>JAKZAP010000019.1:4748726-5082570 GCA_023053575.1 Branchinecta lynchi
GTTAGAGCCCCTACCGTCTCTTCCCCTGGTTTTCGGCGAAAGGAGATGTGACGGGATGACTTCCGTTTAAAGAGGGACTCAAAATCTGTTGTTTCCAAATAAACCAAATAAGCCAAATAAACAGGTTAAATCACCAAATTTTCGAAGGGAAGGACCGAACGCGGTGAAATCGATGCGGAGTGAACTAAAGTTGCATGAATTAGCAAATTCGTTAAAGAAAGGGGAACCAATAAACGCGTTTAATCTGGAAATGCGGGAACAAACGATGTCGCCACGATGCACGTTTTGACCGAATTTTTCGCCTTCTGCGAAAATTTGACCGAATCCCCAAAACCATAGGAAAGAAGCAAATTGGTTCAATTTTTCTGGATTGGTTTTTAGAAAATTTACCATAGGAAAGAATCAACTTGTTTGAATTTATTTTCTGGATTTTTTTGTTTGCGATTTTGCATTCTAGAAGCCACTTTCAAAGTGCATGCAAAGTACTATTTTTTCAGCACCTAATGGATGTTTACTATGCCCAGCAAATGGAAACGTAATCATGCTCGGTAGTAAAGAAAAACACTACAGTTGTATAGTACGGTATTGTAACTTTGTAAGTCATAAATAAATGAAAAGTCTTCCAAGCTTTAAACAGAAAATACTTGACAATGGAAAACGGATACGGCAGCTACATTTTATTAGAGCTATATTTCAGCCCTTCTTGGCAAGGGTCCTCTTTAGGCTCAAGCTGGTAATTCATGTTCCAGCTTGAACGTCAAATACGATTCGCAGTCAGCTTGGGCTCAAGGAATATCATTAACAGGTAATTGCTGTTGTTGGCAGTAGAAAACCCTGTTCAAAATCTGGGCCATGTTGATGCTTTTTGAGGCCTGAGCAAAGACTATACCCTCTAGGATTACCATCTAGACTGGGCCGAAGAAAACATCAGTTTCTAAAATCTGACTCGTAAACAGGTTAGGTCAGCTTTTCACTTTTTATGATATCGTTAGCCTACACGTGCTAGTAGGGTCGATGAACAGACGGATATCCGTCCACCCATCAACGACCTTGGGTTATAAATTGTCAGTTAACTTGTTTTTAATTTGATCCTTTCCTGGTCGCTGGAATGCTCGGTGGTTGAATAAATTGCTTCAGAATCCGTGAGTTCCGTGAACGAGCACTTTTATCTAATATTTCGTCTACTACACGGTTAGAAGTTCGCAAGACGTAACACAAGGATGCGCAGTTTCCAACACTTGGGATGTAATTTGTTCTGGTTTTGAAAACTGATGCATTAAAAACAAGCATTGCCAGAAGGAGCCGAAAAAGGCCGAAAAGTATCATTTGACTTTTTTGTTTGTCGTCATGAAATCAGAAAAGTCAGCGGATTTTAGTTGTTTTTTTGGCTCTTCATGGCAATGCTTGTTATGTATACAATTCAATACATAACGTTTTCATGTTGTCTCTTGGAACTGCGCATCCTTGTGTCATCTGTTATGAAACTTCTGACAGTGTACTCAACCGTCGAATCTCGACGGTTCCTACCCTTTTGGTTTGGGGAGGGGATTGGTGGCATAGCCTGTAAGACCTACCAAGCTTCAAATGGGTAAGTAGACATATCTGGGGAAGGTGCAGCACCAGGATTGCTACCCCAGCTGCCCATTGCAATTCCTGGCTGAGGCCAGAGAATCGTAGATAAGCACCGCCAGTGTTTGACCGTTCAGTATAGTGTAATTGTTTTATTTATTTTTTCTGTTGTTTCGATGCAAACCGAAATTGCAGTTTACTCGGCAATTATGCTTGCTTTTTTTTCTTTATATATTACATTGATGTGTAATTATGTGTTGACTTTGGATTTAATCTGATTAGCTTTTGGGATCCCAAAACGTAAGTGGAGGGATACCTATGACATCGCAAAAGTTGTCCGTCGGTCCGTCCGTCTGTTCGTCTGTCCGCACGATAACTCTCGAAGGGATTGAGATATTTTGATGAAACTTGGTAGGAGGCCTCTTTGGGTCAAAGTACAGGTGAAGTTTTGAGATGGGCTCTGTAGCCCTATATTTGAGGGTGGGGGAGGGGTTTCAAATTAAGGGGCGAAAACAAATATTTTTTTAAAGCTATTAAAATAGTTGATTTAGGGGTAAGGAGACGTGTTGAATTCGAATATGAAATTTATTTTTCTCGCCGGACAAATAGTTCACCCGGAATCCGGCAAAAACTTGAAAATTTGTGAAAAGTAAAAGTTTAATATGAAGTTGGTTAGAGGTTCGATTTAGGGACAAGGAGACGTGCTGAGTCCGAATGTGAAATTTATTTTCTTTTCGGACAATTACTTCAGCTGGAATCGGGCCAAAACCGGAGAATTTGTTAAAAGTAAAAGTTTTATTTAAATTTGATAAAATGTTCGATTTGCGGGTAAGAAGACATGCTGAACTCGCATATGACAATCATTTTCTCACCGGATGTATAGATCACTCGGAATCCGGCTGAAACCGAAAAATTTGTTAAAAGTGAAAGTTTAATCTTAAATTGATTAGAGGTTGGATGTATGGGTAAGGAGAAATGCTGAATTCGTTTTTGAGCTTTAGTTTTTTGCCAGACAAGGAGTTGGTCGGGTTTCCGGCCGAAAACTGAAGTTAGGCAGAAGTAAGGAAGGAAGGAGATACCACGTAGGCTATAGGGTAAACCATATGCTGAATCGCTGTTTGAATATTTGACAGTGCAAAACGGATATCTGAATATATCTGAACTTGTTGAAATTCAGCTGGCGTATCCGGTTGCACTGTCAAATACGAACTTGGTCTTCTCCGATGATTACCATTAGCCTTAACCTGTTTTTAAATGTTAAAAGTAAAAATGCTTAAGAAGTCTGTTGAAGACCGAATATCTACTACACCGAATTGTTCAGTATATTTATTCAAACAATGTTTACAACGGATACATCAGCTATGATTTTTCATCAGCGATATTTCGGCCCTTCTTGGCAAGGTTCCTCGTCAGGCTGTCAGCGTCGTTGTCAAAAATTAAATCTCAGGACTAGTTTTTTCATTATAGTGGTATTTGAAGGTAATTTACTTTAATAAGATATTTATAGTCGGTAGAAGCTTCAGTTATTTATTACAGGAGTGTTTCCTTCCCCGAAGTTGAACCAGAGGATTGACAGCCTGACGAGGACCCTTGCCAAGAAGGGCCGAAATATCGCTGATGAAGAATCATAGCTGACGTATCCGTTGTAAACATTGTTTGAATAAATGTTTCAAAGTCAGCTTGGGCTCAAAGAATATTTATTGTTCAGTATATTTTGCTTCTGGTGCAGTGGCGACCAAACCTTTTTATTTAACTTGGAAAAAGTCAGTTTCCCCATCAGACCCTCTGGGAGTACAATAGAGGTATGCTTATTTGAACGTTCGTTGACTTCGAACTTTGCCGTTTTCATGCACTTGCTGTGGCTAAATATATGTACCAATTAGCCAAAGTAGGTAATTAAGGATTGTCAAGATTGGTTTATAAATTCTCCTTTTATAGAGCCAAAACCATTCCTTAAAGTACTCATCTTAACCACAAAGTACAGAAAATGCTTTTGAGAAAAACATATTATTTCCATGATCCCCATGAGCCCATAATCATTTGTGAAAGAAGGATCTTGCTTCAAAATGAATTTCCAGATCCCTTAATGGACCCCTCGCACTATTCACTCTTCAACCTACAGTATTTTGAAATATTTGAATACTTTAACTATGCTGTGCTTTCAACAAATAACCATCGTTCTGGCTGTTTAAATCCTTTTCCGAGACCCGTTGACTTCTAGCGAAAACAGGGAAACAATTTACAGAACCGGTTTTCCTGATGGAAAAACTTCTCGCAGACAACCGTCGACAGCGTGATACATATCGAAGGTAGCAAAAGATGGCAAGTGAGAGAATCAGCGAGGTTTTGTTAGAGGTGTTAGAATGTACCGCACGAAATGTGGGTCTCTGGGTTAATAAATATATGTAGTGATTACGGAAGTAGGTTGCGTTAGTGTTATAGGTAAGACAGGTCCTTTAAAGTGCACATCTTAACGAAAAAGTGAAAAAAAAATGCTTTTGACCAAACGATAAATATTCATGATGCCCAAGGGCCATGATAATTTTTGCTTCAAGGGTATTGCTTACAAATGAATTCCTCAAAGTCCAAAAAATAGTTCGAGCAAATATACATTTCCATGATCCCCATGAGCCCATCATCATTTTTGCCTCAAGGGTTTTGCTTTCGGATGAATTTCTAGTGCCCTTAAAGTCATTCTCTTGATTTCCAAGCGCGTATGATCATTCTTATTTCAAGGGTATTGCTTATAAATAAATACAAGAAACCCAAGAATTTGCTAATTCCTAAATTTCATCGTCTGACCCAGCCTTGCAAGTACAATATGAGCTACTAGCTCTTGTATTCAACCCAAGCTCATTGAACGTTGTAGACTTGCTTCATTCTTGGCCAATATCTGATGAAATTTGTTTTAGTGTAGCCTACCTCAGAAAGCATGGTTTATCGCAATGTTTTAATTTGAAAAAAAACGCGGCACCGGCACGACACCGCGGCACCGGCTCGTCACCGCGACACACAGCACTTGGTGTACATCGTTTTTACAACCCCTCGGAATTGTTCAGAAAAAAAAATGAAATTAAATATCGGTATATTCTAGAAAAGTGGGTAAAAGTATATTAAGATTAACGTCACCGAGGGAAGCAGGAGTAGCCACAAAAATTAACAAACGTAATCTCATAGTTTTGTTTTACATATGTGAGAATAATTCAAATAACAAAAGATGCTAGGGGTTAAAAAATATTGTTTTGAAAAACAAAATACAGAGACAGAACTAAAACTTACTGACAACAAGATGCGTTTCCAATTAGTATAGGTTTCCAGCCTGAATCTATGGAAGCATCTACGATGGCGCATGCCATGCTTTCATCGCCATCTGTTGCCACAACGACCCAACGATCATACGATAGCAAATCTTCACCAAGCCGAGTGTTGACTCTTAAAAGCTTCTTCGAGTGGCTGAAATGAAACATAAGTTGTTAGGAGAAGTGCAAAAATATTGTCTTGCTGGCAAAAATTGTTTGGTAAATTTTAAAAATCTGGAATATGTTTTGATTCCATTTAATTGGCTTCTGCTACCGACGCAGTGAAAGAACTCCGTGTTTCGCATTCCACGCCAAACTTGACTGTGAGAATTTGCATGAAAGAACAAAAAAGCCGGTCTTCTTTGTGAAGGAACCTGCGGGAGCGACGCTTGTGTTACTGGTGCTCCGCATCGTACACCGGACAACAGTGGCTTTGCGATTGTTTAGGGAATCCCGAGCAATTTGCGAGATGATGTTCCTTTTTGGGTTTCGCTAATTTGAATAAGAGGGTAGGGTGACTGCAGAAATTGCAAAATGTGCCCCGCCCTCTGCCCATAAGAGGTTTGATCCAGCACAGCTTTTCATCTGAAGTTGATGCATTAATGAGCCTTGGAGAAATTCATTTTAACGATTTAATTGATGGAGCGGAAAATAGGGGAGAAACTTTTCCACACTGTTAAGACAAATAACAGATAACAATTTTGCGCATCTTTGTCTTATTCTTTATGAAAATGTACTTGTTATAATAACAGATAACAATTGTTTGCGCATCCTTGTCTTGTTCAATATGAAAATAGACCTGTTATGGCCCTTTTCGTGCCCTTCACCCTTAGTGAAGAACCATCTTTGGTCTGCAAACGCTGTTTTTGTAAGGTAAAACAGTCAGTGTCACATATATATACTCAGACTTCATCTGCTGATTCTACTGCACTAGAAACCTGTGGAAACGAGCGTGAAGACATGAACCGGGGAACAGAAATCCGACCCCTACAGACCGGGTTGGCAACCGGTTTACATGAAATAGGCTGATTACAACATTTGAAAGAGCCATAATAGATTTATTCTCAAACGTTTACACCAGTAGGCGCAAATACGCGTTATCTGCTCTCAAACTTTTGACGGTGCAGTCAGTATGAACTTCTCTGGCAACATATGCTACATTAAGTGTTGTGATTCAAGCAAAAACTTCTGTTATGACCTTCTGATTTATTATGTTTCGCAAAAAGAAAACATTTAAAAGAGCCATAACAGATTATATTCTCAAAATTTTTAACACAAGCATGCGCAAACATGTGTTATCTGCTATCAAATTTTTGACAGTGCAGTTACTATGAACTCTGTGGCAACAGTTATGATTCGAGCAAAAACTTCAGTTATGACCTTCTGATTTATTATGTTGCGCGAAAAGAAAACATTTAAAAGAGCCAGAATAGACACGTTCTCAAAACGTTTAGCACGCAAACATGTGTTATCTGTTATCAACCTTTTGACAGTACAGTCAGCATGAACTTCTGTGGCAATATAATATGCTACATTAAGTGTTGTGATTCGAGTAAAAACTTCTGTTATGAACTTCTGATTTATTATGTTTCGTGAAAAGAAAACATTTAAAAGAGCCATAACAGATTATATTCTCAAAACTTTCAACACAAGTATGCGCAAATATTTGTTATCTGCCATCAAAGTTTTGACGTTGCAGTTACTATGAACTCTGTGGCAACGTATATCACGTTAAGAGTTATGATTCGAGCAAAAACTTCAGTTATGACCTTCTGATTTATTATGTTGCGCGAAAAGAAAACATTTAAAAGAGCCATAATAGACACGTTCTCAAAACGTTTAGCACGCAAACATGTGTTATCTGTTATCAACCTTTTGACAGTACAGTCAGCATGAACTTCTGTGGCAACATAATATGCTACATTAAGTGTTTTGATTCGAGTAAAAACTTCTGTTATGTTTCGCGAAAAGAAAACATTTAAAAGAGCCATAATAGATTATATTCTCAAAACTTTTAACACAAGTATGCGCAAATATTTGTTATCTGCTATCAAACTTTTGACAGTGCAGTTATTATGAACTTCTGTGGCAACATATATCATATTAAGTGTTATGATTCGAGCAAAACTTCTGTTGTGACCTATTGATTTATTCTGTTTCGCGAAAAGAAAACATTTAAAGGAGCCATAATAGATATATTCTCATAACGTTTAACACAAGTATGCGTAAATTAGTGTTATCTGGTTGTCAAAGTTTTGACTGAAGTCAGCATGGACTTCAGTTCTCTTCATTACAAGTATGCGTAAATTAGTGTTATCTGGTTGTCAAAGTTTTGACTGAAGTCAGCATGGACTTCAGTGGCGGGAATTTCGCATCGGGCACTTTCTTCTCTTCTCATTAATTCATCTAAAAAGGGTTATAGTCTTCACATTTACGCAATAGATCTTTCTAAAGCCTTTGACAGTATTTTACATTCTCAAGGTCTTTACTTTCTTTACAGTAACGGGATTAACCTTTCCATTATATTTCTTCTTCGTTATTGGTATTTGAAATCTTACCTCCAAACAAAATTTAAAGATTCTTTTTCAGTTTCTAAGATTCCTTTCCGTTGTGGTGTAGGCTACTTTCTCCTAGTAGATTCAAAATGTGCATTTCTGATACACTTACAAATATTTCTTCTTCGTATCTCCATGGTTTTTCAAACGTTTCATATCTTGCCTATGCAGATGACGTTCTATTAGCCGATCTAGGAGCGATTTATCGCGTTTGGTTCAAGATGCTTCTTTATCCAATATTGGACTTTCTTTAAATGTAAATATAGTGAGAATATCTATCTTTAACCCTTGACCGTCCGAAGCCCTAAGTTGCTTAAAGTTTTCTTTTCCTAGAGTTGATTCTATTCGGTGGTTGGGTATTACCATTACTAACAATATTCGTTCGTTCCGATCCCGGACGGTGTCCGATTGTAGATTAAAAATTGAGTTGGGTTATTCGAAAATTGTTGCTAACAGGGGGGAAAAACAATAGGAAAGCCCTTGGCAACCTATTCTCCTTATGTGACCATTCTGTTATTTTTCTATCTGGTGTTTATACAGTTTTAAAGAAAAACGATAGTGAAGCTATGCGATGCTCTTATTTTCGTTTTTCTAAATTTCTTCTTTTATTCCGTCCTTGGCAAAGAACTTTTAAAATTATTAGCAGTAGCCTACTCACTACCGGATATTGCGGAGAAATTGCCGGTTCTCCACATAATAATGTCAGTCGCCAACTCATGTGCTTATTCGTTTGTATGACTCTTGAGTAGATTTTGTTTGTGTGTGTTGTGTTTTCCCTAATCATGACTTCCTATTTTCTTTTGTACTCTTTTTTTTTTCGTAAAAAAGACCCCTCCAACCTAAGTAGGACTCCATATCTACCTTCTAGTGCCCACGACCACCGACCGACTGGTCGGCTAAGTCTTCGCGTCCGGCATAGTCATATATGCCGAACTCTCAGGCCTAGCCGAATGGTTTAGTATCGGAGTAG
Organism: Branchinecta lynchi; assembly: GCA_023053575.1. Lineage (NCBI taxonomy): Eukaryota > Metazoa > Arthropoda > Branchiopoda > Anostraca > Branchinectidae > Branchinecta > Branchinecta lynchi. The sequence goes on from JAKZAP010000019.1 coordinate 4,757,120, forward strand.
AGTCCACGACACCCACCAACTCCCTCCATTACCTTCCTTTCAATCCTCAAACCCCAAACCCCTGTTTTCAAGGCCATATCCAGCGGTGTGGGGGTTGGGGCTTCCCCCCCCCCCCCGAAACATACAAAAATAATCATTTTTATAGACTTCACCCTCTGATCTGTCTTTTTTGTACTACCCACAGGCAACCCCCCTCTCCCCGAAATGAATTCCTGGATACGGGCCTGCCTGTTTTCGTCTTGTATATTCTCAAAACATTTAACACAAGTATGCAAAAACATGTGTTGTATATTATCAAACTTTTGACAGTGCAGTCAATATGAACTTGGCGACATAATTATACTGCATTAAGTGTTACGATTCCAGACAAAACTTCTGTTATGACCCTTCTGAGTATTATGTTTCGCGAAAAGATAGCCTTTAAAGGAGCCATATTAACAGATATATTCTCATAACATTTCACACAAGTATGTGCAAATATGTGTTATCTGTTATCATCCTTTTGGCAGTGCAATCAATATGAATAATTTTTGCGAACACATCTGTGTCTCACATCTCACAACTTTTCCCGCAAAATCGAACACTAGCAAGCTTTACAAAAAATTTACAGAAACCAGTTTTAACCTTTTTCTCTCCCGCTTATTAATTATTCAGGGTTTAACAGTATTCACTGACCCTGAAGGACGCACCCTTTCTTCATGAATATGTGGCGGATTTTTAGGAAGAAATGTTAAAAGAACCTCAAATCTGTTTATAGAAAGAAATAAACACTGCCAAATGTGTATTTTTCTTTCAATTGCTCATAAACCAGCGAAATAGTATTCTTTCTCGGTGTGTTGACGAAAGGGTGAGGAGAGGGCAATCAGTGTACTTTCGGATTTGGTCATCAGAAGATCCCATGGTCTTACCCTAGGCCTCGTTTTTGTTGCATTTTGCAGGTCCACTTCTCGGCCGATTCCGGACTGATTCTTTCTACATCCGTTTTTGCACTGCAATGCTTGAAGACGGCAGCGCTTCTCGAGAATCACGGACTTGCTCACCGACCAAGTAGTCCGTGCTTCCCTGCAAGGTGCTGCAGCGCTGCCGCTTCAACCAAGAAGAAAGTGAATCCAAAAACGCATATTGTGCAAAAGCAAAGAAGTGCAAACAAAAACGAAGTTCTGGTTTGAACCAGTGGCGTTGGAGTGGGTGATTCAAATATTGAAAATGCGGAGATGCTTCCGAATTGACTCGTTTAATCTGTTGCTTCCTTTTCTTATTTTGTACTTGCAACGGAGTTGTTTATTTAAAGCGGATGCACCGGGGACATTTTCGGTATATATCACCACATCACATATTAAAATAACATTAAAACAGGACTATTCTTTACTAAATAAATACAATAATTTCTTCGATTCGGTGTGCTCGGGGCAATTGCACAGTCGACGGAAAGTGCGGTAGAAACGGCCGGAAGGGCATTCTGCATTCTCGCGAATTGCCTTTGAAGTGGATTTTCGGAGACTTCTAACCTTGCAACGAAACTTACTAGCGCTTTCCGTCTCATACATCAAAAGATTCAATTTAATTTTCTAAAAACATTTGACTAGCAGAGTAACGTCAGTCGTATGAAAGGAGACGACGGAATGCATTGTTAAAACAAGCTTTTAGTTTACGCTTCGTCGTCTCAAGATAGTTATCAAAAAGTATGAGACAATATAGTTGCGTGTAATACATCTTAGATAAAAGAATTCTCACCGACACAGTACAAAATTTAAAATTACGAATTAAGTGGTTCGCACGCGAGCAAAGACCTCGATACTGACTAGAAAGAGTTGTATCATCATACAGGTCATCGTCTAAGAATAACCTAAGTACTTCACTTTGTGTACCCTCTTCAAAAAAATCACCAAGTCGAATAGCCGGAAATATCAGGGATTTAAAATGTTTTGGGATACAAATAATTTTTTGGCACTTCACAGAATTGAAAATAATGTCGTGCGTTGCTGCATAATTTCCGCAAATCTTCAACACGAGATTTAATGCGTTTGCCGACTGCACCATTAGAACCATATTGTCAGCATAAGTTATCCAGTTAAAAAAAACACACTAGAAATGTTACAGCGTACACTGCTCTCCATTAATTGTTTACAAAGGTCATCTATAAAAACATTAATAAAAGAGGTGAAATATTCCCCCTTGTTGAATTCCATTAGCAGCATGAAAAGGAGCAGACAGTTCTGACCCCCACTTCACACAAAAGTCCTGTTGAACATACCAATTTGAAAGGAAATCAACCAGCGGGTTTGGCATAACGTGTTCGTAACTTTTCAAACAACAACTCGTGCACGGTTAAAAGCTTTACACATATCTAAAAAAAAAAAGTGGAAACAGGATTCCAAGCCCCATATAATAACGCACAGTTTGCTTAAATAAAAAAAAAAAAAAATCGGTGCCATGCTGCGTGTTTAAAACCAAACTGATTAAAATATATGTTCATCATGCATTCTTAGTTCGCCGGATTTCCTTCATAAGTGCATAATATGAGGTTTGTTTTATCTATTTATTAAAAACATAAGATTTATTTGAGTGTAATGCTGGGGAACACGAACTGGGACTATCCTACGACTAGGCCGTCTGTATTTTATCTTCCGCTGAATGCTATGGAATATTATTCAAACAATGTTTACAACGGATACGTCAGCTACGATTCTTCATCAGAATCGTAGCTAAACATAAAGTGGTGCTTATAGAAGGTATTATTTGTGTTTGCTTGTGTTTATTTTTCATATAATAATACATAGATTGGCACTTTGCAGAAGGGACATGTACCGTAACCAATAAACGAGAAATAGTTTTAAAATATTAAAATAGATTTTAAGATATTAAAATACATGAAAATATTTTTCATTTTTTTGCCCTGGCTTTTGGCTCTTAGTGCAAATAAATCTTATCTTATAGTATCTTTTTCAAATAATGCAGAAAACAGATACGTCAGCTACAACACTTTGGCGGCGATATTTCGGCCCTTCTTGGCAAGGACCCTCGTCAGGCTATAGACACGAGTGACGAGACTGACAAGGACCCTTGCCAAGAAGGGCCGGAATATTGCTGCCAAAGCTTCATAGCTGACGTATCCGTTTTATGCATTATTTGAATATATGTTTTAAAGTCAGCTTGGGATCAAGGAATATTATTGGTATCAAAAGATGTAATATTCTGTAAAATATATTGTATCTAGAATAACTGTATCTAAAATATATTGTATCTAAAAGTTTGTAAAGTTGTAAGTACCAACCATTGTCATTGACCATAACATTCCAGGACGGTACTAGCGTATAGTTTATTTTTAAATTTGAGAGAAATTACGTCTAACATACACGTTCTATTGGTTATACTAAATCTGACGTAAACCAACTGTCACCAGCGAAACACCCGAAAGTTTCAAAAAGCGACTCGACGAGGACTGGCGCGGGCAGCCCTGAAAAAAGGACTGGTGCGCCCCGGAAGCAGCAACCAGATCATAGCACCATCGTCATCCGCAAGCTACTCATCGGGATACAACATCCTTATTGCTTGCAAGTGCAATTTAAGGTAGTTTAAGGTGTATTTCATGAATAGAAAGTTAGCAACCAATTTTCATTTGCCTATGAATTTTGTGTCTTTACCTACTTTTCACATTCGCTAACTTGTAATCGTCTAGATATAGACAGTTACGAGAAATCCCATGTAATGTAAAAGCCTCGCTAATTATGCAAAGTCTTATCTGCAATTCAGATTCTTATTGCTGAGTGACGATAAATTCGGAGATAAAATTCCCGTACTGAAGTGAGAAAGCTGACCGGATCTGTAGCAGTAGAAAACAGGTTTCAGCTGTCTTTGCAGACTTATTAAAGATTTTGCAATCTGTCAAGCACTTGATATGCCCATACACCTAAGTAGTGCACTCTTGAAGTTTTTCGACTTCGCGAAACGAGCCCTATCCTTAAAGGACACCTGAATGAAGAGTACCAAGTATCATCCCTGTCTGTATGACATCCGTCAACATTGCCTGCAAAAAACCCAATCCAAATACTAAATACCGTTTCCAAGCTATGATTTTTACTCCATTTTGCATCTGTCCTTATTTCAGTACCGAGCAACTTTAGAAATGAACAAATGTCTCCAATCAACCCTTCTTCTGGAATACTTTTTTAACCAGATAAGCCCAAACGTATATCTAGAAGAAATTCCAATACGATCCGGCCAGCACTTTACAAGATTTGAATGAATTGCGCTTTTTGTCTTGGAGTCTGCATGTGCAAACCTCCGGAAACAATCATCCCTATTTTGAAAACGTCACGCTCAGGAGAAGAATGCTCTCCGTGTCCATGTCTGTAAATGCATTCTCCATAGTGTGTTCGAGTATGGTTTCATTGTTCAGGTGTCCTTTAAAGCACAAATGAAACTGACAAGGCGTTTTATTTCACTCAACCAGGGATCTTTATTGTATTTAACCTCCACTGAACTCGTGAAATGAAACCTATCAAGTGCTTGTGGGCAGTCTCCAAGTTCTGTGACACTGATTTCGCAAAGCGAGCCCTATCTTTAAAGCACAAATGACACGAAAAGCCACTATTTTTCCCTGAACGAGAGATTTTGAAAACTCTCGGATTCTTTTCTTGATTGAACTCGTGCAGGGTATTCACACAGTCCTTAAATCTCAGCAGTAAACACGTCCTCGGTTCTTAGCCGGCTTAGGACGTGGCTTTTTTTTGTCCAACCACAAGAAGTTCAAATAGACAAGTTAGACAACTCTTACGTCGTTTCTGCCTGACTTTTGGAGCAGATTTCAAGAAGAAAATGTATCTACTAAGCTATACTGTACTGTCTGAATTCCTGAGTAATTCGGGATCTGGCAGAATTGACGGACTCATTGTCACAAACGGCAGACTAATTTTCCTGTTAGTTGCAAATAATGTTCGCTGGTGTTATTTTTTTTTAAAGTTTAACCGAAAGGGGCTAGGATACGACAGTCTAGTTACCCATCACTTGTTCGCTTAAATAATCTTGAAAACCCAATGAAAAAGCGTTAGTTTGTTTTTCTGATATTTCCAAATAATCGATTATCCCATTGTGCTTGCCGCTCTTCCCGTTTTTGTGATATCTCTATGGTGCCTGGAACATTTGGCAACAACACCAGCAGCAAACGAGTAAATAAATTGTGTATCAAATAAACAAAGAAGTGTCTGCAAGTGTGCAGTGCCAAAAACTAGTGCTAGCTAGTGAGGTGTCTTGTGTAGTGATAGTTTAGTGAGTTTCGCGGGCGAATTGTGGACGGATTCACCATGGGAAAGCGTCCACATTGCCAACGTCCCTACTGAAGACTACTGTGGACAGAATGAAAATCCCCAATAGGTGTTGTAATAATTCAATGTATTTGAATCTAAGATGTAAAAATAAGTTGCCTGTTCAGTTAAACTTTAAGAGAGAAATGTACAGTAATGTTTCCAATAATCATCCCTGTCAACTCGCAATTGCTTCTCCTTTTCTATTTACATATCAACTGAAGTGCGACACTGAAATCTGGAAGCTGATGATCTACTTTGACGGTTAGTGGCTGAACAATAAAATTAGAAAGTATATCTTTTGAGGTTTTCTCCAGGCGTTATCAGGAAAAAAATCAGACCATTGTCTAGTAACTCTCACTGTCACGCAAAGACTCCAGAGGCGACTAATTTTAAAATTTTGAAATTGATTGGGATCAGTTCTTTTAGAATGATTGAAATGCATCATTGTTATGGGGTGGTCTACTTGGTCTGTCTGCGTAGGCCAATACCTTGTGTCCAGTAGTTCCAACTACTGGAAAATGGCGAAAAAAACTACAAAAAACTACAAAATGGCGGGTCATAAATAAATTGATCGTAATCAGTTATTTTAGAATGAAGGAAATGCATCATTGTTAAGGGGTTGTCTACTCGGTTTGTTTGCATAGGCCAATACCTTGTGGCCAGTAGTTCCAACTACTGCAAAATGGCAAAAAAAAACTACAAAATGGCGTGTCATAAATAAATTACTTACTTATTGCTTACTTACTAGATCGATTCTCTGTCTTCGCTAAATGTTCGGCTCAGTCTTCAGGAATATGAGTGACGTCGAAAGAAAAATCAGCAAAAGAACGCCAGAAAACTATCGACATTGCTTTGGAAAACGCACTAGTCATTAGAGGGGACACTAAAGGTAATTTTAGTCTACCAGTCTGGCTTATTACTTCCCGGATAGCATTCGGTTAACGTGGGAAAAAAAAAAACTGGAGTAAAATATGATTAAGAAGAGTTGATAAGTTGCCCTTTCCTCGAGCGAAGTTTTTGATGAAGCTGAGAAACTTCAAGCATACGCACTATTTACTTTTTACGTTCCAATATTCAAAATTGTTTGAATATTGTAAAACTATGCTCTGCTTTTAACAGATTGTTCACGGCATTGGCTGTTTTTATCCTTTTCCCAGGCCCATTGACTTGTAGCAAAAACTCAGCAAAATTAGGATAACCATTTGTACGCATTAATAACAGGATACGCGAACACTGGGAGCACAATGCGCATGGAAAATAGTGAATCGTGGCAAGTTCAAAGATTAGCGATGTCGTTAGCGGGTTTGGAATTCAACATATGCAAATTTGCCGAGTTCAAGAATGCAATTACAGAAGTAGGTCGTACTGGCATTATAGGTACGACGGGCCTTTTAATGCGGTCTCTAAAATGTGTAGATAATGTTATAAATTAACGATTCGACTACCACGCCATTGCTTGTCAAGATTGTTTTTGCACTTCTTGATTTTTCCAAAATAGCTTATAAACTATTTGTCCTTCTGTGTGAGGTCAAGTCCAGAATATACATCGTGAGTCTAATCTACACCCATGTTTGTGTGTTGTTGTGCTTCTCAAGATTGTGTTAGCACTTCTCGATTTTTGGGATCCCAAAACGTAAGTGGAGAGATACCTATGACATTGCAAAAGTTGTCCGTCCCTCTGTAAGCACGATAACTCTCGAAGGGAATGAGATATTTTGATGAAACTTGGCGTGAGAATTGTTTGGGTCAAGGGTAAGGTCGAGTTCGTAGATGGGCTCTGTAGCCCTATATTTGGGGGTGAGGGAGGGGGTTCAAATTAAGGGACAAACAATTTCTTTTTAAACAGCTAATGTGATAGTGGATTATGTGGTAAGAAGACATGCTGAGCACGATGGTGAAAATCATTTTCTCGCAGGACAAGTAGTTCGTCGGGAATCCGGTAAAGACCGGAAAGTTTGTTAAAAGTAAAAGTTTCATCTGAAGTTGATTAAATGTTTGATATAGGGCTAAGAAGACCCGCTGATCACGATGGTGAAAACCATTTTCTCGCTGGACAAGCAGTTCGCCCGGGATCCGGTAAAAACCGGAAAATTGGTTAGAAGTAAAAGTTTCATTTGGAGTTGATTAAATGTTTGATTAGAGGTAAAAAGACATGCTGAGCACGATGGTGAAAACCATTTTCTCGCCGGACAACTAGTTCACCTGGAATCCGGCCAAAACTGGAAAATATGTCAAAAGTAAAAGTTTTATCTGAAGTTGATTAGATGTTTTATTTAGGGGTAAGAAGCTACACTGAGTCTGTATATGACAATCATTATTTACCCGAACATATAATTAGTCCGGAATACGGTTGTACCCGCATTTTTTTAAGTCAAAGTTCTATTTAATGTTGATTAGATGTTCTTATAGGGATAAGGAGATAAGCTGGATTCGTTTCTGAATTTTCTTTTTTTGCTGGACTAGTAGTTCGCTCGGAATTCGGGCGAAACCGCAAATTTCGCAGAAGTAAAGCAGGAAGTTTCGGTCAGTATCGTCAAAATAGATATGGCCTATAGAGGTACAGATTGATAGATAGATGAAATATCTGAACTCGGTTTTCTTTGATGATTAGCCTGGCGAAGACTGGATCTGGCGAAGACAAGACCCAATTGTCCGGATCAAATCTTAGATTTTCGGGATCCCATCGACACCTGTGGTCTTGTTTCAAACTAGCTTATAAACTATTTGTCCTTCTGTGAAGTTTAGTATACGCAACGTGGGTCCAAACACCCATGTTTATGTGTTGTTGTAGGCCCATTAGTGCATGAATAAATATATTTGGGATAACCACAAAGCTGTATACACAGCATCATAATTGACGGTGCTAAACGGGTAAGTCAGCTGAATCGCAACCGTACTTGGCACATTGCGGTGACGTTTTTGGTTTCTGAACCAACTACGAAATCCAGCGCATTGCCATGGTCCCGTGTGTTGTTCAGTGCTTGTTCAACTTCTTCATTGAATTTTCCTTTTTATTTTTCATTTATTTTATTTTATTTACTTGAAAAATGCCTCACACTCCCGATATTGGGGTGCATACATTCATTCAGTCACAGAATATTCCCAACGGCAAAATTCTCCCTGAAGGACACTTAGCTTCCGGTCTGAGAAAATAAGATCAACCCTGTGGTATGCAAATGATCCATACTGACATTGAGGTTGAAGGACGGCTCGGACCGTGTTCTTGAAGTGCGTAAAATCGTTCGCAAAGTTAGTAAAGTTACTCCGCTAAATCGCGTAAAGTACTTTGCCTCATGAAGTTCGGCTTTAGTTAACTTTTTTCGTCAAGTTCGTAAGGTTGACCAAGGAGAAGAGATCCAAAACAATATTTTAAAAGGAGTTTGAGAACTAGGAAATGCAGAGATAAGGTTTATTATGGTTTATATCTGGTATTAATAAGGTAAAATAATTTAAAAACATTTTTTCAAGAATATTTTTTGTGTGTATTTCTGTTCTTATTGATTTTCTTAAGGTGAGTTGGGAAGAAAGGGTTGGTTATTGGATTATAAATTATTTGAAACTTATCATTAGATTTATTTGGAGTCGGAAGCTACTGTTTTTAAGCTGAATATTGCCCATGGGCCATTAGGTCTTTTAGTGTTAATACATATCTCTCTATCTATTTTGTGGTAATAAATAAGGTAGAATAATTTAAAACTTTTTTTTCAAGAATAAATTGAAACAGAAATTTTTCGTAAGATTGATGAGATCTCGTCTTCGCGGTGTACACATTTACATTTACACCATGTGTGGCCCGGGAAAGCTCCTCGTCAATTACACCTATTAGCTCAGATCGACCATAGAGCATAAATGCGTGTTTAGTCTGTATGTTGTTATTGCAAATCTTGCAGTAGTACATTGCAAATCAGTCAGACGAGGGTATTGTCAACAACCATTGTATCACCTCACAAATAAGGTGATATATACTGGATAATGTACTGCCGCCATAAAATGAATGGCAGTAAGTACTAGGCCCATAAACTTTAATCTAGAAGCTGAACTGGATTGGTAATGAACTTTTAGGCCCATGTAATCCTGGTGCGAGGTCAACACAAGAAATACAGGTTTTATAGCGTATCTAGAAAATGACGACTAACCATTCGCTGAACGGTAAGCTTGTTAGTTCGTATATCACACTAGCCTTGTTATATCAGGCGTCACGACTGGCGGGGGGGAGGGGAGGGGAGGGGAGAGGGGCCCCCCCCCCAATGCTGTCGGCCAGTCGGTAAAAAACCGAGCCGGCGCGAAGCGCCACGATTTTTCGTCCAAACAGTTGATTTTTTTTCTTCATAAAAACAGTCGGATTTTCTGAGAATTGGTCGATTTTTCGTCAAAATAGTCAGTTTTTCTGAAAATCAGTTGATTTTTTTTCAAAAATGTCATTTTTGTTGTTGAAAACGTAGTTTTTTCTTCAGAAAAAGGCCGTAAAAATTACCAGCTAGTCGGTAAATGCCTCGTCCCCTCCCCCCAATTATTTTGGCTAGTAACACCTCTATATATCAGTAGTGTCATATAGTAGCTGCGTTCTTTACCACCTGAGTACGCAGTATAGTGGTCTCTGTTTCCTTGTAAGTCATTATGGATTCACCTGTGGCTGGTCCTTGGTGTTGTCACCCGCTTTTGGGCTCACCAGTGTCTGGTTTTACCTCACACTGAGTGTTAACACGTCAGAACCTGTTCAGGATGAAGATTGTAATCAAAAGTCACCGGAAGATGAGACCAAAAAACTCCTTATAGAGGAAACACAAGACACTAGTGAGTAAAACAGAAACTTCTAGGCTTGCGCAACGAACGCGTCTTGTGATTCCCCTTCCCGCTACCATAGTGTGCATGTGGGTCTGAGGCAGGTTTGCATTTGACACCAAACAAAAATTCACTCACGTTTTTCTGGCAGTCTCAAAGATTTCGTCTTGATGCAATCTCTCTGCTATTTTATTGTCTTTCGCACGGTAAATTCCAAGTAGCGCTCCAACCGTGATCAGAAACACGACAAGTATCGACAGTACCTTCCATTTAACACGTCTGAACAATTCGACCATTTTGCTTGAAATTTGATTAATCCAAATCACAAATACAGATTTTGGTAAGAAATCACAACCATGTTTCACTTGCACCTTCAGGATTGTTACTGAAAGGTCCTCAGCCTCTTCAGCGGGTAGTGTTATTTACCACTGCTCCCGCGATGGTATAGCTGGCATCGAAGCAGAAACTACCAGTACGCCGGTATTTACCAACTATTTCATACAACGGGTTGGTTTACAGGGAACATGGTTTGTTTCGATGAATCATTCCGTGACATTCTTAGTAGGCTGTTTGCTTGACTGAAGTTTTGTCTGATCCACACGACGCAGAAAGCATTATGCTGGATAAACAAACAAACAGAGAAACAGAACTGAAGGAAAGAACCCAGAATTTTGACAATATTTGGAATATATATATTTGGAAGATATTGACCTAGTCAATAAGTAGGCGAGTTCTAAAGCTTTTTATGCAGTCACTCACCTTTCGGTTTTCAGATTTTGACGTTTAAAAAGGCAAAGGTTTCTAGTCACTATTCTGTGGCTTAAAGAACAAAATAAGCTGTTTTTGCTAAATAAAAACTTTTCAGAAAATAACGGAGCACAAAGCGTGTTAAAGGACCCGTCGTGCCTATAATTCCAATGCAACCTAGTTACGTAATTGCATTAATTCTTAAGCCCGGAGATCCAGATATTTTATGTTATATTCTAAGCCCGCTAACGATATCTCACTAATCTTTACACTTGCCACGATTAATTATTTTCCACGCGAATTATGCTACCGGCGAGTGGTCGCATATCATACTATCGATGCGTGAAAATGGTTATCTGAATTTTGACGAGTTTTTGGTAGAAATCGATCGATGGTCCTGGGAAAAGACTAAAAACAGAGCCTAGTTTTACAGTATTCAAATGGTTTTGAATACAGGAACATAAACACTAAGTAGTGTTAGGTGTGCTTTAATTACGTTTACAATAAGAGCTGGAAGCTCATGCGGCAATTACATTTTCAGGGTAGGAATAAATCAGACATATTTATATTCCGAAAGGAATGAATTTGTTAACGCAACTACACCTTTCGTGCAGACAAGGATTTAACCTTTTGTAGCAACATGTCAGTTTTCGTCGCTGGCTACTAAGCTTCTGAAGTATATACTCACCATTTTGGGATCCCAAAACGTAAGTGGCCGGATACCTATGACTTCGTAAAAGTTGTCTGTTTGTCCGTCAGTCTGTCCGTCTGTCAGCACGATAACTCTCAAAGGGGTTAAGAAATTGTGTCCATACTTGGTGTGAGGATCCATTGGGTCGAAGTACAGGTCAAGTTCGTAGATGAGCTCTGTAGCTCAAGATTTAGGGGCGGTTTAAGGGTAAGGAGACATGCTGACCAGATGCTGACTCCACAACTGGACTTCATTTTCTCACCGGACAATAGTTAGTTAGCCCGGAATCAGGAAAACATGGAAATTTCTTAAAAGTGAGAATTTCTGTGAGAATTTGAAGTAAGTTCGATGCAGGGGTACAGAGACATACTGAATTTGTTTTTAAATTTCCATTTTTCGCTGGACAAGAAGTTCGCCCGGAATCTGGCGAGAACCGGAAAATTAGTAAGAGTGAAAGTCTTAGCTGAAGTTGATTGGAGCTTAAACGTTTGTCGATTAGAGCGTCGATTTGAAAGGGAAGAATTCATTTTGAATCTATCTTTGAACTTTATATGGCCGCCTGACAAGTAGACTAACCGGAATCTGGTGAAAACCGGAAATTTGGCAGGAATAAAGTTTATTCAGAAGTCGATCAGAACTTCCTTATAGGAGCAGAAATACATTCTGAATCCATGTGCGAACCTGAATTGTCTTGCAGGACAATTAGCCGGAAATTTGATAGAAGTAAACTAATTGTTAAAGTAGATCGGAACATCGATAAGGTGCTACCCGTATGGAAATAATTCAAGTCCTCGTATTCTGGGACATTGTTCCAATCGTAGACAGTAGAAAAAGATTGGAAACGATCGTAAACGTTTTTTTACGATTGTAAACAGTTGTTTACGATTGGAAACAGTTGTTTACGATTGGAAACAGTTGTTTACGATTGAAAACATTTGTTTACGATTGGAAACATTTGTTTACGATTGGAAACATTTGTTTACGATTGGAAACATTTGTTTACGATTGAAAATAGTTTTTTACGATTGGAAACAGTTGTTTACGATTGGAAACAGTTGTTTTCAATTGGAAACAGTTGTTTTCAATTGTTTCCAATCGTTTGCGATTGTAAACAGTTGTTAACGATTGTATTTATACAACTGAAACCGATTGTTTCCGATCGTAATTTCACGAATGGAAACAACTGTTTCCATGATCGTATAAAAAAACAATTGTTTACGATTACAGGTTTGTTTCCTTCCCCGAAGTTGAACCAGAGGATGACAGCCTGACGAGGACCCTTGCCAAGAAGGGCCGAAATATCGCTGATAAAAAATCATAGCTGACGTATCCGTTGTAAACATTGTTTGAATAAATTGTTTACGATCGTTTCCGATTGTTTTTAATTGTTTACGACTGGAAAATGTCCCATAATAAAATGACTTGAATTATTTCCATACGGGTAGCAGTATCTGTTTAATCCAAACATGAGCTTTATTTTCTCACCAGACAAGTAGTCTAACAGGAGTCCGGCCAATGCTGGGAATTTCGAAGATGAAAAGAAAATTCTGATGTCAATAAAGTTTGGTTGGAGAAGGTAGGTGTACCGGAAAATGACAGGGTAATCAGGACATACTGTTTATTCTCACCTCGGATGGTGAGACCTGTGGGAATCTAGTCAAAACATGATTTTGCCAAATGAACCTGATTGATTGATTTGGTTTTAGCTGGAAAGTATGACTTAGCGGCTGTTGTTCAGTGGTGTCTTAGAATGATATTCAATGTGCGCGGGTTCGGCAAAGACTGAACATCTGCAAGACCTGATTATCAGGATTCTAGGATTCAGCAGCTTAACTAAAAAAAATCCATTCCGGCTTGACGACCGGTTACAAACAAAGCACATACGTGCTTGAAAAACGCTACCAGTACACATTTACTACCATATTATATAACTAATCAAACCTTTAGGCTACTAGAATAAACTAAAAATTGATAAATCAATTTGTCAACTTGTCCTCTCTCGTCTTCCAAACCCTCAACTCACCAACTACCCTCAAGGAGATGCTTCTTTAACGATTTTCAAATTGCGGTACACTTTGTCGGATTGAGTCTCGACAAGTATTCCAGACCACCGTACCTGAATGCCTTGCCACATGGCTAGAACGAACCGTACTTCTTGGCTCACTTGCCAGGTCTCCAGTACGCCTCGTAGCATGTCCGTGATAAAATAAGTGAAAACGAACAAAATTATTAAAAAGATCAGGCGCGAAACCATTCAGACTCTGAAACACAAAAATACCTAATTGGATCTGTATCAGAAAGATCGACAAATATTCATCTTTGGGATCCCGTCTAAACCTTTGGTCTTGTTTACCTTGAAAGGTTAGCTGATTTTAAGCAGAAATATAACAAGAGCTAGAAGCTCATATGGCACTTGCAAGGCTGGGGCGGGGGATGAAAGTAAGAATTTGTCGAATCGATTGTTTGTTGTGATCATTTGTAAGCTAGACCACTGAAATAAGAATGATCATGACGTGTCCATGGAAATTCAGAGAATGTACAGTTTGGTAAAAAGTATTTTTGGGATCCCAAAACGTAAGTGGAGTGATACCTATGACATCGCAAAAGTTGTCCGTCTGTCCGTCCGTCCGTCTGTCCGTCCATCTGTCCGTCCATCCGTCTGTCCGTCCGTCCGTCTGTCCGTCTGTACGCACGATAACTCTCGAAGGGAATGAGATATTTTGATGAAACTTGGTGTGAGGATTCGTTGGGTCGTCGGACCAGTCAAGTTCGTAGATGGGCTTTGTAGCCCTACATTTAGGGGTATTGGAGGGGGTTTAAATTAAGGGGCAAACAAAATATTTTGAAACAGATAATTTGATTTGACATGCTGAGCACGATGGTGAAAACCATTTTGTCATCGGACAAGTAGTTCGCCCGGAATCCGGCCAAAACCGGAAAGTTTGTTAAAAGTAAAAGTTTCATTTGAAGTTGATTAAATGTTCAATTTAGGGGTAGGAAGACATGCTGAGGACGATGGTGAAACCATTTTCTTGAGGGACAAGTAGTTCGCCCGGAATCCGGCCCAAATCGGAAAGTTTGTTAAAATTAAAAGTTTTATTTCGAGTTGACTAGATGTTCGATTTAGGGCAAAACGAAATGCTAAATACTTATGTGAACAAATTTTCTACCTGGACATGTAGTTCCCCCAAATCCGGCCAAAACCGGAAAATTGTAAGAAGCTTAAGTTTTATTTCTAGTTGATTATATAACCGATTTAAGGGTAAGACGAGATGCTGAATCCTTGTTTGACAATCATATTTTACCCGGAAATTTAGTTCGACCGGAATCCGGCTGGAGTTGGAAAATTTGTTATAAGTTAAATTTGTATTTGAAGTTGATTCGACGTTCATTATTGGGGAAAGAAAATACCCTGAGTTCGTTTTTGAGCTTTCTTTTTTCGCCGGACAAGTAGTTCTGGAGTTCGGCCGAAACCAGGAAATTGGCAGAAGTGGCAGGAAGTTTTCGTCAAAACAGATATGACTTATAGGGGTAAACACACATGCTGAATCCATATCTGAACTTGGTTTTCTCAGATGACTAGCTATTTGGCCTTAATCTGTTTCTGAATTTTAATTGTAAAAATGTTCTAGGAGTCTGGCGACGACTGGATCTGGCTAAGACAAGACCCAGTTGTCTGGATCAGATACTGATTTTTTGGGATCCCATCGAAACCTTTGGTCTTGTTTAATTTTTGCACTTGACGGTTATTATGATAGACACTTCAAGGGCGCTAGAAACTGACCTGGAATAAAGAAAACTTGAGGCAAAAATTATTGTTTGCCTTTTAGGATCATGAATATATATCGTTCGGTCAGAAGGACTTTTCAGTTAAGAGCTTAACTTTGCTGTTAAGATGCGAACTTTAAAGGAGCTAGAAATTGTAAGTTTTGCTTAAAGGACACCTAAATAAAGAGTACCAAGTATCATCCCTATCTGTATGACTTCCGTTAACATTGCCTGCAGAAAGCCCAATCCAAATACGAAATAGTGAAGTTTAATTAAGATCCGATCAGATCCGAGTAAGTTTAATTAAGATCCGATCACCCGTTCGAAAGCTATACAAACCCCAAGTTTCCGGATTCCTCATCCGTCCACTCCCCCCACGATGCTCGGGTCGGAGAACAGACTATTACTAAGCCAATTTTGTCAAGTATTTAATATTCAAGCCAACTTTCATCGTCCTAGCACATTGGGAAGTATCTTTAAACGCGATCACCAGAATTCCGGAACCCCCTACAACTTCCTCAAGTGCCCGAATCCGGTCCGGTTCTATCAGTGATGTATCTAGGATGATGTATCATCCCGATCGCTCCACTCTAAGCATATCACAAGATTCTCTGCCCTCCGGCTCTTCCCCCCCCACCCAACGCATTCATAGGATCCAGCCCGGACTTGAAACGGGAAATCTGAGACACGAGGTCTCTCACGAGGTCTTTTCAGATAAAGTTTCATCAAGATCCGATCACCCGTTCGAAAGTTAGACCATAAATCGGATCGGGCAAGCGACTATTACTAACTTAGTTTGGTCGGGTCCCTGATATTCTTGCCAAGTTGCCATAACAAGAGCTGAAAGTTCATATGGCACTTGTCGAAACAGTTAGCATGTTTGTCAGTTTGTCCTCCTGCTGCTACCTCCCCCTCCCCCCCCCCCAGTGATCGGACCCACACCGGACATGCAACTGAACATTTGAGACACTAGGTCTTGACACTTGTCAAGTTTCATGCACGTCCGATCACCCGTTCCTAAGTTACGAATGCCACCTGATTCCAGATTCCCCATCCCTCTACTCCCCCAACGATGGTCGGGTAAGAGAAGGGACTATTTTCAAGTCAATATGGTCCCTAATTCGCCTGCCAAGTTTCATGGTCCTAGCACATCTGAAAGCACCCTACCTCGAGATCACCGGGTTTCTGGTAAACCCCCTCCACTTCCCCCACCGTGACACGATCTGGTCCTGTTTTGTCAGGAATGCACATAGGGTTTACGCTTGCTCTTCCAACCAAGTTCAACTCCAATCCCTCGACTTTAAGCGATTCACGAGATTTCCGGTGCCGCGTCCTCCAGCTCCCCCCTCCCAGTGATCAGATCCGGTCCATACTTGAAACTGAACATCCAAGACACTTTTTCTTAATGCTTACCAAGTTTCATGCACGTCCGATCACCCATTCGAAAGTTGTGAATGTAACTAGATTCCGGATTCCCCACCCCTCTACTCCCCCCCCCCCCCCACGATGATCGGATCGGGGAAGGGACTATTTCCAAGTCAATATGGTAGAATTCCTAAAATGCACGCCTAGTTTTATGAACCTAGCACATCTGGAAGTACCGTACCTCGAGATAACCGGAATTCCGGTAAACCCCCTCCAGCTCCCCCCACCGTTACACGATACAGTCCTGTTCTGTCTGTAATGTATCTAGGGTTTAAGCTTGTTCTTCCCACCAAGTTCCATCCCGATCCCTCGAATCTGAGCCTTTCAGAAGATTTCCGGTGCCCCCTTCCAGCCCCCCCCCCCCCAGGTATCGTATCCGGTCCGGGTTTGAAAAGGAACATCTGAGGCACTTGTTCTTGAAACTTGTCAAGTTTACCCCGTCCGATTACCCCTTCCAAAGCTATGCATGTTACTAATTTCCGGATTCCCCATCCCTCCACTCCCCTTACGATGGTCGGATCGGGGAAACGACTATTCTTAAGGAAGTCTGTTGTGGTCCCTGATATGCCTAACAAATTTCATCGTCCTAGTACCGAACTCGCGGGATCACCGAATTACCCCCCCCCCCAACTCCCCCACAGTGCCCGTATCCGGTCCGGTTATGTCAAAGATCTATCTAGGACTTGTGCTTGTTCTTCTCACCAAGATTCGTCCCGCTCTAAGCGATTCCCAAGATTTCCGGTTCCCCCCTCCAGCTCCTCCCAAAGCCACCGGATCCGGTCCGGATTTTAAGTGGGTCGTCTGAGGCACGAGATCTCTCTAAATATCAAATTTCATTGCTGTCCGTTCACCCGTTCAAAAGTTATAAATTCCTCAAGATTCCGGATTACCTCCCTCCACTCCCTCAACGATGGCCGGATTGGCGAAATGACTGTTTCCAACTTAATCATTTGGGGTCCCTGATATGACTGCCAAGTTTCATCGTCCTAGCTTATGTAGAAGTGCCCGAACTAGCAAAACCCGGACGGACCGACCGACCGACGGACGGACAGACATTGCGATCACTATATGGCACTTGGCCGAAGGGCAAGTGCCATAAAAACCACAAATAAATTCTTGAAAGAAATAGACAATGTCAAGTATTTGTAAAGACTTAAGTTTTTCTTCCCTTTTTGTTCGTCAGCCAGATAAATGTTTTACTTTTATGGTACTTGCCTTCCGGCCAAGTGCCACATACTGGTTACTCTTCCGTCGGTCGGTCGGTCGGTCTGTCTGTCCGTCGGTCTGGTGAGTTTGGGTACTTATAGATGTGCTCGTACGATGGAACTTGGCAGGCATGTGAGGGACCCAACCAAACTGACTTGGGGATAGTCACTTCCCCGATTCGACAATCGTGGGGGGAGTGGAGGGAGGAGGGATCCGGAATATTGAGGCGTGCTTAAATTTCGAACGGGTGTTAGGATCTGAATGAAACTTGGTAAATGGAAAGAACACATGCCTCACATGTCCCGTTTTGCGTCCGAACCGGATCCGTGGGGGTGGGGTGAAGGGGGGGGAGCGCAAATATCGTGACATGTTTAGAGAGGAGGGATCGGGATGCACAGATCCTATATACATCGTTGACATATCCGGAACGGATCCGGGTACTCTGAGGTGAGTTGGAGGGTGGGTCTCGGAATTCCGGTTACCACGCATAAGGTACTTTTAAATGTGCTTGGACGATGAAACTTGGCAGCCATATCATGGACCCGATCAGATTGACTTGAGAGTAGTCACTTCCCCCAGCCGACCATCGCGGGGGAAGAGGAGGGAGGTGAAAACCAGGATCTTGATAACTTTCGAACGAGGCATCGGACGCAAATGAAAGTTGGCAGTTGGAAAGGGATCGGGTCGTGGAAGTCTCATAACTATGGTGGGAGGTTGGAGGGCGAGTGGAAATCTCGGGACAGATTAGAGTGGAGGTATCGAGATGAAGCTAGGCGAGAAGTACAAGTGTACATTGAAACGGAACGGGCAATGTCGGGGAGGGGGGGGGGGAGGCAATCAAAATCCTGATTATTGGGATTTTGTGTTGTTCGCGTACCTTTTGAAAGGTTGGTTGGATTCGAAGGAGACCTGATAATCGCAAAGAGTACGTATTCTGATCTGACGATACACTTTCATAATCCCCAACAGCCCATGATCATTTGCACCTCAGTTATATGATTACAAATGAGTTTTTAGCCCCCAGCATATTTTAACTGCAAAGTGAAAAATGGTTTTTACCAAAAGATATATTTTCGTGATTCAAAAGGCTCCCTAATCATGTTTGCCTCATGGGTTTTGCTTACAAATGACTTTCCAACAGACAAAGTGATACACTTTTAAGGTCCCCAAGGACCCATGATCACCTGTGCTTCACGTATTTTGATGATACGTTAATCTCTAGCCCCCTTAAAGTAAGCATTTTAGCCGCAAAGTGAAAAAAAAATCTTTCCAGCAAATGACGTACACTTTCATGATCCCAAGGCCCCATGATCGTTTTGTGCCAGTGATTTTGCTTACAAAATGGATTCCTAGCCCCTTAAAGTGCGCATTGTAATTGAAAAATACATACCATATTTTTTACTAAACCATAAATTTTCATGAATCCAAAAGGTCTGTAATCGTCTGTGCCTCAACACAGCGCAGATCTTAGCTGATACCCTCATTTACTACGTATGCTTGCAAGTGCCATATGTGCTTGCAGCTCTTGTTGCTTGATTTTTCTGCTAGGAGCTATTTTGACTGCACCCTGCCATGTAGGCTCCTTCCGAACCGCTCCACTAGGTCACAAGGTCACACCGTGACCTGGTTCTAACCAGCGGCTTGAATGTAGGTTATCTGGACATCAACAAGACCAAAGGTTTCGATGGGATCCCAAAAAATTAAATATCTGATCCAGACAACTGGGTCTTGTCTTCGCCAGATCCAGTCTTCCCCAGACTCCTTGAACATTTTTACACTTAAAATTCAGAAACAGATTAAGGCCAAATAGCTGAGAAAGCCAAGTTCAGATATGGTCATATCTGTTTTGACGAAAACTTCCTGCACTTCTGCCAATTTCCCAGTTTCGGCCGAACTCTGGAATACTTGTCCGGCGAAAAAAGAAAGCTAAAAAACGACTCAGGGTATCTTCTTTCCCCAATAATGAACATCTAATCAACTTCCAATAGAAATTTAACTTGTAACAAATTTTCCGACTCCAGCCGGATTCCGGTCGAACTATATGTCCGGGTAAAAAAACTGATTATCACACACTGATTCAGCATCTCTTCTTACCCCTAAATAGGATATCTAATCAACTACCGACAAACTTTAACTTTTAACAATTTTTCGGTTTTCGCCAGATTCTGGGGGAACTACATGTCCGGGTAGAAATTTTTTTCACATACGTGTTCAGCATGTCTTCTTGCCCTGAATCGAACATCTACTTCAAATCACCATCGTGTTCATTATATCTTCCTACCCCTAAATCGAACATCCAATCAACTTCAAATAAAGCTTTTACTTTTAACAAACTTTCCGGTTTTGATCGGATTTCGGACGAACTGCTTGTCTGATGACAAAATGGTTTTCACCATCGTGTTCAGCATGTCTTCTTACTCCATAATGGACTATCGCATTAGATTTTTCAAAATATTTTGTTTGCCCCTTAAAATGAACCCCCACCCCTAAATTTAGGGCTACAAAGCCCATCTACGAACTTGACTGGTCCGATGACCCAACGAATGCTCACACCAAGTTTCATCAAATATCTCATTCCCTTCGAGAGTTATCGTGCTTTCAGACAGACGGACGGACAGACGGACAATTTTTGCGATGTCATAGGTATCCCTACACTTCCTTTTTGGGATCCCAAAAATACGATTTTACTTCCAAATAGATTCCTTTAGTGTCATTTGCGTCGGTCTGGTGGTAACGAGTTAGGGTACTTTCAGGTTGGCTTGGAAAACGAAACTTGGCAGGCTTATTGGATATCTCGCCAGCTTCGCTTGGAAACAGTCATTCCCAAGCTTCGACTATCTGAGGGAAGTGGTGGGGGAAACTCCTGAGCGGGGATCCGATTCTTGTTATAATTGATAGTTTGTAAGAGCATGATAGAGCATCAGCCCCCGGCAAGATGTGGGGACGTGTTTGAGGTCACAGCAACCTTTTAACTCCAAGCAACTCTCGCAAATGGGTTCACTAAGTCAGATGTTTAACGCTAAGCTAGAATGTTCAGTTTGCTTTTCCACAAATTCGTTTTTGGCGGAGCATTCCTTGGAACAGTCCGCTATAGCGAGTGCTGTATCAGCTTTCGGTTTTCACCATTTTTTGTGGAGCTCATAAATCGTGAAATCGTGAACTAGTGCATCTATCAAGTTAAAATTTGTACATTTGTGTGTATTGTGGTCTAGTTGTTTCTTTTGGGGGGTCCCTTATCCCCCACCCACCTGGTTCAGGGGCAATTGGGTAAAGATTGCCCATTGTGTGGAGTTCATAACCGGTGAACAATGACAGATATGAAGTTGAAAGCTGATACAACTTTTCGCACTGGAGTCTAGTTGTACTTAGTAGGGGCCCATCCCCCACATCCACCAGGTTCAGGGGCAATTGGGCCCAGACAGGGGCGGATCCAGCCTTCCGTTCTAGGGGGGGCGATTCTTACCGAAAAGAGTGGGGGTAGTGTCTTTTTTGTCGGCCACAAGGCTGATTTTTTTCGCGTTTTAAGTGTCCCTGTCGGTCTCTTATTTAACGAAAATGTGGGTTTCATATATTACAATAATGGTAAAAACTGTACTTGATCAACTGACAAGTGTTTACAAGAAAAATTCAAGCTCCTGGCTCCACTTGTAAAAAGATTTTTGAGTCTAGTTACAGTAGTTAGAACATGCGTTAATGCAGACTTCCGTAAGTGCAGTAAAACAAAACAAAAAATTATAGCCAGTCTAGGGGGGGCGATCGCCCCCCTCGCCCCCCCTCTGGATCCGCCCCTGGGCCCAGATTGCCTATTGAGTGGAGACCATAATCCGTGAACAATGCAGAGATCAAGTTGAAACTTGGCACAAGTGTTGGTGCCGGGGTCAAGTTGTGCTTTTTAGGGGTCCCATCCCCGCCACCCACCTAGTTCAGGGGCAGTTGGGCCCAGATTGTCCAGAAAGTGGGGTTTATAACTCGTGGACCATGACAGGCAGCAACTTGAAACTTGGTATAATTACTGGGACTGGGATCTTTTGATATTCCAAATCCCCACACTGTCCCAGTTCTGGGGCAATTGGACCCAAATTGCCCCGTGGCTAAGATCTTAACTTCACCACGGCTGGAGCTAGAATTACGAACTTTCCGTACCTATATCCTCTGGCTAAGAAGACAACCTTGAGAGTGCATCCCCCAGCCTCCCCCGTTCATAGGTAACTGGGCCCGGATTGCGCATGATTTGAGATTTGTGAACTGTTACAGGTATCAGATTTAAAATTAGTATACCTCATGATATTGAGCTCTAGTTAAAGTTATCTCCCCCTCCCCCCCACCCCACACAAAATTCACAATTCCTCGGTTTGAGGGGCAGCTGTGCCCAATTCATAGCATGCAAACCATGGCCGGTATCAAGTAGAAACTTGGAACGATTGTTGTCATTGGAGTCTAGATACCTATGACATCGCAAAAGTTGTCCGTCTGTCCGTCCGTCCTTCTGTCCGTCCTTCTGTCGGTCCGTCCGTCTGTCAGCACGATAACTCTCGAAGGGAATGAGATATTTTGACGAAACTTGGTTTGAGCATTCTTCAAGTCAAGGGAAAGGTTAGCGTAGATGGGCCCGATAGCTGCATATTTAGGGGAGGGAGAGGGTTTTCAAATTAAGGGGCGACAAAAATATCTTTTAAAAGCTCATGAGATAGTCGATTAAGGGGTAAGATGACATGCTGAACACGAATATGAAAACCATTTTCTCGCCAGACAAGTAGTTCACCCGGAATCCGGTCAAAACCGGAAAGTTTGCTAAAAGTAAAAGTTTTATCTGAAGTTGATTAGATGTCCGATTTAGGGGTAACAAGACAGTCTGAATCCGAATATTAGAACGATTTTCTCTTCGGACAAGTAGATCGCTAGAAATCCGGCCAAAACCGGAAAATTTTTCAAACATAAAAGTACAATCTGAAGTTGATTAGAGATTCGATTTAAGAATAGGGAAACATACTGGATCCGAATATGAAAATTATTTTCTCGGCGGACAAGTAGATCGCTCGGAATCCGGCCAAAACCGGGAAACTTGTAAAAAGTAAAAGTTTTATATGGATTTCATTAGGTTTTTCGATTTACGGGTAGGAAGAGATGCTGAATTGGCCTATGACAATCATTTTCTACCTGGACACATAGTTCGCCACGAATCCGGCTGAAACCGGATTATTTGTTAAAAGTTGAAGTTTTATCTCAATTTAATTAGAGGGTGAATTTAGGGGTAAGGAGATACGCTAAATCCGTTTTTGAACCTCAACTTTTTGCATAACAAGTAGTTCGTCTGGAATCCGACTGAAACAGGAAATTTGGCAGGTAAGGCCGGAACTATCGCCAAGTAGATATGGCGCAGGTTATAGGGGTAAACACACATGGTGAATCCATATTTGAACTTGGTCTTCTCAGATTATTACCATTTGCCGTAATCTGTTTCTAAGTGTTATCAGTAAAGTGCTCAAGGAGTCTGGAGAAGACCGGACCTCTCTAAGACCCGATTGTCTGGATCAAATATTAAATTTTTGGAATCCCATCGAACCTTTGGTCTTGTTTTATAGGAGAAGGTGGGGCTCGAACATGCGGGCGTTTCAAACGCTACTAGGCGCAGATTCGGCAGTGATGAATTCGCGTAGCATAGACCACAATTAGAGAGACGACAATGAAATTCCTTTTCTTTACACTTTCTAGGCTCTTGAATATACTTTTGGAGTTGGCAATCTTGGGAATAAAAAAAGAATGTGCGTTCCAGCCTTTCCTACTTCCCAGACTCACCCACTTGTGCATTATCACTCGTCTGATATACAACTATACGCCCTGAATACTCTTGATGACTAACTACGTGCCGATGGAGAATCGCCGTTTACCAAATGGAAGAACCAGAAGCGTCACCATAGCTGTCCCCAAAGAACGCCGTTTATTGATTGAAGCAGGATTTGAGTCATCGTTCGGGCGACGTTTTTCGCTCTTCTCGAGGTTCAGTGGCATGTTTTGGACTTGTATTTTTTTGTATTTGTTTCCATTTGTTTCCATTTGTATTTGTTTCCGTCTTGTTTGGCCTCGGCCAGTTGATGGTCTTGTTTGGCCTCGGCCAGTTGATGGGTTATAAGTAAATAATAATAATAATAATAATTAGTCATATAGAGTATTTGTGCGCCAGGTTCTCGAAAGCCGAAATGGCACAGTGTAGGTTGGTCTTTCTCGGGTTTCAGTTTGTTCCGCTTTTGAGTGTCGGTGTCGGTGTCGGTGTCGGTGTCGGTGTCGGTATATCAAGGGCTGGAATGTGTATTTAAATGAATAAAACTTTCACGACACTACAAAATGGAAAAGTTTAGTGGCCTTGGAATTAGTTGGTACTTTCCTATTTGTTGGCTGTAACCGTCATCTTACGGTTTCTTCCACTGAAACGCGAAACTCTCTTTCAGTCGGAGGGGTCTCAAACGATGCCATGTGTTTCCGATGCCTTTGTGGATTCTGACAGCATAAGCCGAGGAACGTTCATCTTGCAACGTTAATCCCTTTCTCTTGTTTGTTCGCGTTATTGAGCCCCAGTGCCTACCGTCACTGATAAGGTATAACTGCAAAAATCTTTAAAGGACACCTGAATGAAGAGTACCAAGTATCATCCCTATCTGTATGACTTCCGTTAACATTGCCTGCAGAAAACCTAATCCAAATACGAAATAGTGTTTCCAAGCTATGATTTTTGCTCCATTTTGCATCTGTCCTTATTTCAGTACCGAACAAGTTTAGAGATGAACAAATGTCTCCAATCAACCCTTCTTCTGTAATATTTTTTTTTACCAGCTAAGCCGCACTGTATATCTAGAAGAAATTCCAATACGATCCGGCCAGCGCTGATAGCGCTGACAAGATTTGAATGAATTGTGCGTTTTGTCTTGGAGTCTGCATGTGCAAACCTCCAGAAACGAACATCCATATTTTGAAAACGTCACGCTCAGGAGAAGAATACTATCCGTGGCCACGTCTGTAAATGCATTCTCCATGGTGTATTCAAGTACGGTTTCATTGTTCAGGTGTCCTTTAAGAGATGTCGAGTCTCTGGAAATTGCTGCAGACCAACAGTCATTTAACCCGTTGCACTTATTTTTGCGATGATACTCTTTATAGGCTACCGAGCATTTTGCAATACTGTAAAACTAAGATCTGCTTTTAATCTCTGCAAGTGCGAAGATTGTCGTTAGCTCATTCAGAATATGACATTGACATAAAATGTGGGTCTCTGAGTCCAGAAATTAATTTACGGAAGTAGGTTGAATCGAGGTTGCGCCAAGTTGCGCGCCAGTTTAGGTGACGCAGTGCCGTTCCGCGCCGAGGTGTACACTGGTGGCGGTTATATGATAGATATGGCGGAGAGATATGTCATATCTATCAGATATATGATAGATATGGCGGTTATGTGATAGATATGGGTTATAGATTTGACCTGCCTTTCCCAGAATCAAGGTTACTTGACATCGTGTTAGAATTTGGAACGTTGCTTTTGGGACACTTGATACTGTTGACTGTTCGTCAGGGTCTGTTTTCGTCTATTACGGATCGTTCGAGGTCAAAGCCGATACCCGTTTTCATTTCGGTTCTACGTGGCATTTCCGTCGTTCTTGTCTTTCCCATTTTCCGCCAATTTATAAAATTTCTGACAAATACACTTTCAGCCTTTTATTTTGTCTTGTCTTCTTATGTAGCTTAAGAAAGCCCTCGTACTAATTCCGCCTTTTACTTTATCATTAGCTCACCTTACAAGCTTCAATTCCCGCCCTTCGCCATTATTTCGTTTTAGCACTTTTTCAGCCGTTTCGAGTTTGGCGTTCAAGCAGCGCGGACTTCACCAAAAGCTTCAAGGTCGGTGAGAACTCTTTCAGAAATATGAGAAGCTTTAACATTCTGATTTTCGATTTAGAAGACTTGGTAGGCCAACATGCCTACCTTGTGTTCCCACTTTTTGAAACGGTGCGCATAATTTCCAAATATTTTGCGTCAAACCTCGGCCATGGAAATAGAAAGTCTGGACATGGTCGAACGTTGCCAACAAGAAAATCGCTAACTTCACAGAGCCATTATTAGTGCTTTCGAAAAAAGATATTATTGAACCATTTCATGGTGAAAAAATATAATTTCTAGTTAGAGCTGTACTTTCACTCTTAGTAAGAAGGTTTCCTACGTTCCTGAGCCTATAAATTCCAAAACTCGGTCTTTACTACACTGTCATAGGCTTGATAATACTTAACACAAACACGCTAACACCGGTGTAGTCCTTTGTTACACGAAACACTTAAAACAACTTTTGAAATGGTTTTCACTGTTATGTTTTACGATAAGGAAAAACTTGGAAGGGTCAGGCATAAGTATCCTGACATTTTGCAAAACAGTACAATAACAATGCTTGTTTATTCAGCCAAGAAGGCCATAAAGGATTTAATACATGTTACACCACAAATAAACTATTACACCTCTAGAAAGACTATGCCATGTAAGCTAAGCTAAACTTTCATTCCTGAGACTAAATCCTTTAGTCACATATTTTACAAACATCAACGATACATTTGGGGTTCATAGATTTCAGGATAGGGGAGGCGATACCAATCCACCCCCAGCAAAACTCACTCTCAAATGCGACAAAACATTCAACATACGAATACGCTTGTTGTGTGTATCAATGCCCCTCTTCCACGGTGCTTAGCACAATTTTTTTGTTAATTACTGTGTTGTTGTTGATTAAGCGGTGGATGCGCAGGAAGGAATGGTTTTCTCTCACGTCCCTGAACAAAAACACCGTTACTTGTCGACTTGTGAAATTTTGTTGTTGACTTGTTGTCGAGTTTACTTTGTTAATGACTTGTTTTGCTCTCACATTTCAGTCAAGTTCGAGCATTCATAAGCACCTTGAGGGTGTTGGAAGTTCGATTTGCCGTCTGTTCAGTTTCACATTATTAAAACACCAAAAGGTTGTTTTTCACGAGAAAGTTTAGCGTGACTCTCCGAATATTCGCCTGTCAGAGCTGCCCCACTTTTGGGGATCCCAAAACGTAAGTGGAGGGATACCTATGACATCGCAAAAGTTGTCCGTCCGTCCGTCTGTCCGGCCGTCGGTAAGCACGATAACTCTCGAAGGGAATGAGATATTTTGATGAAACTTGGTGTGAGATTGTTTGGGTCAAGGGTAAGGTCGAGTTCGTAGATGGGCTCTGTAGCCCTATATTTGGGGGTGGGGGTTCAAATTAAGGGACATCGGAAAGTGTGATAAAAGTAAAAGTTTCATTTGAAGTTGATTAAATGTTTGATTTAGGGGTAAGAAGACATGCCGAACACGACGGTAAAAATCATTTTCTCCCCGGACAAGTAGTTCATCTGGAATCCGGCAAAAACCGGAAAGTTGGTTAGAAGTAAAAGTTTCATTTAAAGTTGATTAAACGTTCGATTAAGGGGTAAGAAGACATGCTGAACACGATGATGAAAACCTGGAATCCGGCCAAAATCGGAAAATATGTCAAAAGCAAAAGTTTTATCTGAAGTTGATTAGATGTTGGATTTAGGGGTAAGAAGAGACGCTGAGTCTGTATATGACAATCATTATTTACCCGGACATATAATTAGTCCGGAATCCTGTTGTACCCGCATTTTTTTAAGTCAAAGTTTTATTAATGTCGATTAGACGTTTTTATAGGGATAAGGAGATACGCCTCGTTTCTGAACTTTGTTGTTTTTGCTGGACTAGTAGTTCGCTCGGAATTCGGGCGGAACCGCAAATTTTGCAGAAGTAAAGCAGGCAGTTTCGGTCAATATTGTCAAAATAGATATGGGCCTGTAGAGGTATAGATTGATAGAACTGAACTCGGTTTTCTTTGATGATTAGCCTGGCGAAGACAAGACCCAATTGTCTGGATCAAATCTTAGATTTTGGGGATCCCATCGACACCTTTGGTCTTGTTGGTGTAAGCAACTTACCACGAGTAAGAGCGATGATTTTTAGACCATCGCTCTTGATTTCTTGGGTCTTGGTTCTTTCTTATCACCAGTACCCAATTGCCATTTTGTGCAAACCCAGAGCAGGGTTGCCACATCAGAAATTGACTTGTGGGTGAGTTATGGTCCAACATAGAGTGGGAGTCCATGAGAACACGTGAATTGGTTACTTTAGTTGGAATCACTGAGGCAAAAATTTCAGATGTGGACGGAAATAACGTGAATTTTATGTCATACGTAGGACAGCAATGACGAAAAATCAAATAAAAATAGAGTGACAATTCGCACTATAATGCGACATGTGGTAACCGTGAACCCCAGTCCAGTCTCACTTTGGCAAAGTAGACTACTCTCCTATGGCTCTGAAAACGCCCGCGTCCGGCAGACCGGAGAACAGGCGAGTGTCGCCTTAATCTGGGTACCCACAGAACGTTAATTCGCGTTCGCTAGGCGAATTCGGCATCGCAAGGAAAAAAATCCGCCTCATCAGCACAAGAATAGCGCCTCTCCGTTTCATTTTATCGGAGCGCCGCTCCAGTCGATTTTATTCGGATCGCGTGAGCGGAAAGAAAGCGATGTGGGCACCAACCTTCTCTTGGTGTCTGTGAGTTTGTCATAAAATTTCATTTCATACTGACGTCTCCATCTTGCGCCAGCGCTGGCTGAAGTCGATCCATCTTCAACCAAAGCGGCGCAAGACCCCTAGAGACTTAAGATCTTTTTGGGATCCCAGGACGTTTGTGACGTGTGTGTGAACTCTCGAAGAAGTTGACATTTTTCGGATGCTGAGAGTATCCTTTTCCTCAAAGTACAGGTTGAACTCGTTTGCCTATAATTAGAAGAGAGGGAAAGGGCTCGATTTGGGGGTATGCTGAGTTGTACATGTTGAGTCTGTACTGCTGATCTAAACTTTATTTTCTTGACGGAAAATAGTTCGCCTCGAATCCGGCAAATACTGGAAACTTCCAAGAAGTAAAAGTTGTGCCAAAGGCTAGTTAGAATTGGTGGTAAGAAAACATGCTGGACCACGGTCATGTTTATTTCAGTACCGTGTCGTACCGTTAATTCGGGGATCGACTAAAAGCAAGAAAGGAAAGGCAAGAGAAAAGCAGGAAAGAATACTAAAACCAGGAAGGGCAAACTAAAACGAGAAAAGAATTACCAGGAATCGAGGATTCGAAAAACTGGCAAGCCTTTCCTCTGTTTGGTATCCCATGAGGGGTCGGCAACTTCCATTTGTTAATGTTCAGCTTTTCCTCCTTTTAGTATTCGAAAAAACTGGCACGCTGTGCCGTGCTTTTCCTCAGTTTAGTTTCGTCCTGAATAATTCGTACTGAATCCGATAAAAATTATTGCTGGAAATTCAGTAGTTTTGTGTTACATGTGTTTTAATCCGGCTAATAGCTAGAATAGATTCGCCGGACTCCAGTGAAAACGGCAATTCGGTGTCTCTCACCAATGGTTCACACTGCTCCGATTTCGCGCAAAATTCTGCGTCATGTGACATATGACACCAATCGTGCGACAAGCAACGCAGAACTTGGCGTTTTGTCGCAGTGTCGGATGCGTTGACGTATTTCAACTGATCCGACATAACGCATGCGATTCTTGAGGGAAAGAAAAGAAAAAACAAAGACTAGTTAGTTTTCAAGACAAAAAATTGCTCTACCTTGGTCTCTATAAGGATGGCTGAATGTAAAATATCTTCTGAATAAACTTGTATTAACCTGTTTTGAACAAGATGACATATGGGGTTTGACTGAAAATTTCCTAATGGTGGGTGGTATTCAGATGGATAATCTCCCAGCATCTTCAGACTCTGTTTCCTCAGGGGTTTCTTTGTCCTTTTGCTGAATAATTTCATCGAAAAATTTCATTTTCCATTTGCGTCTGCGTGGTAGTGGGAACGTCCATGCGATTCTATCGCACGTCGGAACATCAAAGAAAAAATCGTGTCGCACACGAAGCAGAATTATGAACCAAGGGTAACAATGGCAGTTGTTCATATCGTTTAAGCATTGTCCTAACAGGTGTAATAAGGTGAATAGCGCTATACGCGATGTTTGCGTCTTAACACACACGCCTGTTCAAATACAACCCAAGAGGTTCTTATCGATGCGGCATCCGGTGTTGCCAAGGTAATACAATTTTTCGAGCTCTAAAAATATCCGAAAAGGTTATTAGTACTACTTGAAGTACACAAGTACAATATAACGAAAATTATACTGTAAAAAAGCTATTAAAATAACAGATGGACAGTATTGATCCTCGAACTGACGAAAAGCCGTCGTAATAGAACAAAAACGTGTTTTTTTAAGAAAAGTTGTTTCTTTAGCTTCCAACAAGGTAGAACTGTTGTGCTTTCTATGGCAACCCTGCCTACGCTGCGCCTCTCCTCGGCCCGCTGGCGGAACCAACCAAGCGATCTGATTGGCTCTGCATAAGGAAGAATAGAGCCAAGCTCTATTTTCCTTATTCGCCTTATTACAGCGCGCCCCGAGGAAAAGAGGAATCTGTAATTAGCTTTATACGCCGTAATACACCTTACAACACCTATTAGGACAATGCTTTAGAGAAAAGAAGGCTGAGTACTCCTGTCTGATTCGTTTTCTTACTGGAAAACATTGTGCAACCGGAAATTAATGCGAATCGGAAAGTTCTGAAAAAAGCAAGATTATGAATTTGTTTTATCGTCTTGTTAGGCCACTTGTTATCTTGGCTAAACTAGCAACTAAAGACAAGGGCAATTACCTAATGGATGTGGTTAAGAGGTTGATCAGGGATGAAACAACATGTTTACGGAACCCCGCGAAAAACGGAACTTCTAGAGTAAGATGTCTAGTAACTTTTCCCCATCATTTTTTTTATAGTTTCCGTGGAGGATTTTCAGGATGTAAGCTGACTTGCATCGAGTCGATCTGTCTGATTGTTTTGTTTTTGGTTGATACTAAAGCCGTTTGGCAGACATCGTGTTGTCTATCGGGTCTTCGGAGTTTCGGTCTCGGGATAAAAATGTGTAAAAATCGATTTCCAGCATCTTTCTCTTGTAAACGTCAATAGTTCCACCGGATTGGCGGGAGACCGGTGCAAACGGGAATTTATCAGTTATATAACTTGTTAGTTATGTCATATGCTTTCAGCTGTTCATGCTCCTTTAGTGGCAAAACGATTGAACCTATCAACTTCCTTGTAATACTACCGCGTATATGGTACTACCAACTTCTTCATTTAAACCGAACATATTATGAAAAGAACAAAATTCCCCGATTCGATAGAACTTATAACGTGATGTATATTGGCATACAGATAAATGGTAAGTAAATACAATGCTCAAACTTGGCTGTTACATCTCTACTTTGATACCAGGAACCATAGATTAGGTGCCTCCATATATCCAAAGAACAGGTTGGAACGGTGATTCTTTGAGTTTTCGACTAGGCGGTAGACTAGGGATAAATAACATGATTACGGGACCTGAGAAAACTAGAAACCGTTGAAAAAATGATCCCATTGAAACCTTTGGTCTTGTTGGTTATAGATAAAGCTACACGCAGAAGCGGTATCACAGCTGCTACCCAGCGATCGCCGTGATTGACTGACACAGGATTTGAGCTATTTTTTTTTTAGTCGTTACCGGGACATTTTCTCGTTCTTCCTGAGGACCATTGGCGTGTTTTGGCTTAGTCATGTAGAGCGTGTTCCACCCTTTTAACAATAGTTACTATTTGTTACTATTTCCGTTCCATCCTCACGAAAAGTTACTACGCTGACCGTTCCAACCTTGTCGGAATAGTATATAACAGTTACTATTTGCATACCATGCTCGGGAGCGTAGTAACCACGCATCTGCGTAACGTGATTGGTCGGATTCACCCCTGGCGTGAGATCCTGCTTGAAAATAGGAAAATCGTTCCAGGCTTGACGGCAAAAAGCCAGAATTCGTGACGTCATCCGTAGTAACTACGATAAGTAAGATGGAACACGCTCGTAGAGTATCTGTTTGGTTTCAACAGAAGATTTTGTGTTAACCCTTAATATGAAAGCCTCTTTCAAACCCCAAATATTTGACGTGAACTTTTACCGAATTAACCCTCACCCCAAGTTCCAACAGAATAAATACCTCAATTCCTTCGAGGGTTATCATGCTAACAGAGAGACCGGCAGACGGAGGCCTCGTACAGTGCTGCCAGATCGTCGTAAGAAAGAAAAGCCGCGGCCTTTCAGTCACGACGGTTAAAACGACATAAAAATAGTACTTTTTTCTGAAAAACATTTGGTTTTCAGGATCCCAAAACGTAAGTGGAGGAATACCTATGACATCGCAAAAGTTGTCCGTCTGTCCGTCCGTCTGTCAGCAAAATAACTCTCGAAGGAAATGAGATATTTTGATGAAACTTGGTGTGAGGACTCTTCGAGTTAAGGGAAAGGTCGAGTTCGTAGATGGGCCCGATAGCTCTAAATTTAAGGGGGGGGGGGCGGTCAAATTAAGAGGCGAAAAAAATATTTTTTAAAGGCCAAAGAGATTAAAGAGTAAGACGACATGCTAAACACGAATATGAAAATAATTTTATTGCCGGACAAGTAGTTCACCCGGAACCCGGCCAAAACCGGAAACATTTTTAAAAGTAAAAGTTTTATATGAATTTCATTACTGTTCGATTGATTTCGTGTATGACAATCATTTTCTACCTGGACACATAGTTCGCCACGAATCCGGCTAAAATCGGAAAATTTGTTAAAGGCTGAAGTTTGATTAAAGATTCGACAATGGGGTAAGGAGATACGCTGAATCAGTTTTTGTACTGTCAATTTTTTGCAAGACAAGTAGTTCGCCCGGAATCCGGCTGAAACCGGAAATATGGTAGAAGTTATAAGTTATAAGGCAGGAACTTTCGTCAAAGTATATATGATGCAGGCTATAGGGGTACACACATGGTGAATCCATATTTGAACTCAGATGATTGCCATTTTCCTTAATCTGTTTCTAAATTTTATTAGTAGAGTGCTAAAGGAGTCTGGCGAAGACTGGACCTCTAAAAGACCCGATTGTCTGGATCAAATACAACATTTTTGGGATCCCGTCGAAACCTTTGGCCTTGTCTGTAAAGATAGGGAAAGTTTCACATCACGCCAAAAAATCCGCCAGTTAAGAAAAACAGCCACGTTTCACGCAACAAGCCAGTTGTAAAAATATTTACGCCAGTCTCCACAAAATCCGCCAATCTGGCAACGCTGGCCCCGTATCCCATCGCTACGATCTGCAACTTCTGCTTGAAAGACGGAACGGATTCACCGGTGGTCAAAAGCTAAAGCACGCTCTTGAAAAGATTATGGACTCCTCGGCTCAGAGAGAGATCTGTTATTTAACTGGTAATCTACTTTTTGGTTTATAACTCTTATGGCACGTTCACGACATAAACTTCGGGGCTTTTTTTTACACTGAAAATAATTTATTACCATCTCTTGGCTCTGACGCGAAACAGAACTTTCATTGGCTGTTGGTGGTAACGTAATGTGTTATCTAACCGCCATCTAGCGGATTGCTGTCTCGTGAGCTAGGTTATTGTTGCGGTGGATATTCGTTAGATGATAGCGTTAGTCGCGTTTTTTGCAATCGCTTGGAAGGAGAGTTGCCATCTTTTGCGATCGACTGTCGACTGGAGGTCCAGTCGATCCGTTTTTTGTCGCTTGAATGGACATCGACTGGGAACAAAGTCAATAGTCGATCCCATGCACGTTTCTCTCGGAGGGTCAGTCAAACTTGGCGCCAAAATTTTGAACATCGAAACATGTTGACCCAAAAACGTACAATGTACACCTCAGGAAGCGCCAGTCCTGCCAGCAGTTTCAGAGACTGCCAAGGGAAGAGTTGTGGGGATGAAAGGGGGGAATACTGATTTCGACCATTTTTCGAAGGCTTGTTCTCGCTCCCCTATCAAGCGACAAAAAACGGTCAACTGGATGAACTCGGGAACAAGTCCCAATCGCCTGTCGATCTGTATAAAACGCAACTATTGTGGAACTGAGTTCTGAGTGGATCAGGACAAGGCGAAGGAGATTGAAGCGTTTCTGAGAGCTGTTGTAGCTCCAGCATGCTGGACTGCAGGCCCGTATCCAGGAATTTATTTAGGGGGGGGGCCTACTGGTCGGACAAAAAAAGTAAAAAAAACCATATAGATCAGAGGGAAAAGCCTATTAAAATGATTATTTTTGCATGTTTCGGGGGGGGGGGGGGAGTAAACCCCCTACCCCCCCTGGATACGGCCTTGCTGGACTGGCAGGATGGAGGGAAAAACGAAATTAACGGTTTGAATCCCGCCGGTTACATAACAACAACAGAAGGATGCGCGGTTTCAACAGATAACACTTTGGGATGTTATCTGTTATGTTTCTTTCGTTCCCGTTAGTATTTTTACCAATTGAAGGTGTTGTTGGAGATCTAGGCACGAAATAGTGTATACTTAATTCGTCATAACACTTTATTTCTAACTGAAAAGGTGTTATTTTTGAAAGTGTTATGCGCTATCTGTTATGAAACTTCTGACAGTGTAATTAGCCAATCCTCCCCTATAATTTCCATTACGAAAAATGTCTCCCTTAATTTTCAGTTCGTCCCATTCGCACATAAATGCTTAGATCAATCACTCCGCATATGGGACAGAAATAAGGACCATCAATCTTTATTTCAGATTTTTTTTCAGTGTCTGTTTTAGTGTATGTTTGTTTGTTGTTGTTATGACGGACTGAAAGGAAGCAGTAGTGATAATAATAAGAATATTCCTAAAACATTTATTTTTCTTTGACTGCATTAACTAGCCAATCCCCTAAAATTTCAGTTCCAAAAAAATTCCTCACTTAGTTTTCAGTTCGTAGCACTCACACATAAATGCATATAAAGATTTCCGTACCTCTTTCTGTTATTCGTGAAAGACACGAGTGCTTTAAGCGCAGCCTTAATGCAGCTCAGCAGATAATAATAATAATAATATATTCGCAAATTGGATGGCAGGCTGCTAAGCTTCTCATGCTTTACTCGGTGTAAATTCTGTCATTATGTGTGGTTTTCTTTTTAAGTTTCGTGTGTTCTTTCAATAATTTCTGTTGACAGTAATGTTCTTTTCTTTCACATCTTTCTATCTTGGTTTTTCCTTCTTGCTCATTTAATTACTCCGTCTTTTTATACATTTGTGTATTATGATGGGCAATAAATCTATTCTTATTATTATTATTATTATTAAACTAACAAACAACTCCAAACTTTACCAGTTCAGGACTGAACTAACATAAGCTCCTTCCTCCAACTCTCTTTGGTCTATGCAGAATCTTTCAGGACAGACACTATTCATTCATGCATTTCTACGTTTGCTTGATGACTCAACACCCTTTCTGCCACTGATGGTGGACTTACTTGCAACCTTTCACCTTCATTTCAAAATCCAAACATTCAACATTCATTCACTACTTACTTTATCTTGTTTGCTGGACTGACCAGGCTTGAATATTCTTTGAGCCCAATCTGACTTTGAAACATTTATTCAAACAATGTTTACAACGGATACGTCAGCTACGATTCTTCGTCAGCGATATTTCGGCCCTTCTTGGCAAGGGTCCTCGTCAGGCTGTCAATCCTCTGGTTCAACTTCGGGGAAGGACACAAACCTGTAATCTAGGCATGGTAAACACAGAAATCATATTCAACATAATCATCAAGTTTTTTCAGATTTTTGCGCACAAAGGTTACCACGCAGCCTTTTTGGGCCTTTGCATTCACCACAGAATGCTGAAATACAACCATATAAACTGTTCTCTTTTATCCTTGCCCCACCTAAGAAGGCTGAAATAAAGCTCTAGAAACTGAGAGAGAAACTTTTTCTCCTTTGTTCTGCCAACCCTTTCCGGAAGTCCCCACGTGGCAAAGATAGCTTACAGGGATAACGTAACGGCGAAGTGATCGAACCACTAGGATTTGTATCTATTTAGGAATTGGCATGGTAGATTGGTACCTATACATCCCCAGCTCTAACAGGATGTTCGAGAATTGGACTAGAGCCGAGTTGCCAGATCTGATCCATTAGCTATTTAAGAGTCAGTTGTGCGAGCTTTACCATGAGCTCATAATTTATTTTTGTGTTAATCGCTTGCAGTTCCAAAGAGCGTCTAAACTCCCAGTGCTGATAAATTTAACTGAAAAGGCAACTTATTGTGTTGCGAGAGCAACACTTTGGTTTTGTCGTGTTTTTGTTCCTGTACCCTGATTTGCGCTTATTCTTAGAAAGTGGTAAGGGTCTAACCTGTGCGGCTTTTACGGAAATTGTGGACCTTCGGCCGGATTGTTGAATATGACATTACATTTTGGAAAGCTCCGTAGAACTCTTGCCTGGGACCAAAAAGGATGTTTTTTGCTTGTAATTGAGCCAGAGCCTACAGTGTGTGAACTAAAATGGAATTTTTTAGCCTATGTCAGAGAGGACTATGTGAAGTTATGCAGCCAAGCCTTTGTTTTGTCAAACCTTGTTTCTGCTTTCGAGTGGAATGAGGGGCTGCTCAGATGGGGGGCTGCAGGGACGCAGACTGAGTTAACAACTTTCCATATTTTCCGAGAGTTCTTGCCACTTTCAGCTATTTTCTCGTTAAAATAATCTCTCTTAGCTTTACGTAAAACTGATCGAAGACATTTTTTATATTTCTCATATTTCTCAAGCGTAGCTTTGCATGAGTCATTTATGTTATCAGCCCACAGTTTATTTACCGTGACTAACCCAAGGGTTGATGGGTTGAGTTTTCCGTCCAGTCTTCCTTGTACGCTTTTGGCAACAGCAATTCGTATATTTTCTCATAAAAATGTTATGAAACTCCTCAAAATCTGTATTAACATCATCTGTGTTCATAACTATTTCCCAGGATGTGCTCCCAGATTTAGTTAAGGGTATCCAAATTTTCATCATTCAGTTTCCACGTTGTGAACCCCTGCTTCATCGAAGCATTAGGCTTGGAATGTTTATGCTGTATATTGAAATTCGTAAACAGAGGGAAGTGATCAGAAGTGTCAGATAGCAGAACTTGAGGGAGGCCGATATTGGAGGCAGCGTCGAAAAAATGTTGTCAAGCAGTAGTTGCGTTTTTGATCGAAGTTTGAAGTTACCTTCAACCTCAAAGGTCTCTGCTTAAATACCGTTTTCGGTCGCCGGTCACAGTTCCTTCGTCCTTCAAACTCTGACCGTCGAACTTCGTGCGCTAGCAAGTTCGAAGTTTGCTTGAATCGTCGAAGAAACGCGACCTGGCAAGGATCGCCGGAGTCATAAAAACACTAATTAAGCAAACGGTGAACTTCGACGGCGTTCAAAAACCGAAATTAAGCAACCGGCTAAGCGAACGGCGAACAAAACTTCGATGAAAAATGCAACCAGTGAGTGGGAAGTGGCAGTTACTCCGGTAGGTATCGTCGTTGAGGGGTATATATTCGAAGCAGACATTAGTTGCGTTTTTGATCCAAGTTTGAAGTTACCTTCAACCTCGAACTTTCATTAATTACCGTTTTTGGTCGCCGGTATTAGTTCCTTCGTCCTTCAAACTCTGACCGTCGAACTTCGTAAGCTAGCTAGTTCGAAGTTTGCTTGAATCGGCGAAGAAACGTCAACCGGGCAAGGCTCGCCGGAATCATAAAAACACTAATCAAGCAAACGGTGAACTTCAACGGCCTTCGAAAACTGAAATTAAGCAACCTGCTAAGTGAACGGCGAGCAAAACTTCGATCAAAAACGCAACTATTATACTAAGCAGATCTATCGCGCCGAAATATAGAGGAAGAATTAGATTGACGTTGAAGTCTCTCATTAGAATTGCTTCATTCCCTTGTTTCTCCAGAAGATCAGATATTTGGCTTGAATTTTCCAAGAATGAAGAGACAGATCCTGCCGGTGGACGGTATACTTCTCCAACTGTTATTTTCTTCAGTAAAGATAAGGATATTTCCAGGAAAAGTGATTCATAAACTCCTTCGATATTCCGGGTTAGCTCTTTGTAAATAGCTTTGTTCATTTTTGATCTGTGTAACAAATGGGAAGTTTGTCCAGGTATTTCGAAAAGGGTATCTGTTTTCATTGTTTCTCAGTTCATACCGCTAGAGTTAGACGACTAGGAGTTTATCGGTTTCTTCGAAATCCTGTATATCACGTCCATACATATAAGATTTGCGCTAGTTATTCCCAGTTTTGATTCGAAGAAACCAACTACTTTCTGTCGGAGATTTTGGCCTTCTGAAGATTGTAGGCAGTGAATAACAAGATTGTTTGTTCTCGATTACAGTTCAGAGTGAAGAGCAGTCGCCTTCACTTTTACAATCTCGGATCCAAGCAGTTTATTTTCCGACCTTAGAAGCTTGTTTTCTTACTGGAGCTTTGCAATCTTCTGCAGGACTTCATCCATTCGAGAATCATATTGCTGTTTAGTGAGTGCCATAATTATCGACTATAACGCCGCAGTGCCTTCAAAAGTTTTCAGAAAAATATGGAGTGAGACTTACTCGCAAGGGCCCCTAGACGGTAATAGAACCAGCTATCACTCGGGGACCGCTTTCAGAAAATGCAATCGTTGAAAGAGTCCAAACTCGACGTTTCTCCGACCAGCGTTGGTTGCCGTATCACGGCTGATGTCTTATGCAGTGGGCGGGGCTAATGCTATTGCTATTTCACTGCTTGAATAGTGGGGAATGACTGAACCCTGAATAGTTACGGATAGCTTTATAACACCAACTAGGCTATATAACACAATGTTCCAAGTTTCCATCCGTCACGATGTCTACGATTGAAAAGGATGCAGTTCAAGTGGCTGCAAAGTCAATTTAGTCCTTTCTTCCGATATTCTTTTGTTGTTGTGTTGTTTTTTCAACAATGAGCCTCTGACCATGTGATTTCTGATTGTTTTCTTCTTGGGACATACCGTCTCTTGCGGCTGCTTTTCTATCCCTTGTGTATAATGGTATTCCCCGTTCTGTTGTGCGTGCTTTAAGGTCCTGGAACAATGGACTGAATTTTCAAGTGGCGATTCGCTCGGGCTCCCGTCAGTACCGCAACACGTCAGTTCATCAGAATTCCGTCAGTCAGTTGACCCCAAAAAATCCGTTAGTTGACCAACCCGACGCTTCATCAACATGTTAGTTAACCAACACGTTAGTTGACCAACAAGTCAGTTGACCTACAAGTAAGTTGACCCCCAAAAATCCGTCAGTTGATCAACACGTCGCTTCATCAACACGTCAGTTAACCAACACGTTAGTTGACCAACAAGTAAGTTGACCTACACGTCAGTTGGTCAACCTTCAGTTCGCCTACTGTCAGTTGACATAAAATGTCAGTATACCTAGACGTCAGTTCACCTAATCATAAAATCCGATAGTCCAGCTACACGTCAGTTCTTCCACCGTCAGTTCGCCTACCGTCACTTCACATAAGCGTCAGTTGTTCTAAACGTCTGTTGGCAATGGCATAAACGTCAGTTCGCACAAATTTTCCGACAGTTCGCTCACACATTGTTGTCGATGAGATAATTACGGAAGCTCGCCCAGGGGATTAATAAGAGAAGCTGAGAATTCACTTTTAATGAGGGCAAAAATTAAGCCAGGAGCCTCTCCTCAATTCTGACAGTTTTGGTTACGAAAGAAAGAAGACAGTTGGAAGACACCAGGGAAAATTTTCATTGTAATCAATAGCTTCGCTAAGCTGGGGTCAGGGAGGCGAATAAAGACAGTCGGTTCTGATAAATGTATTTTGAACAGAGCTAGCTTACAACTTCAAGCTACAAATACTAATTGCTGGGCAACTAAAACACAATTAGAATATATAAAAAAGTGCTTCGATTATTAGTGGTCAGAAAAATACAACACATTTCCAAATAGTACACGAGTACAAACACCCATTCACTCCCCAAAATTTTTTTCTAATTTAATTTCAGTGGGAAAAGGCGTCAGACAAGGTGGAATTTTATCACCATATATTTGTAATGCGTATTTTGCAGACTGTCTTCGATCACTTAAGACTTCTTTAATACATTTTGCACGTGACGTAACTTTGTTAGCATATGCTGATGATATTATTATTTTAAGTCGGTCAAAGGAAAAATTAATCGAAAATTATAGCATTCTAGTGTCTAAATTGGGGCAGAAGGGTATAATAATTAGTTCTGAAAAGTATATTTTATTTTGTGAGTAGTAGTTTGCCAACAATGAATTCCCCTCTGGATTTTGGTCGTGGGATTGTTTTAATCACTGTTGAGAAAGCTATGTATCTTGGAATCTCTTATTCATTTAATACCAGGAATTGGAAACTTATCCTTATTCAACATGTGCAAGCTACAATAAGAAGAGCCTTCGGTGCTGTTATTTGTTTACGGGGGATGTATCGCAGAGATGTTCTTGGTTCTATTTATACGGCTGTTGCACTTCCTCATATTCTTTTTCCGTCTACTTTCTTTTCTTCTTTCCGAAGGTGCTTCCAGATGTGCTAGGAAGATAGAACTTTGCTGGAGCATTATAAACTTGACAGAGTTGGGTTAGACATCATCACTTCTCCGATCCGGGCATCCAGTAAAGAGCTCATCTTAACCGCAAAATAAAAAAAAATACTTTTAAAATTTACTTTTTCACGATCGACATGAGCACATGATCCTTTTTGCCTCAAGGGTTTTGCTTAGAAATTATTTTTTAGCACCCTTAAAGTGCGCATCTTAACCGAAAAGTAAAAAAAGCACTTTTGACCATCAGTTCCATCCTCTGACCCAGCCTTGCAAGTTTGGCGAATCTTAACCGAAAGTGAAACAAATACTTTTGACCATCACTCCCATCTAACCCGGCCTTGCAAGTGCCATATGAGCTTCCAGCTCTTGTTTAGCTTCTTTAGGGCACTAGTGATTTCGGCTGAAGAGGGTGGGTCAGAGCTTAATGCGAGAGAGATGAAAGGCTAATCTGGAATATCTGGAATATATTATCTGGAATGCCACGGGAATTACAATCACGCAATTACTCGTTTTTGCAGTACCCTGGTATCTGATACACGGTCGCTCTGCATAACAGTCTGCGATTCTATGAATGCTCTCCGGTCGCGTGCTGTAAAAGATATTAGTGATAAGCTGAGGCTCGGCTACTCTAAGATTGTTGCAAATCGTGGACACTATAGAAGAAGAGCGCTAACTCGGCTTTACTCAAATTTTTGTGATCATTCTGTACTGTTCTGTACTGGTATTCGGCCACTTCTGTTGACTGGTGATCTAAAACGTATTCGTATAAATTATTACCGGTACTGCAAATTTCTCCTATATCTGCCTCGTTCTTACCGGAATACAAAACTGATAAAGAAGTATTGTGCGACAGATATTACTGGTGTTTTCGAAAAATTATGTTCCAAGCTAGCCAGTGAAGCGCCTTATAGGCTAGGGTGTTTTCATCGCCTTATCCGTCTTTTTTCTGTATGTGATTAACTTTGTTTCTTGTTTTCTCTTGTTGTTTTTCTTTTTGTATTTACTCCACTTAACCTCTGTTCTGTAAAGTGGGTGATAAATAAATTATTATTATTATTATTAAATGACTGCAGCCGAAATTGCACTTTTTGTAAGTCATCCCAAAAGAACAAGAGCTGAAAGCTCATATGGCACTTGTAAGAACAGTTATCATGTTTGTCAGATATGGTATGGTTATACCACTTACTGATAACTGTTTCTCCCACAACGATGATCGGATCGGGAGAGAGACTATTTTTAAACCAATCTAAGCCCTAACATGCCTGCCAAGTTTCATGGTCATAGCATTTTTGGAAGTACTCCAGCTCATGATAACCAGAATTGTGGAAAACCCTCTCAAACTCCCACAACTGTGACAAGATCCGTTCCTGTTTTGTCAGTTGCTTGGTTCTTTCCCATCCC
Organism: Branchinecta lynchi; assembly: GCA_023053575.1. Taxonomy (NCBI): domain Eukaryota; kingdom Metazoa; phylum Arthropoda; class Branchiopoda; order Anostraca; family Branchinectidae; genus Branchinecta; species Branchinecta lynchi. The sequence continues at coordinate 4,798,961 of JAKZAP010000019.1, forward strand.
GATCTCTCGAGTCTAAGCGGGTCACGAGATTCCTTGCAACCCCCTCCAGCTCCCCCCCCCCAAGTTATTGGATTCGTTCCGAACTTGAAATTGATCATCTGAGACAATTGTTCTTGACACTTGTCAAGTTTCCTTCACGCCCGATCACCCGTTCTAAAGTTATGCATGTCACTAGATGCTGAATTCTCCATCCCTCCACTCCCCCCCCCCAGCATTGCCGTATCGGGGAAGGAACTATTTTCATGTCGACCTAGGAGAGTACCTAATATGTCTGCCAGATTTCATGGTCATAGTAAATCTGAAAGTACCCTAACTCCTGATCACCGTGGCAATCAAAGAAACCCCACGGACACCCTCCACTGCGACACGATCCGGTGCTATTTTGTCAATAAAGTATCTAGGGTTAATGCTCGTTCTTGCCTTCAAGTTCATCCGATCCCTCGACCCGAAGAGTTTCAAAAGATTTCAAGTTCCCCCTCTACCCCCACCCCAAGTTATCGGATCCGGGTCAGATTTGAAACTGAAAATCTGAGAAACTTGGTCTTCATACTTGTCAAGTTGCATGCATGTCCGATGACCTTTCCAAAATTATGCATGTTAATAGTTTATGGATTTCCGCCCTCCACTACCCCACTATGATCGGATCTGCAAAGTGATTATTTCCAAGGATAATCTGGTAGTTCTCTGATATGCCTACCAAGTTTAATTGTCCTAGCTTATGTGGAAGCGTTTCAGGAGATTTGTTTAGTTTAAGTTTTTAGCATCAGAGCAAAATAACTCTAGTTATTTTGCTCTGGTTAGCATTTAGCATTCGTTATAATCTTTAAACAGTATCTACTCCCGCATTCGCTTCTCAATACGCCAAGTCGTAGCGCTTTGGTAAAGCGGTGGACCTACGTCACAGACTTCCGTGGATCGATACCACATTTGGGCAGCGCTCTTTTTGCTACCTTCTGCTCCGCTTTTGCTACAGTTGTTCCTAGTTTCCGGATCCGGGGAAAGTCGGATTGGGGAAGTGATTATTTGTAAGTTAATCTGGTCGGGTCCCTGATATGCCTGCGAAGTTTCATCGTCCTAGCTTGTGTGGAAGTGCACGAACTAGATCAACCCCTACTAATGTTCAACAACATAGTATACCAACCCCTCGGCCTTCGATTGTTCCAGCTCTCTCCGAACGAATTTAAGCAAAGAATGACTCTTCCACGAGCACAGCTATACTAGTGTGAAGAAAGAATGACTTATCCATGCGAAGAGCTATACTAGTGTGAAGAAAGGGGTAGGGGTTGGACAAAACTAGAAATAGCGTTTCAAGAGATTTCGGCTGTCCCCCTCCAGCCCCCCTCCCAGTTCTCGGATCCAATCCGAATTTTGACAATGAACATCCACGACACTTATTCTTGATGCCTGTCAAGTTTAATGAACGCCAGATTATCCGTTCCAAAGTTATGAATGTTACTAATTTTAAAATAAACCACTCCCCCATTAATGGTCGGATCGGAGAAGGGATTATTTCCAAGTTAATCCGGCTGGGTCCCTGATATGCGTGCCAAGTTTTATCGTCCTAGGTCATGTGGAAGTGCCCAAACTAACAAAATGCGGACAGACAGACAGACATTACGATCGCTATATGGCATTTGAGTAAGCTCAAGTGCCATACAAAACTGATATCCAGTTACATCACTGAGAGCTAAACTTCTTTCTCACGAATTTGACACGAATGATGAAAGTGAGATGACTTTTCAGATACCGCGATCAGTTACCACCTTAGGACCGTGGTATCTGAGTATCAGATACGACGAGAATTGGCCAGATACCACGATAACTACAAAAACGCCTTTTGACAGTGGTATCAGATATCATGGTATGACGAGATACCATAGCTGACGTATCCGTTTTGCACTGTCAAATACTCAGTATTTAGGGTAGGGGGCATTTTTCCTAACGTCTGCATACACGGAGACGAGTTCGGCTCAGTCAAGGGGTTCTTCTTATTTATGGTATAGCCTATTGTGTTCAAGATCCTCTTCGGACAAGCGTCGCCTCCTCCAACGCCAAAACGAACCACTCGCAACCCCTTTCTCTTCTTAACTCAGCAATATAGAACCTTTGATTAAAATAATCTTGCTAAGAGACACTTCGAGTTTTCTCATTTGTGTTTCATTAATTGGCTGGCGTTGCCGCGCTCCAACATTTGTAACAATGAACAATATTCTCATTCTGTCATCGTTCTAGACACCCATTAGCATTCTGTACAGCTAATTGTGCATTCGCTTTCGAAATTTCGTGGTTCTTCGAAAACAGAACAACAAATTATTTTCTGTTCTACCGTTCAAGGAAACGAGAAATGCTGAGCGTTTGTAGAACTTGATAAACATACAAAGAGAATGCAAAGAAAATTACTTTGGGATCGAAAGCAGGAAGGGAAGGGAATGGTGAAAACCAGGAAGGCATACTAAAACCAGAAAAGACATACTAAAACGAGGAAGGGCATACTAAAACGAGGAAGGCTGTCACCAGCATTCAAGACTGCAAACACTGGAAAGCCGCACAGTTCCCTTTTTGTTCCTTGTTTTAGTAGCTGGTCACGGGTATACCTTAAAGTACTAAAACGAGGAAGAAAATTGTAAATTCTAAATGCTTTGAGGGGTCGTCAACTATCAAAATTCAAGGTTCGCCATTTATTTCTTCATTTTAGTAGGTTATCACGGATAGTACTAAAATGAGGAAAGAAATTGGGAGTTCTATATTCTTTTCTGTTTAAGTAGCTTGTCCTTTAGTAGCTGGATAGTTCCTTAGAGTACTAAAACGAGGAAAGAAATCGGGATTTCTAAATTTTCGAGTGTTCGGCAGCTATCAAATGCGTAGTTCACCGTTCAATTCCTCGTTTTAGTACTTTAAGGTACTATCCGTGACTAGCTACTAAAACGTGGAATGAAAAGGTTAATTACAATTTTGATAGTTGCCGACCCCTCAAAGACTATAATTCACAATATGCCATTTCCTTCCTCGTTTTAGTACTTTAAGGAAATATATAAATGACAAGCTACTACAACGATGAAAGAATTTAGTGGACTTTAAGTTTTGATCCCTCAAAGACTAATAATTGAGAATCCACCATACCCTTCCTCGTGTTAGTACTTTGAGATACTACCCGTGACTAGCTACTAAAACCAGGAATAAAAAGGTTAATTATAATTTTGATAGTTAATAATTGAGGATCCACCATTTCCTTCCTTGTTTTAGTACTTTAAGGTACTACCCGTGACAAGCTACTACAATGATGAAGAAATGGTGGACTTTAAATTTTAATAGTTGCCGACCCCTGAAAGACTAATAATCGCGAAACCACTATTTCCTTCCTCGTTTTAGTACTTTAAGGTACTACCCGTGACCAGCTACTAAAACGAGGAATAAAAAAGTTAATTACAATTTTGATAGTTCCGACCCCTCGCTGAACTTAAAGCCTACCCGTGTCAGGATACTAAAACGAAGAAGGGATGGTGAACTTTGAAGTTGAAAACCCTCGAAGAATACTAAAGAGAGAAAGGGAACGGTGCGGCTTTCCCGCTTTTCGCAGCCTTGAGTTCTGGTGACAGCCTTCCTCCGTTTAGTCTGCCCTTTGTTTTAGTATGCCCGTCCTGCTTATAGTATGCCTTCCTACTTTTCTCCTTTTCCTTCCCTTCCTGTTTTTATTCGATCCCAATTACTGTCTTTCCTTTTGGAAAGTAATTAAAACTTCTTGGATTGACTATATAATTTGCTGGCATTCATTGAATTTTGAGTTAATGAACATACGAGTAAGCTACAATATATTTGGTTTGGATCATTTTCCTGTTGTTTTTTTATCTGGCCATGTTACCGGCTGTAAATGGAAAAACGCCATCCCTGCCATCATCTCTTTTGCCTCCGATGGTTGAATTGGATAAAGCGTCGAAAGAGTAACTAACAGCTGACAGTGAGTGTGTCGACCAGAAAATAAAAGAACTAACTCGGAATGGCGATAGTCTTTTTAAATCTGGTACTTGTTGTGAAATTACCCATAGAAGTAGTTTTTCTGGCAATAGCCTACCGGTCAAGTGCCCGAGATACGCTGAATTCGTTTCTGAACTTTCTTTTTTGGGATCCCAAAACGTAAGTGGAGGGATACCTGCGACATCATAGAAGTTGTCCGTCTGTGTGAGGATTCTTTGGGTCAAGGGTAAGGTCAAGTTCGTAGATGGGCTCTGTATCCCTAGATTTAGGGGTGGGGGAGGGGTTTTCAGATTAAGGGGCTGATAAAAAGAAGTTTTTTAAAACCTATTAAGATAGTTGATTTAGGTGTAAGGAGAGATGCTGAATCAGAATAATGAGGATTGGAATTTTAGAGTAGAGTAGGCTACCGTTTTAAATATTGTAATACAACGGCTAGAGTGGCCGTGGGCTAACTTCCATTACTAATCCAGTTGTCCGTGACCAGAGAGAAGCGGAATATAATACTATGGCGCGGCTCGGAGGACTTGGGACAAGCCAGATGATGATCAAGTCTTCTGGGCATGGTATGGCCGAAAGGCTTAGGTGCATTGCATGGTGTAACTTAGTTACTAAAAAAAAAAAAAAGGGACGAAGAGTGGAGAGAAGACAAAGAACTGCCCGAGGATAGTTGAATCTTCCAAGTCCAGCGATACCGTTGGGCTAACATCCATTACTAATCCAATTGTCCGTGATCGGAGAGAAGCGGCATATAATACTATGAACGCCGAAGAGATCTAGTGTAATCGAAGGTCGGAGAGGTTGATATTTAATGTTCAAACGATGATATATGTTGTTCAATGAGGACTCATTGGTAAAGTACAGGTCAAGTTCGTAGATGGGTCCTTCAGTCATGTCTTTAGAGGCAGAGGAGGGGTTTAGAATTTACGGAAAAATATGAATAATAATATTTTCATCGAGGGTGTAAGAAGGTCTGCTGAATCCATATCCGAACTTAGTCTTTTTGCTGGACAAATGGTTCATCACGAATTCGGCTGAAACTGGAAATCTGGATGGAGCTCAAAGTTGTTTCTGAAATCGTTTAAAGATTAGGCGTGGCAAAAAGACATGCTGAATCCATTTTTGAACTTTATTTTTACTGCAAAAATATAATGAAACTTGATATTTGGAAAGATCTCATGTCTCAGATGTCCCATTTCAAGTCCGGACCGGATCCGATCAGTTTGGGGGTAGTCGAGGGGGAACCGGAAATCCTGTGACACGCTTTGAGTGAAGCGATCAGGATAATAATTGGTGGGAAGAACAAGCAGAAGCCCTAGGTACATCACTGACAGAACTGGACCGGATTTGGGCGCTGCGGAGGGAGTTGGTGGGGGGGGGGGTCCGGAATTCCGGTAATCCGAAGTTAAGGTACTTCCAGGTGGTCTAGGACGATGAAACTTGGCAGGCGTATCCGAGATCCGACCGGAACAACTCGGAAATTGTCGGGTCCCCAATCCGACCATTTTGGGGGGGGTGGGGTGAGGGAGGGAAATTCTGAATCTTGGGGTACGCATAACTTTCGAACGGGAGATTGGATCTTAATGAAACCTGATCTTTGCAAAGACCTCTTGTCTCATTTCAAGTCCGGGGGGGGGGTCGAAGGGGAGAACCGTAAATCTTTTGACACGCTTAGAGTGGAGCGACCGGAAAGAAACTTGTTGGGAACAAAGCACAAGAACTAGGCACATCAGTGACAGAACCGGACCGATTCGTGCACTGTGGGGGAGTTATAGGGGGGGGGGGGCGGACTAAGGTGATAGCGAGTTAAGGTACTTCTAGATGTGCTAGGACGATGCAACTTGGCTGGAACATTAGAGACTCAACAAAATTGGCTTAGTAATTGTTACTTTCCAGATCCGACCATCCCTTAAAGTACTCTCTTATCCGCAAAGTTCAAAAATACTTATAAGCAAAATATAGATTTTCATGAACAAAATCAGTCCATGATAATTTCCCCTCAAAGATTTTGTAGAGAAATGAACTTCAAGCTCCCTTAAAGTGCGCATCTTAAGCGAAAATTTAAACAAATACTTTTGACCAAACAATACATATTCATGATCCCCAAGGGCCCCTGATCATTATTGCCTTAAGTTTGTGCGTAGAAATGAATTCCTTAAAGTACAAACAATACTTTACATTTCCTTACATTACATTTCCTTACATTTCCACGATCCCGATGAGTCCATCGTCGTTTTTGCATCAGGGTTTTGCTTACAGACCAATTTCTAGCGCACCTTGGTGCGCATCATCACAGTCAAATGCACAAATAAATACTTCATACCAAACGATACATTCTCGTGACTTGGGTCACCGTCATCACGTCCACACGTTAGTCCGCCCACAAGAAAAATCCGGTAGTTCATCGACACATCAGTTCGCCGACTCTTTCAGTACTTTCAATCGTCAGTTCATCCAAACTTCATAACCTTCCACACATCACTATCCTCACACGTCACAAGGTCTCATATTTTAACAAAGTTCACCCATACATTATTACCTATCAGTTAGTTAAGCCGACTTATGTGCGTGTTAATGAGGCCAAATATTAGTTCAGAATACGGGTGTAGTGACATGTGAAGGCTATGGCGCGTGGGAGGCATGACGCGTTGAGTACTGACGGATTTCTGAAGTGGGCGAAATGACGTTGGGTCCATTTACGGTAAGCGAACTGACGTTTGAAAGAACTGGCGTGTGGACGAAGTGACGTGTTGACGAACTAACGTGTGAAAGAACTGGCGTGCGGACGAAGTGACGTGTTGGCGAACTGCTGGAAATGTGGTTATTGTGATATCATAGGATTTCACTATAACAGGATTTCGATTGCAGTTTCTCGGAACTGCAGTCTGGAATTCTTTACCAGTCAGCATCAGGGCGGCTGAGCATCTTTTAGAGTTTAAGAGAAAATTAAAAGAATATTTAATAAAAGATGGTTGAGAAATGTATTTATTTGTTAGGGGGTAGGGGGTGGTAGGTAGGTAGGGTGGTCTGGCTGGTTGGGAGGAACGGTTGGTTGGGGGTGGTAGGGAGGAATTGGTGGATGGGTGGTCAGGGTGGTCAGGGTGGTAGGGAGAGAGTAGGGTTGTTGGGAGGTTTATTTTGGACGTGACAATGTGAAGGAGTTTGGTCTGTTTTTTTTTTTGGGGGGGGAGGTCTGTTCTTTTCTTTTTTTCTTTTTTCATTAGTTATTTATTATGTTGTTTGTTGGTGTGTTTAGAAAATGGTTAACCTTTACTACTGCACGCCAGCAAAAACCTAGGTTTTTCCATTAGTGCAGTAGATGTAAATACAGAAGAGTTAAACTGTGTTTATTAATAAAATAAGTATCCTATCCTATATCATGGTGCTATCGTAAAATGTGATTGTAGTGACGGATTTTATGGGCGTTCTGACGTGTGGGTGAACTGATGTATAATGGTAGTGACCTCGTCCTTACCAAATAGGATCTGTCAAGGGGATATTATTCCGGTAAAACTTTCACGTATGGGTGCAAGCTGTGCTGCACTTTCTTAGCCAGGCAGGATAAGTAGTTGGCCCAAAGTGGGTGCAAGACTGGAAATTTAAGAATGAACAAATTTCCGACCAGATCAATCGATCGCATCAAAGAAATGTTGGAAACCATATACTACAAAGCCGTTTAGTTTAGTTTCCAATCGGAATCAAAACTCCTTAGATATACTACGAGACCTTCGCGTCTTAGAAATCTGGGAGAAGCAGACCGAAAGTTGTGATTCAGTTTTCTTGCCAACATAGGGAAGGAAGTCATGTAACTAATTTTACTTGATGGTGTTCGAGTTCCGTCAGTTACAATACTACACAACAGGATCGCATCTAGGGAAATGCTGGAAACGACATGCTTCAAAGCCGTTTGACCGAGTTTTCGAGCCAAATCAAAACTTCTTTAGTACAGTTAGAGAACTTCGAGTCAAAAGACGTGGACCGAAAGTTGTGTTTAATTTTCTCAACCAACATAGGGAAGAAAGCCACGGGGCTGGTTTTCCTTGATGTAGTTCAAGTTCCGTCAGTCAAAACTCTACACCAAAGCCCTTATAAGTTTGATGTAGCACAAGTTTAGTCAGTTCAGTTACCACATCACAACGTTCAACTTCCTTCAGGCGGAGAAAATTACGAGGATTGCATCTCTTCGCTCAAGTTCGATAAGTTTTGGTTCTTAGTACTTTATGATTCTAGGGGAAGTGATAGAGTGCTAACGGGAGGTGACAAGGTTAACAATACCAAAGGTTTGGTGGGATCCCAAAATATAATATTTGTTGGACTTTTTAATCCAGGCAATCGGTTATTGTAAATTTCCGGTCTTCGCAAGGCTCCGTAAGCTTGTTACTATTTGTCCCTAATAAACACTAACAAATGTAAAAAAAAAGGCTAACCCGCACTGAAAACAAAGTTCAGAGATGGATCCAACATGTATGTTTACCGCTACTTACGTGTCTCTAATCGAATTTAGAAAACTGAATTCAGCTATTTTTCCGACAGGAAAATACATTCGGTTACGGATCATAGTAATAATTTTATTTAAACCCTCCATACAAATACAATGTAAATGTTCGGAGGGGTTGGTAAAAAAAAAAAGAAAAAAAAAAAAGAGATTTACGCAACACTACGATACAAAATTAAGCTAGTCTGTGTTGATACGGAATATTTTGTCATTAAATATACTTGTGTATATATATATATATATATATATTGGCGAATCACTACATGACCTCATCCGCAATATAATTTCCTATTTCTGGCTACATGCACTTTGTTTTACTTGTACGGGATTTTTGTGTGGTACTTGCTATGGCCAGTTGGCTTTTTGCAATAAATATCATATCATATACATTGGCGAATCTGTCGCCACGTAGACCTCATCCGCAGTAAATTTTCTTGTTCTTGGCTATGAGGCGACGGAATTTTCACACATATTTCGCACTTTTAGATTTTAGTCTACCTTCAGGTTGAAACTAGTTGCCTGCTAGAGCAGAGTTTTCTACTAAAAATCAGAAACTTGGTTTGAACAAAAGAAGGCTTAGTGGCGCAACTTTTATTGGTACAGTCAAACCTACAATCCTCTCTGACATAGGCTCTAAAACTAATAGACCATAGGATCCGGATCTTCCAAATACAAAAAACATCATTTTTGGCCTCAGGCAAATGCTCTGCGAAAGCCCTCCAGTCCGTAATATCATATTTATAAATCCGGGCTTCGGTCAAGACTATCCGTAAAAATCGCGAAGGTTAGATCTTACCACTCACCACTGGCTAGGAATAAGCAGAAATCGGCCAACTACGAAAACAAGACCAAAGGATTCGATGGGATCACAGAACTTAATACTTTTAAACTTCCTGATACAGACAATAGTCGAGTCTGACAGATTTTCTGAATCCGTAAACTTGCAATGTAAACTTTCAGACCCATTATTGAGATCTATTAGGTAATATGATCACCGAAAAGAATATCTGAGCCTCGCTTTTGTTGCATGCTGCAGTTCCACTTCTCAGCCGATTCCGGACTGATTCTTTCTACATCCGTTTTTGCACTGCAGCGCTTCCGAGGAAGACGGCAGCGCTTCCGAGGAAGACGGCAGCGCTTCTCGAAAATCACGGACTTGCTCCCCGACCAAATCCGTGCTTCCCTGCAAGATGCTGCAGCGCTGCCGCTTCAACCAAGAAGAAAGTGAATCCAAAAACGTGAATCCAAAAACAAAAGCAAAGAAGTGCTGCAGCAGCGATGCGGCAGCAGCGATGCGGCAGCATTATTGCAACAAAAACGAGGCTCTGATAATTAGGATCATTCCTCGGTTATTCGTAAACTTCCGCGGATGATTGTAAACAAACTGTCCAGCCAAGGCACTAGCAAAACGTTTTTCGATTTATCTATTTACCGGTTAACAGCCTTCCACCAGGGACCCATAAATTTCCTGTAATGACTCGCCATTCAGGGGGCTTGTCATCTCCTATGCTTCTATGTTGCTATGTTGCCCGAGCCTCACCTAGTTTCCAAAATTCCGCTTGGGTCGAATCGGGTTCTTGCTCAGATAGACAAAATTTGTTGGCACAAGTCAGGACTATACCGAAGCTAGGACAAAAGATCCAGGATACTCTTCCATTACAGAGAAATATTCCTAGTTCAGCACAACAGCTGCGAAAAATTGTGTCTATCTGGATAGTCGGGTATTTTATCCCCGTGAGTGTTTCTCGAACTATCTGACATTCGGTCAAGAGCGCATCAGAAATCTCTTATTGACAAGCCCCCTGAATGGCGAGTCATTTCAGGAAATTTATGGGTCCCTGCTTCCACCAAGTTTAACTAATGACTTTATGTCACTGTATTCTTACCGTTACCGAATGGATGAAATGATTGTTAACATTTAGTAAATGATAGTCCTGTCTTAGTGTAATTTTAATATGTAATGAGTAATATCGCGAATTAAATAAATTTCATCACTCTAACAAACATGATAATTAAACTGCAGTTCAACACAGCTTTTGAGGATTCCGGATTCCAGGGCAGTTGCTTGACCAGCGAGAAAATAAACTTCAGACATGAGCTCAGTACGTATTTTTACTGCGATATGAACCTTTAATTGACCTCGGAAAAATAGTTTTGACCTAATTTCCGGGTGAACTGCTTGCCCGGCGAAGAAGAAAAGGAAGTTAAGAAATGGACTCAATCTCCTTACCCCCATATCGAAACTCTATTCAGTGTCAGATAAAAACTTTTACTACTTTTCCGGTTTCTACTTTCTTCTTGGAGAACTATTGTTCGGGCGAGGAAATGTTCTACGGAGATGGAATCTTCATGTCTCTTTACCCCAATATCTAACCTCTGATCAACTTTAGATGAAACTTCGAATTTAAAAAATTTCCTTTTTTTGCCGATTCCGGGCGAGCTATTTGTCGGACAAGAAAATAAATTTCAGATTTTAACTAAGCGATCCGCTTAGTTAAAATCTGAAATTTATTACCCCTAAACCGACCGTATTTTTTGCTTTTAAAAAATATTTTTGTCACCCCTTAACCTGAACCCCCTTCACCACCCCTAAATGTAGGGCTACAAAACCCATCTAAGAACTTGACCTGTACTTCGGCCCAAAGAATCCCTATACCAAGTTTAACTAAATAACATATCTTTCGAGAGTTATCGTGCCAGGCCTTATGTTAGGGCCTTATGGTGAGGCCATAAACAGTTAATGGTATTCTCTATTTTTATGAATAAAATGAACTGAAATGATAAAAACAGACAGACAGACGGGACAATTTTAACAAAGTCATGGGACATGGGGATCTCTCCACTTACCTTACGTTTTGGGATCGCAAAAAGCAAACAAAACTGGCAAAGATCGTTGAAAATATTCTTTGCTTCCTTCCCACGTTCACCATTGTCCTGAATGGAGGGGTGCAGCCCGATGGCCTGTACCACCTTTGAGGCTCTCGCGTCATCATGAAATACGTGTGGGTTAGTTTAAATTCCAGAAGTGTTCTTGATACCTCGAGTTCCCTAAGAACAAGACCAAAGGTTTCGATGGGATCCCAAAAATTTAATATCACATCCAGATAACTGGGTCCTGTCTTCTCCAGACTCCTCAAGCGTTTTTACTACAAAAAAATCAGAAACAGATTAAGGCCAGATGTATAGATTCAGCATGTGTGTATACCCCTAAGTTGTATTTGCTTTGACGAAACTGATCGAATCTTCCTGCCTTAGCTTACTTCTGCCAAATTTCTGGTTTCTGCCGAATTCGGGAACTACTTATCAGACAAAATAACAAAGCTCAAAATCGAATTATCAAGATCTAATTAACTTCAAATAAAGCTTTAACTCATGACAATTTTCCGGTTTCAGTCGGATTCCGGGTGAACTACGCGTCTGGGTAAAAAAGCAATTGTCATATACGAATTCAGCATCTCTTCTGACCCCTAAATCGGAATCTAATCAACTACAGATAAGACTTTTGCTTTTAACACATTTTCCGCATTTGGCCGGATTCCGAGCGAACCACTTGTCCGGCGAGAAAATGGTCTTAATAATCGTGTTCAGCATGTCTTTCTACCCCTAAATCGAACATCTAATCAACTTCAAATAAAACATTTGTTTTTAACAAATTTTCCGGTTTTGTCCGGATTCCGGACGAACTGCTTGTCCGGCAAGAAAATGGTTTTCATAATCATGTTCAACATGTCTTTCTTTATATAAATCAAACATCTTATCAACTTCAAATAAAACTTTTCCTATTAACAAACTTTCCGGTTTTGGGCCGGATTCCGGGCTAACTGCTTGTCCGGCGAAAAAATGTTTTCACCGTCGTGTTCAGCATGTCTTCTTACCCCATAACCAATTATCACATTAGCTGTTTAAAAATATTTTGATTGCCCCTTAATTTAAACCCCCTCCCCCACCCCTAAATGTGGGGCTACAGAGCCCGTCTACGAACTTGATCTTACTCTTGACCCAAAGAATCCTCACACCAAGTTTCATCAAAATATCTAATTCTCTTCGAGAGTTATCGTGCTGACAGACGGACGGACGGACGGACAGACGGACATTTTTTGCGATGCCATAGGTATCCCTCCACTTACGTTTTGGGATCCCAAAAAGAGATGGTTTGTCATCATCGCTCTGTAACAACAAATCAACCACGCACCATATCTCCACCCCCGTCCGACCCTTGTTTAAACTTCAAACAATCACAAGCTCCCAATTACGAAGGTAATTAGATATAAGGTAAATAATAAACGATAAGTTGTTAAGGAACTGTGCATCACACAAGGACCCCATGCTCCCTTTCCACCCTCGCAAATGCCTGACCTAATTAGAAATGTACAGCATCATGTAATTGATCGTTTTAACTTCTACCAGGTTAAATCCTCCCTCCTCCAATCGTCCGCGCGAATCGAGAGCAGTGCCATCTATAGTGATAACAGAGGATGTGAGTTTGTGTATACTATCTAGAGTCGGTCTCAAGAGAGGGTCGGTCTCAAGATTGGGCGGTTGCAAAAACAAGACCAAAGCTTTTGATTGGATCTTAAAATTCTAATATTTGAGGTACTGCATCCAGGACTAAAACCAAATTGTCTGAGGTCAAGCTTTGCTTCCTTCAAACAAATGCTCAAAAATAAAACTCTAAAAAACTTTAGACAGAACAGACGTTTTTGAAATCGGTCGGAGATCACTAAGAGATTTAACGTTTTTAAAATTTGGGTATAGGTATAATAAAAGCATTCTTAAAACAATCGGGAGCTAGCAGCTATCGCAGCTAGAATAAGGCTCAATTCTTCGGCACACTCAACAACAAGCTTGATTGGTATTTTTCCAGGATAATTACTCTTGTTTGTGTCTAGCCTACTTAGCTTTTCACACACGCTATATGGTTCAATTACGGGGATTTCGGCAGGATCACCCTTTTATGAAAACGCATGCTGAGACGCAAAACATCATGCAAACTGAGCATGTCTCCTTACCATTTTATCCAATCTTTATTCAGCTTCAGGTAAAACTTGCAGTTGTATAAGATTTCCAGCAAATTCTGTGTCACCCACTTGTCCGTTGATAAAAATTAAGTTCATTGCTGGAATCAGCATGACTACCCCTAAATCAACTTTCACATTAGCTAGATTTTTTTTTTTTCATTTTTGATCTGAAACCTTTCCCTCCACCCCTAAATATAGTGCTACTGATACCTTTTACAAACCCTGACCAGTACTTTTACCTAATGGATCCTCACATCAAGTTTGGACAAAATATCTGAATCCCCTTCTATTATCGTCCTAAGAGACGGACGGACAAATTTAACGAGGTTGCAGGTGTCCTGTCAAGTTTTGAGATCCCCGAAACAACGTGCAAGGTCTCAGCCATCGACCAGCTTCCATGCCTTTTTGGTGGACATCAAGTTCACCAGTGATCAACCCCTGAACAAATCCGAAAAGCAGTAATTTCTCTCAGAACAGTCTTTCGAAACCTTGACCTTCTGCCCTTTTCGTAGTACTGACCTAATGCCGAAACTCTGCATGGGTAACTAAGTACCCATCACCTACAACTGCGATTCTCCATTTCACTCTCCGACCTCCCTCGTTCTCCAGCATGTGCGTCGTGGTCTCGGAATTTTGGTATAATAGGGAAAGTTCTCTCTCCATTAGGCCATATTCCCGAGAAGCGATGCGGGAGGCAGGTGGTTCCTCTGTTTCAAGGTCCCAGACCAGTTGTTTGTGATTTCATAGCATTACGAAAAATTCGAGTATATTATCCGGAACAGTTTTTTGGCACCCACAAATCTAACGGATGATCTTTGAAAAAAAAGTAGTGCGCTTTTTTTGGAAAACGTGTGACATTTCCGGACGTTTGAACAGTGAAGACTTTGGAGATCCGGTGTCTTTGCGATTTTCAAGTGCTGACACCTATTTTTCCATGTTCCTGTAGTGAAACAGATGGAGCCTGAATACCCCTTGGATGGCTTCGATAACAAATTTTCGGCGATGATCGGAAAAAATATTTCCGATATTTGCAACGATACGAACTATTTGCAGAGTTATCCGGACGACATTCGCATGGTATCTTTGAAATACTACAGTTATGGTATAGTACTCCCTGCGATTTGCGGACTTGGAATTGTTGGAAATATTTTGAACCTGATAGTTCTCACAAGGCCAACTATGAAAGGACCGGCGTATGTTTACATGAGAGGTAAAAAATTTTTTTATTTATTTATTTATTATTAAATTTAACGTTAAGCTTTTAGCTTATCGCCATTACTTACCAAGTACAAACGGATTACATATTCTTCACACACAGAAACTGATACACCACAAAAGTAAACAAATTTTCAGGCTACAAAAGCAACTGAGTGAAATGGGGTGTCGACTATACCACACTTAAACGTTTGGATACTAGCTGACAACAGCTTCTGCTGGCAAACTGTTCCACGACTTGGTTACCCTATTGACGAATGAAGACTGGCCAATTTTCTTGAAGTGGTTTCGGAGGGTACAGTTTAGAAGGGTGTTGGCGGGTTGTAGGGTAGTGAATGAACTAGAAAAATTAATTGGGGTCAACATCATCTGCTCCTTTAATTATCCGAAATGCGTTAATTAATAATAACACACGTTTTACAATGAAGTTTGAGGTCTCTTCTTGTCTTCTTGATAGTCTCTTCTTTAATACCGTTTTTGGTCGCCGGTCTTCGCCATAGTCTGGTCAGTATTGACTTTTAGCAAAAGCAAATTTTGTGTTTGGCACTAAATCTAATCTTGTTTTCTTGGCACTAATCTTTTTCTGTCTAAGGGATATATTGTCTGCCATTATTTTATTTTATTATTTTTCTTCCCACTCTGAACGGCGAACTGGGTGAGCTAGCAAGTTCGAAGATTGCCTGCAAGGTGGATGACACGTTAACTGGCAAGGGTCACCCGGGTAAAAAAAAGCTAATTTTGCAAACAAAGTTAAGAATCCAACAGCCAACAAAACTTGGATTAAAAGGTATAATTTCTGATTAGTAGCCTTTACTCAAAACCGACTTTTAATATTTTGTTTTGTTTAATAATAATCGTTTATTTCCATAACAGCTTACAATAGCCAGAGTCGTAACTAGCTAGAATACTTTTTTTCTGGGGGGGGGGGGGGGCAAGGTATTTACCGACCGGCTGGTCATTTTTACCGACTGTTTTTGCAGATAAAAACGACTGTTATTTAGAAAGAAAACGACTGTGTTGTCCTAAAAATCGGTTGATTTTAAGAAAAACTACCACTTTTAAGAAAAAATCGACTGTTTTTACGAGAAACTCACTGTTTTAAGAAAAAATCGACTGTTTCCAAGAAAAACTTCGACTGTTTTTACGAAAAATCGTGGCGCTTCACGCAGACTCGGCTATTTTTTACCGACTATTCGACAACATTCGGGGGGGGGGGGGAGCGTCCCCCCCTCCCCCCTTGGTCGTGACGCCCCTGACAATAGCAAGCATAGGGTCGTTCTTTATAAATACACGGTCGAGTGCGGCCATTCAGTTGTAAGTAAGTAAGTAAGTAATTTATTTATAACCCGCCGTTTTTAACATTAAATAACATTTGTATACTCTGTTGTTAAAGCAAGTAAGTAATTTATTTATAACCCGCCGTTTTTAACATTAAATATTCTTTGAGCCCAAGCTGACTTTGAAACATTTATTCAAACAATGTTTACAACGGATTCGTCAGCTATGATTCTTCGTCAGCGATATTTCGGCCCTTCTTGGCAAGGGTCCTCGTCAGGCTGTCAATCCTCTGGTTCAAATTATCCGTTGTAAACATTGTTTGATTAAAAGTTGTTAACATTAAATAACATTTTTATACTATGTTGTTAAAGTTTAACTGAAGAGCTAGATTACATTTAGAACTTGGATTAGATCCACTGAATGTCATGGATGTCATCGAATGTACCCAATCTTTCAGACCAGTGGTACAACAACAACAACAATTCGGTTTAATTATCCATAGATATCTTTTACAGACAAAAAATAGTGCTGGACATGTCATTATAAATAAAAAGATCAAACCTGTCCCTGTCCAAACCTGTGTGTGTATGAACCTGTCTCTCTATGGTTGAAATATTCACGAACTACAAAAGTAAGCCAATGCCAAAAAATAACCTAAAAATGGCCGATTCCTTGCAAGACATATCTTAACATGATTCTCCTACATTCTTCCGCCGCGACCGTCCTGCGCGTAGTATCTTTAATCCTGCAAATACTGGCTTGTTTTTAAGTTCAAAATCTCTGCGTCTGGATGAGCTTTGGGTTGTCGTGCAAGCAGCGCACATTCTGAATGTCATTACTAGAGCCTAGGGTGAAAACTACACAATTCCTTAGATGGGTCAAAATGTTTGTTCGAATGTGAGATGAACTAAGAGCCTTTCAGTTCAACTTTAAACGAGGATACCCGGATTCGTATGTTACATTCTACCGCTAACACACCTCGCTAATCTTTGTGCTTGCCAAGATTCAGTATTTTTCGTGCGCATTATGCTCCGCACGAGCGTCTTATAATAGAATATCATCCTATTGGTAAAATCGGTTATCTGAATTTTGCCAAGTTTTTGCTAGGAGTCAGTGGGCCCGGGAAAAGACTTAAAGCAGCCAAAGCGGGCCTTGGATATTTTGTTAAAAGCAGAGCCTACTCCTACAGTAATTTTGAATACTGGAACATAGACAGTAAATAGTGCGAGGTGCGCTTCAACAATTCCTTGGCCAACTGCAAGGCTACTAGAGAGCTAGTAACATGTTCTAAAAAGGATGATTCAAAACGCACCTGAAGCTTCTTTGTGGAGGGTATTGCGATATATTCGATCTGTGAGATTATACTGTAACGCTGACTCCTCTATATATCGTGAAATACATACTTCAAATACATACAAATCCTTCAAATTGCTAACCGCAAGTGGCTCCTTGCTCATCACGTGGATGCGTTTCTGCGATGCCAGGATTCTTAATTTCCTCCCATGACCATAAACAGCCATCGATAACAGTTATCGATCTAATATGTTAAATTTCTGCGTGCACTAGCTTCATCCTTGCGAACAGTCCCATTGTCTGTTTTCATTTTAATTCTGTTCTTACTAGAAATTCTTGGTTACTTTATACGACAAGACAATTTCATGGTTGAAATCTTAACTGGTAATAACGGTGACCAACAAGAGTTGGTAGATTTGAGTCAGGGATGAACTTAAGATTCAATTAGGGTGAGTAGGCCTACGTCCAGGTTTTGACACGGACTTTAACCGTTAGTTCACAAGCAGAGTAACGTTTCTTAGAACACGATGAGGGGGGTTTGTTAAACCTCTTAACAATTGTAAACTTCTTGAGGGTTTTGTAGTTCCTAGTAATTTTTTTTCTTCCAATGAACCCCATGTATAATCTATAATATATAATCTAGAACACTATGACGTTAGGGAACACAGCCCCGGCAACCAACAACAAGTTGACGAAATAAGAGCTGAAAGCTCATGTGGCACTGTTTGTCACTTGGTTAGCATGTTTGTCACTTCGTCCTCCTGCAGTGACCAGACCCACACCGGACTTGAAACTGAACATTTGAGACACTCGGTTTTGACACTTGTCAAGTTTCATGCACGTCTGATCACCCGTTCCTGAGTTATGAATTCCACCTGTTTCTGGATTCCCCATCCCTCTTCTCCCCCCACGATGGTCGGATAGGGGAAGGGACTATTTTCAAGTCAATCTGCTAGAGTCCCTAATTGGCCTGCCAAGTTTCATGGTCCTAGCACATCTGGAAGCACCCTAGCTCGAGATCACCGGAATTCCGGGAAACCCCGTCCACTTCCCCCACCGTGACACGATCCGGTCGTGTTTTGTCAGGAATGCATCTAGGGTTTACGCTTGCTCTTCCAACCAAGTCCAGCTAAAATGCCTCGACTTTAAGCGATTCACAAGATTACCGGTGACCCCTCCAGCTCCCCCCCCCCCCTCCCAGTGATCAGATCCGATCCAGACTTGAAACTGAACATCCAAGACACTTGTTTTTAATACTTACCAAGTTTCATGGACGTCCGATCACCCATTCCAAAGTTGTGAATGTCACTAGATTCCGGATTGCCCACCCCTCTGCTCCCCCCACGACGATCGGATCGGGGAAGGGACTGTTTTCAAGTCAATACGGTAGAATTCCTAAAATGCCTGCCAAGTTTCATGGACCTAGCACATCTGGAAGTAGCCTAACTCGAGATCACCAGAATTCCAGTAAACCCCCTCCAACTCCCCCCACCGTGACACGATACAGTCCTGTTTTGTCAGTAATGTATCTAGGGTTTGAGCTTGTTCTTCCCACCAAGTTCCATCCCGATCCCTCAAATCTGAGCCTTTCAGAAGATTTCCGGTGCCCCCTTCCACCCCCCCCCCCCTTCCAGGTATCGTATCCGGTCCGGATTTGAAAATAAACATCTGAGGCACTTGTTCTTGACACTTGTCAAGTTTCATGCACGTCCGATTACCCGGCCCTTCCAAAGTTATCCATGTTACTAATTTCCGGATTCCCCATCCCTCCACTCCCCCTACGATGATCGGATGGGGGAAACGACTATTCTTAAGGCAGTCTGTTCGGGTCCCTTATATGCCTACCAAATTCCATCGTTCTAGTACCGAACTCGCGAGATCGCCGAATTACCCCACCTCCCACAACTCTCCCCACAGTGCCTGAATCCGGTCCGGTTATGTCAATGATGTATCTAGGACTTGTGCTTGTCCTTCCCACCAAGTTTCGTCCCGATCCCTCTACTCTAAGCAAGATTTCCGGATTCCCCGTCCAGCTCCCCCCAAAGCCACCGGATCCGGTCCGGATTTTAAGTGGGTCTCCTGAGGCACGAGATCTCTCCAAATATCAAATTTCATTGCTGTCCGTTCACCCGTTCAAAAGTTATAAATTCCTCAAGATTCCGGATTACCTCCCTCCACTCCCTCAACGATGGCCAGATCGGGGAAATAACTGTTTCCAACTTAATCATTTGTGGTCCCTGATATGCCTGCCAAGTTTCATCGTCCTAGCTTATGTAGAAGTGCCCGAACTAGCGAAACACGGACCGACCGACCGACAGACAGACCGACGGACGGACAGAAATTGCGATCGGTATATGGCGCTTGGCCGAAGGGCAAGTGCCAGAAACACAGCAACTTTCCTAGGAAAGAGCAAAACCTTAACAGGCTACATAATCATGGTGCGAACTCCGATAATTGGCTTTTCTCGGACAAAATACACACAACCAAGTGTTTCGGGAAGGCATACGGAGGATCTCCCTAGACTAAATGTTGATTGCGAAAGTTAATTAGTTGTTTAATTAGGAGTTCCCTTACTAGTCATCGTCAGTGTCTCGAATTCACAGAACTTGAGCCCGTTCCTGATATTCCACTGAAGTTTTCCCCTTTTCTGAGCCTAAAGGTACGGGGAAGGTTGACTGGAACCAGACTGTAACTTATTATGAAGAACGATCAATAAAGTAAAAAATAAAAATTGGAAAGTTCCTGAAGTTGGCTTTCGGGCACACGACACTGCAAAGAAATTGGGAAAGTGACCTTTTATTGCTTTTTTAGTTATAAAATGTTTGATAACATATTTTCTGGTTAGGAAATGTATGTTTATTGGAATTATTGGTTGGTAAATTAAAAACTTATTAGGAAAAAAATTTGCAATTCAATCCGCAGGATTGAATCCCGTACTGCTCCCGTTTCATTTCGATGGGATCCCAAAAATCTAAGATTTGATCCAGGCAATTGGGTCTTGTCTTCGCCAGATCCAGTCTTCGCCAGGCTAATCATCAAAGAAAACCGAGTTCAGATATTCCATCTATCTATCAATCTATACCTCTATAGGCCATATCTATTTTGACGATACTGACCTAAACTTCCTGCTTTACTTCTGCCAAATTTCCGGTTTCGCCCGAATTCCGAGCGAACTATAGTCCAGCAAAAAAAGAAAATTCAGAAACGAATCCAGCGTATCTCCTTATCCCTACGAAGAACATGTAATCAGCATTAAATAAAACTTTGACTTAAAAAAAGAATGCGGGTACAACAAGATTCCGGACTAATTATCTGTCCGGGTGAATAATGATTGTCATATACAGACTCAGCGTCCCTTCTTACCCCTAAATCTAACATCTAATCAACTTCAGATGAAACTTTTGCTTTTGACATATTTTCCGGTTTTGGCCAGATTCCAGGCGAACTAGTTTTCCGGCAAAATGGTTTTCACCATCGTGTTCAGCATGTCTCCTTACCCCATAATCGACTATCACATTAGCTGTTTAAAAATATTTAGTTTGTCCCTTAATTTGAACCCCCTCCCCCACCCCCAAATATAGGGCAGTGCCCATCTACGAACTCGACCTTACCTTTGACAATATTTAATCAACTTCAAATGAAACTGTTACTTCTAACCAACTTTCCGGTTTTTGCCGGATTCCGGACGAACTATTTGTCCAGCGAGAAAATGGTTTCGATCATCGTGTTCAGCATGTCTTCTTACCCCTAAATAAAACATTTAATCAACTTGAAATGAAACCTTTACTTTTAACAAGCTTTCCGGTTGTTGCCGGATTCCGGACGAACTACTTGTCCGGCGAGAAAATGATTTTCACCATCGTGCTCAGCATGTCTCCTTACCCCATAATCGACTATCACATTAGCTGTTTAAAAATATTTTGTTTGTCCCTTAATTTGAACCCCCTCCCCCACCCCCAAATATAGGGCAGTGCCCATCTACGAACTCGACCTTACCTTTGACCCAAACAAACCTCACACCAAGTTTCATCAAAATATCTCATTCCCTTCGAGAGTTATCGTGCTTACAGACGGACGGACGGACAGACAGACGGACGGACAACTTTTGGGATGTCATAGGTATCCCTCCACTTACGTTTTGGGATCCCAAAAATCCGAAAAATTACGGTCGCCGACCAAATAATCTACAAGAACCTCCGTCTCCCTCTCTCTAATACGGACCATGTGGAGCCGAATATATTCTTACCCTATCCTATGAAAAGGAGCGGAGGAGGAGCAACGCATAACATCATATTTGTTACCTTTAAAAACAGCTGTATCCCAGTACATACGAACGCCGTCTGAGTCGTCCTTTACATCTGATTGATTGTCTATCATTGTGACGTCATGTCTGAGTCGCTACAGACCGGGTTAAGTTCTCCTACCCTGCAAGCATCCTACGATTTTTCACCTGAGCTGCGTTCTTTGTCACGGGAGCTCTCACCGGTGGTCTCCGGTTTTTGGGATCCCAAAACATAAGTGGAATGATACCTATGACATCGCAAAAATGTCCGTCTATCCGTCTGTCTGTGAGCACGATAACTCTCGAAGGTAATGAGATATGTTGATGAAAATTGGTGTGAGGATTCATTGGGTCAAGGGTAAGGTACTTCGGGCTTGGCTCTGTAGCCCTACAGACGGGCTCTGTAGCCCTACATTTAGGGTTGGGGGAGGGGGTTTAAATTAAGGGATAAACAAAATATTATACAGCTGATTTGATAGTCGATTATGGGGTAAGAAGGCATGTTGAGAACGATAGTGAAAACCAATTTCTCGCTCGACAAGTAGTTCGTCCGGAATCCGGAAAAAACAGAAAGCTGGTTAAAAGTAAAAGTTTTATTTTATGTTGCTTAACGCTCGATTTAGGGATAAAAGGACATGCTGAACACGATGACGAAAACCATTTTCTCGCCGAACAACTAGTTCGCCCGGAATCTGGCCAAAACCGTGAAATTTGTCAAAAGCAAAAGTTTGATTAGATGACAGATATAGGGGTAAGAAGAGAGGCTGAGTCTGTATATGACAATCATTTTTTACCCGGCCCTAAGGCTTTAAATACATTATTATTATTATAATTAGCCTGGAATCCGGTTGTAACCGGAATTTTTTTTTACGTCAAAGTTTTATTTAAAGTTGATTAGGTGTTCTTCGTAGGGATAAGGAGATATGCCGGATTCGTTTCTGAATTTTCTTTTTTTGCTGGACTAGTAGTTCGCTAGGAATTCGGGCGAAACCGGAAACTTGTCAGAAATAAAGCAGAAAGTCTCGGTCAGTATCGTCAAAATAGATATGGCTTATAGAGGTATATCTGAACTTAGTTTTCTCTGATGATGAGCCTGGCGAAGACTGGATCTGGCGAAGACAAGACCAAATTATCTGAATCAAATATTAGATTTTTGGGATCCCATCGATACCTTTGGTCTTGTTCTTGTAAGCCGTTTTTGCGTCCACCGGTGACTACTCACCAGTCTCCGGTTTTACTTCACCGGTGCGGACTAACCAGAACCTGCTCGGGAGCCCGGCTTCAGCGAGGAGTTAGCCAGTTTTCATCAACTCAGCGGTGAACCCCAAGAAACGCGTTATAAGAGAAGAATGGGACAACTGGTGACAAAACACCAGAGACAGCCCGGAGTGTAACGAACGCAGTTCTGGTTTGCGCAACGGCGAAGAGGGAAGTAGACGGGTATCAACTGAAACCTCACAGCATGTACCTCTAGCTCCGCTCAATACTCTTGATGACTATCTCTCCTTGCCGATGCATAACCTCCGGCCTCTCCGGGTATCTAGCGGAAGAAAGGCAGAAGTGCTGTCACAGCTGCTGCCAAAGATCGCGGTGATTGATTGACACAGGATTTGAGTCGTTGAGTTTGAGTCGTACGTACACGCTTAATCCTTCTTCCTGGGGATCGCTGGCGTGTTTTGGAATTAGTTGACTATCTGCCGGCCTCTCCGGGTACCTAGCGGAAGAAAGGAGCGTCACAGCTACTCCCAAGATCGCCGTGATTGCTTGACACAGGATTTGAGTCTTGAGTTTGAGTCGTCAAAGGGACGCTTCCTCCTTCTTCCTGAGGATCATTGACGTGTTTTGGACTTCGTCATAATATAGAGTATGTTTATCGGGGTATCTGTAGTTGCTGCATGGCACCAAAGAAGGAAGCTTAGATTACTTCATACAGACTTCATACTTCCCATGCCTATACCTTGCTTACCCGATGAAAAATCTGTAGCCTGCGTAGTAGTATGGTAGTATTACGAAAACGTTGCATGTAATACTATGTAATAGCAAAGAATACTATCATTTAATGTGTCTCAGACTGGTCCAATCTTATGTAGTAGTATCCAGTAGCACCCTGTCTTGCCATAGTAGCATCCAGTCTTCCTAATAGTAACATATAGTAGTATGCAGTAACACGGTAGCCTTGAAGTAGAAGCATGTAGTAGTATCATTAGTAGTGCATGGTACTTTTTCGTACTACTTCATAGTACTATTTTGAGATACATTTTTCATCGGGTATACATCAGCGGCAATACAGTAATCTCTGGGCATCGGTTTTGACTATCGAACCTTTCTCAGCAAAGAGTATTAGAGTATGGAACTTCTGGTCGGAGACCTCGATATAAAAATCGTTCTGTGAAAGCACTCAGAATAATAGAAACGTCATGTCGGAAAACGCTTGACCTCTTTTCCACTAATGCATACTCCTATTGTACATCGTAATCAAGTAGTCGATCGTGTGTCAAAAGTGCTGTGCAGACCAGGCAAAACGGGAAGAACAGGCCGATTGCCAGATATTTTGGTTTCCTCCGGAATGTTTCGGTAGGAAAAAAGGGCACATTTCATTCTAACGAAATTTGAAAAAAATGTTCTCACGAAGCGAAAAGTGACAGGAAAACATGGGGCATCGCATTAGAATTTCGTTTTTACAAGGGTGTTAAAGGTTTTATAATACCGATGATTCACACTAGTCAAAAAAATGAAATAATTTAACAAGGAAAATATTTTTACTGATTGTCTGTTATTATTGTTTCCTTTTTCTAGTTTTTCCCTTTTTTCGAAATTTATAAAACAAGTTATACAGATAATGTTCTTTTTGAACGGTCTTTTTTGGATAACAACTGATGGTAGCTTGTCATAGCTAAACACTCTTTTCTGTGTTTTCCTGGTCAGCACAATCTATATTCTTCTTATTCTTCTGTAAAGATAGATAAGCGATACCTTCGCGGTGGGAAAAAAGGGAACTTTCGATTCAAACATACCTGGAAGAAAAGAAAGAAGCTCTTCCGAATCGAAAATGGGAAGGAAATCATAGAGCACACCGTATTAAAATTTCGTATTGACAAGGAGAAATGGATTGAAAGTTTCGCAATTCCGAGGATTCCTTTCCACTTTTAGTAAGAGGAAACAAATGCACAAGAAAAACATCGCCTGAGAGGGAACGTGGTTGAGGAATGCTTTCAATCAGGGGCGTCACGACGGGGGGAGGGGAGGGGGACGCCCCTCCATGTTTTCCCAGTCGGTAAAAAATAACCGAGTCGGCTCGAAGCGCCGCAATTTTCGTCAAAGATGGTTTTTTTCATGAAAACAGTGTTGTTTTCTGAAAATGAGTCGATCGCAATATTAATTCTTGGAGGTAATATTCGAAGTGAAGATCATATTTGAAGTTTTGTTGGTAGACCAGATCCACGGTTAAATCGGAATCCGGCTAAACTGACCCGTGTTCTGTACATTTTTAGTTTCTATTCGATTAGTTTCTAGCTATATTAGTTGTTTATTTGTACTGCCTACGGCCTTCGGCTTTTCAATGCAGAAATTAATGGTATTGTAGGGGATGAGCCTCCGCAGTAATCGTGATCGACTAAAAAGAGGCACGACGTAGTGTAGAAGGCAGGAGTACTAAAAAGAGGCATGAAAACTAAAAGGGCAATTTCGGGCTTCAGAATTCGGGTCAGGAACAATGTTCTAGCGTGCCTTCGGATCTTTTAGGCTGTGGAGTAACGAACTCTCACTTACTTGTCTACTTTTACTACTTGCTAAACTCTTTTTATTACTTGTACCTTCTGCGTCATGAGTTGTCATTCTTTATTCGACCCTACAGTAATCTTGTGTGTGGTCGATTCTTTTTCGTTTTCGTAACTAAACTCCCTCTTGATTAGATGAGGATTGTCGACAGATAAGACAAGTTTGGATCCCACCGAAACCTTTGGCCTTGTTATCACACAAAAACACCGAATTTATTTAAATAGAGGTTACAATATTTTAAAGGCTTCTGATACTAATGTAACTTAAGTCATCGAGGTTGAAATGGGAAAATAACATTGAGAGGGCCATTGACAATAACCTATCCGAGCCGAATGGCCGCGAGGTTTTTATTCCGATCTGAACCGAGATGAAGGTATGTTAACTATTATAATTTTTTGAACAGAAATTTTGTATAGGTAGGAATTATTCTTCTTTTGCTGTACTTAAATTGTTACTGAGATAGGGAATTGTATTTACGTGAAGTAGCAACCAAAGTCTACTGTAAACTTACTAAAATGACTGCTGTCGGGACCCGAGCACTTAACTTTTTACCAATGCAGTATTTTACTAGTGGTCGTGAAAGCCTACTGTGGATCTACTAAAATGACTACTCTAGGGGTCGTGGAAGTAAAAAGTAAACAATAACAAAACCACGTGTTCGCTCTTAAGTAACAAGAAAAGTTCGAGAATAAAAACAGTGATCAATACTCAAAACTAGCATTTGGAAAGCAATGGATAATAGGCTGTGGTTTCAGTTGACAAGCTGTATTTTCAGTGGAAAGCTGATCATGACAAGGTATGACCTAGGGCATAGGCTGTTTTTTTCAACATTTTTTTTTTTAAAGTGTTTTCTGGGTTTTTTTTTAAGTGTTGTTTTTAATTTATTTTTTGGAGGTCAGCTTATACTTTTCAGTATTTGAGGTTAGTGCTCGATAAATTCAGTAATTTCAGAAAAAGTGCTAAGAAAAACGAATACGTCAGGTGAATTTTATTGGAGCTATGTTTCGGTCCTTCTTGACAAGGGTCCTCTTCAGGCTCAAAACCGCTCGATGAACATTTGCTCAACAAAAGTGATTGTCATAGTATAACTTCCTGTGGGACATAGGGAAATATCAATGGCATGACTCGTCAAGAAAAATTGTTAGAGTTAACTTCCGATATCGGGGTTGATATTGGAAAAGAACACTGAGTATGGCCATTGAAAAGAACCTATCCGAGCCGAAGGCGATGTTGATATTTTAAACGGCCGTCGAGGTTGTTATTCCTATATGAACCAAGATGGAGGTATGTTAACTTTCGTAACTCTTTCTTACAGAATATTTTTTATATATAGGACTTAATTCTCTTTTTTTTGTACTTTTTCGCTACTGGGCTAGGGAGTTTTCTAGTGAGTAGCGTAGCAACCCAAGCCTACTGTAGACTTACTAAAATTACCAATGTCTTGTTTCTACATCAATACAGTCTTTATCATCTTTGGCGATGCAGACACTGTCTAGCGGTCGCAGAATTAAAATTATTCGAAACCAGTTAACCGTTACCCACTTCCCGATTCGACCACTGTGGGGGGATTGAATGGAGAGGAATCCGGAATATTGACGTATTTTTAACCTTTGACGGGGGAATCGGATCTTAACGAAACTCGATACTTGGAAAGACGTCGTGTCTCAGATGTCACACTTCAAGTCCGGAATGGATCCGGTGACTTTTTTTTTGGGGGGGGGGGGAGTTTGTCGGGGGGACCGGTAATGTTCAGAGTGGATGGATCGGGATGAAACTCGGTGGGAAGAACAAGCACAAGCCCCAGATACATAGTTGACAAGACCGGATGGGATCTGAGCACTGCGGGGGGGGAGTTCGAGGGAGGGTTCTGGAATTCCGGTAATCCCAAGTTAAGATGCTTACACATGTGCTAGAACGATGAAACTTGGCAGGCATGACAGGGACTCAACAGTTTTAACTTAAGAACAGTCGTTTCTCCAATTTGACCATCGTGAGTGGGGAGTGGAGCGAGGGGGAATCCGGAATCTTGAGAAACGTCCAACTTTTGAACAGAGATCGGATCTTAATGAAACTTGATATTCGGAAAGAACTCATGTCTCAGATGTCCCATTTCAAGTGCGGACAAGATCCGATCAATGTGCGGCACTCTAGGGCGTGGGGGGGGGGAATTTTGTGACACGCTTAGAATGTAGCGATTGGGATGACACTTTGTGGGAAGAACGTACGTAAGCCCTAGACAGACCAGCAACAGAACTGGACCAGATTCGGGCACTCAAGGGGGTTTTGGACGGTGGTCCGGAATTTCGGTGATCACGGTTTAAGGTCCCCTACAACTAAAGTTATAGAATATTTACGTCGAGGGGTCGTACATTTATGTCTATTTTGTTCAATCTGGACACTTTTTACTTTCTCGTCATTTATTTTCGCTGTTCATTTTCTCGCCGGAACAGAATTTCACGCGGAATCCGCAAACTTGAAATTTGCTGTTTAAAAGTTTTTTTTGTGAAGTGGATAATTAGAGGTTTGAAGTAAGTATAGCTTGTTAGTACAAGCTGAATCTATAACCACTCTTAGTTTTCTAGACGAATCACGGGTTTGGCTTTAATTCGCAGAAAACCAGCATTCTCGGTCTCGAAGGAACAATATGTTTAATGTTAGTCGTATAAGCGGTTTTACGTAAGGAAGTAAGACTATTTTATCATAGTAAAAAAGAAAATAAATATGACAAATCTTTAGATGAATTGGTTCAAGAATGAGGCTGAGATTGAGCTTCTACTTTGATATTTGTGGGAGAGGCTTAGATAAAGAAGCTTATAAATTTGGGGACACGGAAAGATCTTCGAGAAAAATTCTTTTGAAGGTTGGGATTCTGGAAACAGACATGGTGAATCCATAAATAGTATTTGTTCTCGTCTCGGTTAGATTGTTCGAGCGAATCCGGTCAAAGCCGGACGTTGAATAATGAACCCCCATTTTTAGTTTTAATTATTAGCCTACCTAATACTTCTGGTTAGGGGTCGATTAAGATTAAATTAAGGGTTCAAGGGAAGGCTCGTGTCTGTAGGCTATAATAGCTGCGTTCTTTGTCAGGGGAGTTCTCACTGTTGGTCTCCGGTTTTTCTTGTAAGCCGTGTTGTGGCTTAGAGGGCAGAGTGCCACATCATATTTTGTTATCATTCCCAGCGAAGCGTGTAAAAACATACGCCATCTAGGCAGGCAATAAGTCCAGATTATTGCTGATAGATGACGTATGTCTTTAATTGTCTTGGTTACCTGGAAGAAAATGGTCCATCATCGTATCATCATATGATAACCTCCGGTAGCAATGGCAACTTAACACCTCGTTGACAAAGGAGACCTTTTTGTACATAGTAGCTGAGTATACATTTATTTGCTTGAGAGAGAAAGAGGAGAGTGCGTCTGAGCCCTAAGCTACCTAGGACATCCCTACCCCTCGTTTGCTTATTGGTTTTTGAGAGTGTAACCTAAGGTCAGGCCCCCCGGTCTTCAGATTTCTACGCTATCAACCAGGTCCCAGTGACCCTATTCAAGACCTAGCCTTATCCATCACCCTTGAAACCACATCAAGCCGTTTTTGCATCCACCGCGGTGACTACTCACCAGTCTTATAACCGGTTTTTTAACTAACCGGTGTCCGGTTTACCTCACCAGTTCGGACTAGCCAGAACCTGCTCGGGAGCCAGTCTTCAACAAGAAGTTAGCAATTTTTTTATCAACTCACCGGTGAACCAACAGGAACCGGTTTTTCTGGTCCAAGAACTAGACCAACCAAGAACCGGACACTGGTGACAAAACACCAGAGACAGCCCGGAGTGCAATGAACACACCTAATGTACGATACACCAGCAGATATTCTCCTATGGGATTCCTTTGAACTTTTGGTCTTGTTTAAGTTTCACTGAGGTTCAGAATTAAAGCCAGACTCCAGACTTCCAGATATCCGGTGCTCCTGTAGAGTCAAGCGAACCTTTCCAGACTCTCATGATAAAAGATGATATGCAGTCTTGCTATTCTTCAACACTTATTAGGCATCCTCTTCTAATATCTTTTGCCTCCCAACCACAACTTTAATCGATCTTGCTTATTTTCCTTCTCCCTCCCCCCTTTAATTTGCTTATTTTTAAATGTGCGACAAAAGTTGCGTTTTTGCTGATACCACGGTATCTGTTACCACGGAAATTCGATCTGCAATTAGTCAGTTTTGCGATCGGACAGTGCTCTGCAAAAACGACTATTGCCGAAATTGCACTTTTCGAAGTCATCCCCAAAGAAAAACAGATATCCAGTTACATCACTAAGTGCTAAACTTCTTTCTAACCAATCTGACAAAATTTGATGAAAGTGAGATGACTTTTCAGATACCACGACCAGTTACCACGGTCGGACCGTAGTATCTGAATATCTGATACCACGATAACTAGCCAGATACCACGATAACTGCAAAAAAGCCTTTTGACTGTGGTATCAGATACCACGATAACTGCAAAAACGACTTTAGACCGTGGTATCAGATACCATGGTATCTGCAAAAACGCAACTAATATAAATCTTGTCTCTCAAATATATTACCTCTATGACACCTTCCAGATTCTGGGATCTGGGGTGTTCAGCTTCCTGGCCTTATTTCACCTTCCATACCAGTATCGAGGAAAATTACTGTTGGAATCCGGAAGAAAACAAATCTGGAAGGTGAAGGTTGGCTTTTTAGAAGCTTCGATTAGTATTTTTGGGATCCCAAAACGTAATTGGAGGGATACCTATGACTTCTTAACAGATGTCCGTCCGTCCGTATGTCTGTATGTCTGTCTGTCAGCACTCTCGAAGTGGTTGAGATACTTTGTTCAAACTTGGTGTTAAGATCCATTGTGTCGAAGTACAGGTCAATTTCGTAGATGGACCCTGTAGTCCAATTGTTTAGGGGCAGGGGAGGGAGGGGGTTTTAAGTTAAAGGATGAAGAAAATATTTTCCAAGCTGATGCGAGAGTCGATATAGGGGTAAGGAGACATGCTGAATACAACTGAGCTTCTTATCTCAGTGGAAAAACAGTACGCCCAGAATTCGTCCCAAACCGGAAAATTTGTTGAAAGTAAGTTTTTGAAGTTTATTAGATGTTCGATTTAAGAATAAGAAGACATGACGAATCCGTATATGACAATTTTTTTCTACCCCTACATGGTTCGCCCGGAATCCGGCCGAAACCGAAAAATTTGCCATAAGTAAAAGCTTTATCAGAAGTTGACTAGAGTTCGCCTGGAACTACCTGTCCGGCAAAAAATAAAAAAGCTAAAATCGAACTCGGCGTTTCGCTCAGCGTTTCTTCTTTCCCCTATAGCGAACATCTGATCAAATCAACTTCAAATTAAAATTTAACCTGAAACAAATCCGGCTCCAGCTGGATTCCGGGCGAACTATATGTCCGGGTACAAAATGACTGTCACACACGGATTCAGCATCTCTTCTTACCTCTAAATCGGATATCTTATTACAGGAAAACTAGTTAGTGTTATCCTCCTTTAGAGCCACCCCCTGTTTTTGTTTTCTTTCTTTCTCGTTCCTTCTTTCCTTTATTTTCTCTCTCCTTTTATTTAAAGTTGTAACTATAGGTTATTTTTTCCTCTCCTCTTTGTTTTTCTTTAAATAGAATGTTCAGTTAGTTGATTCTGTTTGATGTTTAATTAATATCGGATATTTCCCTGCCCTGGCCAAGCACTACATTTGTGCTTTCCTGGCAGGAATGTAAATTGTGTATTTTTTTTGTCTTTAAATATAGTCCAATGAAACTCAAACTGAATCAACTAATTTTAACAATTTTCCGGTTTTGGCCGGATTCCGGGCGAACTACTTGC
Source organism: Branchinecta lynchi (assembly GCA_023053575.1). Taxonomy (NCBI): domain Eukaryota; kingdom Metazoa; phylum Arthropoda; class Branchiopoda; order Anostraca; family Branchinectidae; genus Branchinecta; species Branchinecta lynchi. Next base: position 4,830,156 of record JAKZAP010000019.1, read on the forward strand.
CCGGCGAAAAAATGGTTTTCACCATCATGTTCAGCATGTCTTCCTACCCCTAAACCGAACATATAGTTAACTTCAAATAAAACTTTTACTTTTAACAAACTTTCCGGTTTTGGCCGGATTCCTGGCGAACTACTTGTCCGCAAAGAAAATGGTTTCCACCATCGTGTTCAGCATGTCTTCTTACTCCATAATCGACTGTTCCATTAGCTTTTTAAAAATATTTCGCTTGCCCCTTAATTTAAACCCCCTCCCCCACCCCTAAATATAGGGCTTCAAAGCCCATCTACGAACTCGACCTTACTCTTGGCCCAAACAATCCTCACACCCACTTTCATCAAAATGTCTCATTCCCTTCGAGAGTTATCGTGCTTACAGACGGACGAACAGACAGACGGACAACTTTTGCGATGTCATAGGTATCCCTTCAATTACGTTTTGGGATCCCAAAAAGTTGATTTTTCTTCAAAATAGTCGGTTTTTCATAAAGATAGTACCGTTTTTCCAAAAAACGGTCAGTTTTTCCTAAATCAGTCGATGTTCTGTCAATAGGCGTCGTTTTCTTGAAATCAGTATTTTTTCAGCAAAAAAAAGTCTGTAAAAAAGACAATTCGGTTGGTAAGTACCTTGTACCCCGCCCCCCCCCCAAAAAAAAAACAAAATTGAATAAAAAAATAAAACAATTTGGCTAGTAACGTTTTTTTTTTTTTTTTTTTTTTAAACAATGTCTACAACGAATACGTCAGCTATGATTCTTCATCAGCGATATTTCGGCCCTTCTTGGCAAGGGTCCTCGTCAGGCTGTCAATCCTCTGGTTCAACTTCGGGGAACGAAACAAACCTGTAATAAATAACTGAAGCTTCTACCGACTATAAATATCTTTCTACCGATATATAAATATCTTCAAATACCACTATAATGAAAAAAATAGTCCTGCAATTTAATTTTTGACAGCGACGCTGTTTTTGCTGCACGATTGGGGCGATGACAGGAAAGGGTTTTTTCTGCATTTTGATCAACTTAGGTTTTTTTTATTAATAAGGGGCTGAAAACTTAAATATTATTTTATTAATGACCTCGTTCTACGTTCTATTATGAGTACTTGGCTGTATCTATTACTTTGAATAATCACTGCACGGAAAAACTAGTGCTGAGATTTAATTTTTGACACGGCTGCTGTTTTTGCTGTACGACTGGGGTGACGGCAGGAAATATTCTTTTCTGCATTTTGATCGACTTCGGTTTTGTTGTTAATAAGGGACTGAGGCTTAAATTTTCTTCCCTTAATAACCCCGTTCCACGTTTCCGATAGGGAGTACTAGCCTGTATCTCGGTTAATGCCTGCTTGGTTTTTCTTTATCTCAACGGCTTCTCGAATGGTTTGATGGAGTCCGGTGCACGTTGCAAGAATTTGGGCTTTTTCAAAATATACTGAATGGGATGGGTTTTCGAAAATATGTTCTGCAAGTGCAGATTTGAAAGTATAGTTATGACGGTGTCCGTTGGAGAGGGCGTGGTCAATTTCTTGCTCATGCTCTGCAAGTCGTTTTCCGAAAGTTCTCTCTGTCCTTCCTACGTAACGCTTTCCGCAATCACAAGGTATTGAATAAATGCCTCTTTGGTACGGATTTGGGACTTTATCTTTTCCGGAGTTTAGGTAGGACAGCAAAGTATTTTGGGTTCTGTGAAAGACTTGGATGTTGTATTTTTTCAACTTTTGGACAATTTTTCGGATACTCCGCAGAAGTACGGAAGGTAAACGCGGGCAATTCCTCACCATTACTAGTAGAACTTACAGGATCTTTGGGGGATGAATGCAGCTTCAGTCGTCTTCTGATGATCTGTTCAACCAGTTGAACGAGGTATTTGTTTCCAAACAGGACGTCCAGAATGTGGCAAAGTTCGTCATCTAGGAGATTTTTGTCGCAAATTTTTATGGCTCGGTCGACTAGTGAGATAACTACTCCGCGTTTCACATATTTTGGCTGGTAAGAATCATATGGAAGGTATCGATCGTTGTGGGTGGGTTTTCTGTAGACTGAGCAGTCAAAACTTCCTTCACTGTTAGCAATCAAAACATCTAGGTACGGCAGAAGGTCCAAGAAGGGCCGAAATATCGCTGATGAAGAATCATAGCTGACGTATCCGTTGTAGACATTGTTTGAAAAAATGTGTCAAAGTCAGCTTGGGCTCAAAGAATAGAATAGAATAGAATAGAATTTATTGCACAAAAAGCCTGAGGCCATGGAAAAAATGGTTAAAAAAAAAAAAAAGAGAACACTTGAACGAAATAGTAGAACTAAACTAAAGAAAATTCTCTCTGTGGGCTAAAGCTATTTTTAGGAACCTTACCAGCCTCTTCAAGTCTTGAAAACACTTACTTCCAATAACGCTCATCATCCATACTTCATCATTTATTGTAGTTACATTCCCAAACATCTCAACCCGCAGGTCACCTAGCTCACGGCATTCACACATCAGATGTAACAAATTCTCATTCTCGCTACCACACATAGGGCAAAAGTAGGGACCAGTACGTCCTAATTTATTCCCCAAATATTTCCTCCGTTTTCCCAATGGCAAACAATCAGCCCGGCAACTAATTAAAATTCTTAGATCCACCCACTTAATCCCAGCCTTAAAATAAACTTTAGCTAGTAACGCCTATGCGTGTAAGGGTAAACACGCATCCGAACTTTGTTTCCTCAAATGATTAGCCATTGACCTTTATCTGTTTCGAAATCGAAGTAATAAGAAGTCTGTTAAGACGGCACATCTACAATACCCACTTGTCTGGATCAGATATTAATTTTGTGAGATCCCATCGAAACCTTTGGTCTTGTTACTTTCGGCCTGCGCGCCGCTCTAGCCCTTTAAAGATCTATCGTCTGATCTACCCATTCGGACACAGAAAGAAACTTTTGAATTTATCGCCTCACGATCATACCGTACAGGATAATTTATAGGGGTAATATGCATCCGAATCCCTAACTTTCCAGATTTGTTTCTGGCAGAATATAAGAAAGATAAACATTTATGATATGAGGATGGGACATCCTACTGCCACTGTAAAGTCTATGATTCCGAAAAAGAACATGTTTTTGCCAGCCATGAAAAAGCCGAGCTTCAGAAACTGTCATGAAAATGCTCTTAGCGAGAAAAGAAGGAATTCTTGGCTTTCTTTTGTTTCTAAGGCGTAATTGATTGGATACCGATGTCTTTGTAGAAATTTTCTGTTCGGCTATCGGTCTGTCCGGACGATAAGTCTCGGAGGGGTTGAAATATTCGATTTCTATCATTTCCCCAATCCTTCGGGTAAGCATAGTCAAGTTCGGAGGCGACCCCAAAGCGCTGTGTGGAAGGGGGGGGGGTCATATTGCCACGTGGCTTTTATTTCCGATTAATGACATAGATTAGGAAACAAGCTGAATCCAAACCTGGACATCATTTTCTTTCCAGACAGGTAGTTCACCCGAAATCCGGTACAGAACCGTGAATTTATTCGTGATTTGTGAGTGAGAGTTTTCTATAGGAAGACACGTTGGATCACATACAATCCGGACAAAATTGGAAGTTTATGAGTGATTTATGAGTTAAAGAATTAATAAGTGAAAGTTTTGTACAGGAAGACGTTAGATCGGTATCTTCAGTTCTATTTCCTGCCTTCCGATGTCCGTCCGGAATCCGGCAATAAAAAGAGTTTCGGAACTGCTTATAATATACTGATGAAGTCGTTTAGAGTGTGAAAAGTGGGGTTGAATGTAGATCGATATGTTTGCTTAGTTTTCATTCTTGGTCGATACTATGTATGGAATCCTGTGAAAACTTAATTCATTAGTTCTTCACTGTAAAAAAAAATCTTGCAAGATTTGCTGCTGGAATTAATTTTGTCTCTATTGAAATAAGAGTATCTCTAATTAGGATTAATAGTAAAGACAAGATTAATCCCAGTAGCAAATACTGCAGTTAACTTTAATTCTTACTCAGAGAAACTTTCTATAGTGTTATAATAATGCCTTCGCCAAATTGTTTGTATCGGTACAGGATAGTCAGTCTGACCCATCGATCTTCTTGGTTTTCGCACCGGGTAAGTGTAACGACCGGTAAGGTAAATGCAAAATTTCGGAAAGAATAAAACTGGTAAGGTGGTGCTTTAATACAGAGAAAGAGGGCCATTTTCTGGTTGAATGCGAGCAACTCTCAGACCTCAGGAGACACTTTCTTAATGGGTATACTATCAAGTTCCCCGATATTCTTGAAACAAAAAATAAAGCTAAGATACTTAAAATGTGCCAATTCTTAAAGAGTGTATTAGTTAAATAAAGATAAGTATTGAGTGATGTAAAGTGTATTGTAACTCATGTATTTTGTACGGCCAATTGGCTATTAAATATATTCATATTCATATTCATATAACGAGATGCAGAGAATGCTGTACCAGAAAATTCTGTTAGTTTTAAGTAGCACTAAGGTATCTGTCATCATCCGGGCTAGACCAGAAATTAAAAGCAGTAAATAATTACGGAAGGATCTAGCCAAGCCGCTCATTAGTCATGAATAATGAATTAAAGTGATCTGGCAAAGACTGGAAGTATTCAAGACCCGATTGTCGGTACGAAGAAGTTCAGAAATATAAGAAAAATAGCTCAAAAGGGATAAATCAGCTAGGATATTGTTCCAGGATATTCCAGCTCTTCTTAGCTCTTCATGCTCTGCCTATAATTTAAGAAACAAACCCGATAAGTGAAAGCTTAAAGCTACTACACTGTAAAAAGTTTATCCGGATAAGGATGCAGTATACGCCCCTCATAAAAATCCTCTCATTTTTTTGGCCGCTAGGTGCGCTGTCATAAGGAAAACAATTACACGTTACTTCTTTCTGTGTATTTATCCAGGTTTGTTTTTCTATTTTCAATTCCTCTTAGGCCTAACCATGTTTAAAATTGTTTAAAACTCTTCCCCTCTTTTTGTTTTACCCAACTCCGCTCTGTCAAGCGTCATCAAGTTTGTCATTTCTGGTTTCCGAATTCAGTCGTGAGTGCTGGCTGTCTTTTCCACGGGACTAATACGAGACTCGATATGAAGTGAAAGCCCAATCGCTTATTCACCCTTCAGATTACTTATCCCCAGATCTCACATGTGATTGTTTATTGTTCCAATAGCGCGTCTGGCGGCAATTCGTCATCGGATTTTATGAAGGACGTATTTGCCTGGGATTAATCTTATCTCTATTGGAATAAAATTAATCCGAACTAGGGATAATCTTATCTGAAGAAAGACAAGATTAATCCCAGTTGCAAATACTGCAAGATTTTTTTTTACAGTGAATAAATATCTTGTCTTGGAGAATTACTTCTTTTGTTGAAGAGGAAAACCAGCACCGAAGTTTCAAAATCTCAGCACTAGTTTTAAAATTCTGGAAATCTCCAAGGAACAACATACTTTGTCGATTAGTCCATAGAGTTTTTCCCACGGTGATAGAAAAGATCACTGAAAAGTTAGAAGCTGGAGCTATAGAGATACAAGCGTAATAATAAGAGTATAAGCGAAGTCCTGGATATCCGACTGCCGTGGTCTGCCGTTTCAAGATTTTGATATATGATATTTATTGCCAATGCCATCGATAATTTCGGAAACCACATTGGCCTGACATATTACAAATAATCAACGAAAGTGGGGTTTGTAAAGGCCAACGAATGTACTGAAAAAAAAGGCGAATATTTCGGGAGGACAACCGCCTCCCTTCTTCAGCGCAGACAGACAATTTTGAGGAAAAATGCCAAAACAAGGAGGAAGATCAACAACCAATAAAACCAAAACAAAGCAGAAAGCCAACAAGAAACCGAAAATTAAAACAAAATTGGAAGAATTGAAAGCCTGAAATAAAGATAGCGAGCCACTCAACAATACCTGCGAATAACAATTACGATTTTCCCTGTTTTCAACGGGTCTCCGTAGAAGGCTTAAAACGGCCAAAACCGTGGGTTATTTGTTGAAAGCACAGCCTAGTTTTGAAGTATTCAAATATTTTAAAATACTGTAAGTTGAATAGTAAATAGTGCGAGAGGTCCTTTAAGGAATAGTTAGGATTATAGTGTTTTTACGAGGTCTGGTGTCTGCGTTTGAATTGTTGTAATTATGTGCATATTCCTGTGCTTTTCTCTCTGTATGTTCTTGCTCAATACTGGCGAGTGACTGTTGAAAGAAATTCCATTCCACAGGCAAGCGACCGTATCGAGTGGCACGGGGCGCTGCGTCATATTTCGTTTAATTTTAATAGCTGCTTCTCGTACGCAAGCTCTCTTTGATCTGAGGGGATGAGGACTTGAATCTATATTTTGGGAACGCGTAGATGATTCAAGGCTCAGGACGACTAAGCCTTCTGCTTCTCGTTTGTATATCTTTTGTATATCTCGAGAGCCTCTCTGTAGTGCTGAACGATACCTTTGTCATGCGAAATAAAATCTGCCTGGTCAAATAAGCAATATGGTGTGGTTTGTCATAAATGTGTTTAGCGACGGCTGAGACAAAAATGTCCATTAAAAAAATGTCTATAGTTAAGCCTCGAATCATCTATTTTTGTTGGCTTTCTGCTTTGTTTTGGTTTTATTGGTTGTTGATCTTCATCCTTGTTTTAGGATTTTTCCTCAAAATTTTCTGTCTGTGCTGAAGAAGGGAGGCGGTTGTCCTCCCGAAATATTCGCCTTTTATTTCACTATATTTGTTGGCCTTTAAAAACCCCATTTTAGTTGGTTTCTTCGTTGATTTTTTTGTGCCAATACCATCGAGCTATAGCAAAACAAATACACCAAAAAGAAGAAAACAAATCACAAATCACAAACCCATTGAAATGAACATATTTGTCACATAAAGACTTCTCAATGCTTCGCTACTATTCTCTGTTATTTGTAATAACCCCAAAATTCCACTTCTGTTAGATTTTAGTAGTTAGTTTGGCTGTTTCGTGTACAAGACCGTACACTCTGTTCTAAAACTTGCTGAAAAATATTTCAGGAAGTCTCAGATTAAATACTCTTTCAGCCGAAGCTGACTGCGAATCATATTTGTTGGGGCAGGGCTGAAATATAGCTCCAATAAAATTCAGCTGACGTATCCGTTTTGTACCATCAAATGAGTCTCAGGTTCTATACAGAGTTAGACTATATGAATGAATGAATGAATGAATGATTTATTTGCACATTAAAGCCATCCGGCCATCATGCAACAAAACGAAACAAAAAGTAAACAATCTTACATGCGCATATACACACTAACACACTCTTAATATTTTTAATTTACACTGAATACTTTCATATTTTTATATTCTTTCAGTCGTTTTCACATATCAATTCAATTTCAATTCAGTTTTCAATCCAATTCATTTTAATTTAAACATTCCTTAAACAAAACAATAAACAATAACGCTCCCAAGAAAGGCACAACCATGTCGTGCGCGGGAGTGCACAGCTTTTAATCACCTATTACAAATGATGACACACATTTCTCGTCTTAACCTTATCATTTCTTTTCTTCATAGAACGAAAAGTCAAGCCAGAAATGACTCAGCTATAGGCTACATCGATCAACGTTGTCAGATTTGAAAATGTAGGAGAGGGATCGCAAACGTGTCTGCGGTAGGCTGTGTTCATTCCTTTTTACTGCCAGAGGGACAGAAAGATCCGGGCTTTTGGATACCGCGAAACACTTGGTCTTGTTTCTTCCGTCGCACATTATTCGCAACGTTATCTGTAATCACCCAAGTGCCTGTCTGTCGGTATGGCAACCTGTTATGTAGGTTGCTCTTCCTTTGCATTCATTTCACGCACCACCGGCTTTCTTAGGAGGGACTAGCTGGAACCGCTGGCACTTACAGGGACCTTGGGACCGTTCCAAGGGGACCCTTGTGTCGTAAAAACCTGATTAATTGAAGGGGACTGAGCTATACCTAGCTTGACAGATTACTAGGATTACAAACGTATTACCTGCACCCTCTTCAGTATGATCTGATGTCAAATTACCCTTGGACTGTGCTCTTGGCGCGAACTGGACAGAGACTGGCTGATAGAGAGGTTTTTTTTTTCTTTCTCTCAAAGCAATCTTATTAAATATGGTAGTATTTTCTATCTCTATTTTCGTCAATAGTCACGTGACACCAGCACACATCTTTATTGGAAAAAAACGGACACTCTTACAACTTTTACGCAGAAGATAGAGACTTTCGTAATTTCTATCGAGTGTGGACAATCGGACAGCTAGTCCTTTTGACGCAAGGAAAGAATTTACGCTATACACTGAATCCTGTCTCAACCTACTAACTGCTTTTCCACTTCATATTCTTGCAGCTTAACGTAGTCTTCGTTTGACCTCTAGTCCATAGCTAAGTAATCTATATGACACTGTATCAGTTCACTACCACGCGCCTGAGGGATTCTTCTTCTCGACATCAAGTCTGGGTACTAACGACTCGCTACCCGTCGGAAGGTTGCCATGTCTTTCTCAAGATTCTCAGACGAACCCGAATGGAGCCAGAGCTCCAGAAAGTTTCCGCTACGGTCTTCGTCAGCTACTTCGTAAGGCATTTTTGTCAGCTATAAGGCGACACTTGAAGCCAATCTCAGTTCGACCAAGAACAAATATTCCAATAGGTCCCATTTGGTCCCATGCAACGATTATGGATACCCCTACAAAACTGAACTGAGGGTGCTAGAGGTTGGTACCCGTCTACTTCCCTCTTCGCTGCTGCGTAGAAGGACCGTATAAGGAATTTCTGAACAATACGTGCTATCCGCGAATATGTGTCGTAAACTTTCATCCCGCCGAGGCTTGCTGCGGTAAAAATTAATGGGAACGGGTTCTATTATGTGTGTTAAAAATTCTACATGACCAATCACTGAAATACAATTCCATCACGTGACTACTGAAGAAGAAAGAGGGAAACGTTTGAAGAGAGATATTAGTAATATAAATGCAGCAGAATGAGAGTCAGTCGTACTAAAATGTATTACTAATTGTGGTAGTTCGCCCGAAATCCGGTACAGAACCGTGAATTTATTCGTGATTTGTGAGTGAGAGTTTTGTATAGGAAGACACGTTGGATCACACACAATCCGGACAAAATTGGAAGTTTATGAGTGATTTATGAGTTAAAGAATTAATAAGTGAAAGTTTTGTACAGGAAGACGTTAGATCGGTATCTTCAGTTCTATTTGCTGCCTTCCGATGTCCGTCCGGAATCCGGCAATAAAAGGAGTTTCGGAACTACTTATAATATACTGATGTAGTCGTTTAGAGTGTGAACAGTGGGGTTGAATGTAGATAGATATGTTTGCTTAGTTTTCATTCTTGGTCGATACTATGTATGGAATCCTGTTCTTCACTGTACAAAAGATTTGCAGGATTTACTAGAATATATTACTAATTGTGTTTACAAGCTTTTACCTTATCTGGAATAATAAGAGCAATCCTGGTAGGCTCAAAACTATATCGAGAAATATGCACTAGTCCAAGTCCAACAGACACGCAGCAACAGATATTATGCTGGATTGTTATTAAACCTGTAGAGGCTTATCTAAAATTCTGCACGAAAGTCATAGCGAACATGGGCAGATTAGGATTCATTGTCAGGCTTAAGGCTCTGTTTTCAAAATCTGCGCATACGTGTTCCAAACTTTGGCGAGCGGCGTACAACTTGATTTTCAAGTTGAATGGCTGCAGAGGATAAGGCTTAGAAGACGAAGTATTTTTATTCGTGTTACAACATAAGCGTGAACGGTCTAATACCCCGAAGAAAAACTGCAACTTCACCAGCTTCATTTACTCCAGAAAACAGGGGATGGGACTCCTAATTGACCCTAGTTGACATATGTGGATCCCATTGCCTACAAGTACGCCATGGTTCACTTGTTATAAACTCCGCACTAAACTGTTAAAACAGAAAACCGGCTACTGTGGCCGCTATAGTGGGTTGATCATAGAAATCATGATAATCAATCAATCAATCAATCAATTTTTATTTAGAACCCTAATAGCACTAGGCTAACATGGGCCGGAAAAATAAACACTCACTACAATACAAGTAAGACGCAAACTAACAAACAATAAATAAGAAACGAACATAGATCACGAACAGTTAAAATGTTTAGTAAAATACGGAACGAATGAATTAAGGTATCTTTCGGAAGATTTCGTAGGTGGGGGAACAATCTTGGGTTTTGGGTCGTCCTTGCTTCGCGTATTCGGTCCATGAGAGGGTGTAACGAAGTCTGGAAGGAGGGTCCTGTGGTGTTGAGAATTCAAAATTTGGTGGCCAAAACGCGTGAGAAGATTATGTCTTCTTTCAGACAGTTTTTCGATATCGAGGATTTGAAGGCTTTCGTTATAAGATTTGTAATTGTGACCAAGTATTATTCTGCAGGCTCTCTTCTGCAGTCGTTTGATTTCGGCATCCTGAGATTTACTTAAGCCAGGATGCCAAATTTGGCAGCCGTACTCTGAAATGGGCCTTACATAATTTTTATAAAGTGTCACTAGTTCATGTCGTGGAACCCCAAACCGCTTCAGGTAAGAAAATGAACGAAGGGTGGCACAGCTATTTTTCACTATTTTTCCCACTTCACTTTTCCATTGGAGGTTATTATCCAGAATGATGCCAAGAATTTTTACAGAATTTTCAGTTTTCATCGACGATTCTGACTCGACTGTTTGTAGTACTTGTTTAGTGAAGTTAATCCTCATGACGTGACTTTTGGAGTTGCTGACTTCTAATTTGACATCCGAGCATTGCTGATGGAGATTAGCGATCATGTCATGGAGCATCCGATCTTCATTGCTTCGAATATCACGTAGAAGAGGAAGTGTGAGGTCATTGCGAAATCTCAGATTTTCTTCCGATTACATGTGGAGCCCCTCAAGGCGGTAAACTTGGGCCTTCTTGCTTCACAATCGTAATCAACTCCTTGATCATAAAGATCACGGAAAGGCTTAAGTTTGCAGACGATTTGACCCTTCCCATCCTCCGGTCAATAAATGACGTACCTGATAAATGCCCTGTCAGAAAGGCATTTGAGACTCTTTGCAAGGAGGCTGAGCAACTGAAACTGACTGTCAGCTCAGAAAAGAGCACACTCATCAGATTTAACTTCCTGAAACAAGATGCACCTGCTACAGATTATGTCCTTAGTTCGAGCAAAACCATCAAGATCCTGGGACTTCATCTGGACGAGAACCTAAGCATGGAGACACATGTGTCAAAAATAGTCTCGAAAACATCATACCTACTCAAGTTCTTCGCTAAACTACGAAGGTTCGCCATCCCCAAGGACACAATGGTAACATGTTATAAAACATACATTAGACCAGCCACCGAGTACGCCTGCGCAGTTTGGCATCCGATGATAACACAGAACCAGAGTTCTAGGCTAGAATCCCTACAAAAACGAGCATGCAAGATGATCCTCGGACTGTCGTATGTGACGTACGAGGATAGCGTCGAGAAACTTAAAATCCCAACACTTTCGAAGAGACGTCACGATCTAACCATGGCATTTGGCACGAAATGTCTTAGATCAGAACACCATCGTGACATCCTACCCGAATTCTCCCCCCTCCCGAACTATCGAACACGGCGTGCCGAAAAGCTTAAGGGACTCGATCCACTCCTCCAACCACCACCGACAAAATCAAGTCAACGCTACACAAAGTCGTTCGTGCCATATTTCATCCGTCATCACAACCTGAAAATAGAAGGAAAAGAAGACAATGAAGAGTTTTGACAAAATGTGGATTAATTGTATATATTGAGTGTTTTATTTGTGTATTTCATGACGCGCATAAATTGTTGACCTCCCAGGTTATTTTTTCCTTGTGTAAAGATATTGGGCAAATAAAAATGATTCTGATTCTGATCAGCAAACTTTAAATGGTTTCCTATGTTCATCATGAGTTTGTTGACTACCATCAAAAACGCCAAGGGCCCGAGACGAGTCCCTTGTGGTGCGCCACAAGTTATCCTAACAGGCGGTGAAATGTCTTCATTGTTGAGCTGTACACAGTGTGATCGGTCAGTGAGAAAACTAGCGATCATCCGAACAAGGAATTTACGTGCACCCATGTCAATAGCAGCAATTACAACTTTTCCGTGATCGAGGTAGTCAAACACTTTAATGAGATCGTAACGCATACTATTTTTCGTGACAATTGTAACACAGATTCTTCAGAATATCGGATTACTGTGATAACATTCGTGCTGAAAGACAGTTTGAGTAGTCTATCCTTACGATTTGCAATCGAACAATATGTTACACATACTGTTGGAGGTTAGGGTGAGTAATTTTTTTTTTTCACATTTTTTGGGGGCTTCTGGGGTACCCCTCAGCAGTTACAGAGTTCGTACCATCCAGATGGGAGTGACTAGGTCCTTTTTCCGTAAAAAGGCCAGATTTTAGGCTAGTGGGCTTCAGATTTCATACCATTTCGCTCCTGCTTCAACCCATTTCCTCTTCCGAATTTAAGCAGTAGCTTCATCTTGTATAGTCCCGACAATCCCTCAAATTCGTATTTCAGATGCAAAAGAGCAATCAATTTCTCGGTTTTACTAACCAGGCGAGCTGATGATTTTGGCAGGATCCCTCGGTCCATATTTCGCCGTATCTTTTCACCGAATAAGTATCCCCGTCGTTCCTTTCCTCTTTGTGGAATATTATACACCCCCCAAATAGAAAATTCTTGAGATGAGAAAGGGAGAGAACCAACGTCTCCCTAGAAATTGGGAACTAGAGCTATTCGCATAATTGTATCAAATCCGAACTAAAAGGGGGATGAGCTTTTGAATCAGGTCCAGATTCTCCCCTCAAAAATCCGGCCATTACTTCCCCACCCTGTCCCACGGTAATGGCCCATGTCTTTCCCGATTCGGGAATCTGAGGCGTCTATCATTTCCTCATGTATAGTACGTCTTGTCAGGGGAGATTTGTATTTTCTGGGCATATCTCCCTGGATTCTTAGGGTCTTGACGGGGAGATCTCTTTTCCCCTCGTACCCCGTAAATGGACAAATAAACCGTAATTTATTGTGGGAGCTGACAAGTCGATTAATCAAAAACGGTTGGAGGCTTTTAATGAGCAATAAAGTGTACAACATAAGATGTTAACTTGGAAGCGAGGAGATGTTACTAATCAAAGTCAGTAGAGAAGTAAGAGGGAAGACAGCAGTACGTAAACCTTCGAGGGGTTGCTTAAAGTCTTTGATTCATGTGGGCCGAGAAGGTGGAGACACCATCATTTATCGAAGGGTCGGATTTTTACGACCACACTGTTACCTTTGTTTTCCCGAAAATCCTCACGGTAGCCAACGTTATCCAGAAATTACTTGATAAGAAGAAATCATCGGCCAGTTTGACATTTTTTGTTCTCGGAAGCTGAGTATTATTTAGCTCAGTTTCAGAATCTTCAAGAAATCACTATAAGGAATTTAGTATAATTTACGGCGTTTGTTTACTGTGATCTAGTTTGCATCCTCGATTCTTTGGACTTACGGGAATTAACAAGAAAAAACAGAAAACAAAATACTTAAAGAAATCGATAATGCAAATGATTAGTTTAATTTGTCTACATATTTTCCATATGCCTGCTACAAAAAAAACTTTTGTTAGATCCAAAGTCAAAATATGATTCCATCCTCCCCATGTTGTGCGCTTCCGAACTGCGCCGCTAGATGATACAGCGGTCGGATCGAGCCGTGGCTTCATCTTGGGTCTTGGGCTGGGGGGGGGGGGGGGGTCTAGACTTTGCAAGTGCTAGAATACTTAAGATATAACTCCTTTAAATCAGAGGTAAGGAGGCACGAGTACTAAAAAGCGGCACGGAAACTTAAAAGGCCCTTTCAGGCTTCAGAGTGGGGGCAGGAACAGTGTTCTAATGTGCCTTCTTTTATGCCCTAGAGCTACTAACTCTCACTTACCTGTATACTTCTACTACTTTTAATTTTTGGGGGGGATCCCAGCGTAAGTGGAGGGATGCCTATTACTTCGTAAAAGCTGTCCTTCTGTCCGCCAGTCCGTCGGTTATTACGATAACTCTCGAAGGGGTGAGATATTTTGTTAAAAGTGGTGTGAGGATCCTTTTGGTCAAAGTACGGGTCAAGGTCGTTGATGGGCTCTGTCGCCCTATATCTAGGAGTGCAGAGGGGTTTTAAATTAAGGGGCGAAAAAAGAAAAGAAAAAAAGAAGCTAATTATATTTACGATTTAGGGGACAAGTAGGTTGCCCGGAATCGGGCCGAAACCGGAAAAATTGTAAAACATAAAAGGTTTACGTAAAGTTGTTTGGAAGTTGGATTTATAAATAAGGAAACAAGATGAAGCAAGGAAACAAGCTTCGGTTCAGGGTTGGTCCGAAGGGGGGTGATTAATACCCCCCCCCCCTGCCTTTTGCTAAGTCGTATCAGTCGTTTCTTTTGGCCTCGCCGATGTACCGGGCATTTATTTTAGTCAAAGAGAATCCCTGTCAAAGGCAAGCCGAGTCGTTTAAACCAGGTTTCACAACCTCGTTAGGTCGAAGACATGATTCATGGCGGCAGTAATTCGCCTACCTGTTTTACTCCAATGAGATTTGTATCTGTCTCAATTGGGTCTTCTAGATTTTAGTGAAGTCTAAGTTAAATTGAAGTCTGATTGGATAACATGAGTGCACCTTATAAACGAAAAGCGAGAGACAGGGTTCTGTGCACGGAACACAAGAAAAACAAGAACAAAATGGATATCTAAATACAAAAGACAAAAGTATTACCTCAAAATATCCAAGATAATGGAAAAGCCATCAGAATTCAAACGACAGGCGCCCCTGCGAAACAAGTACACCTAGAAGAGTGGAAAAATATCGATTACAAAGCGAGGTTGAGGTGGGTACAACGCTTGAAAAGGACAAGGAAGATTTTACCAGGGTTTTACTCTACATACGAACTCGTTCGTATAGCCCACTTTCGATACATTTAGAAGCACAAGGAACAAGACCTAATGTTTCGACGGGATCCCAAAACTTTCGGGTCTTGTCTCCGCCAGATCCAGTCTTCGCCACGCTAATGGTCTGAAAAAAACAAGTTCAGATATACCTATATAAGCCATATCTTTTTTGTTGATACTGACCGAAACTTCCTGCTTTGCTTCTGTCAAAATTCCGTTTTTTGCCGAATTCCGAGTGAACTAATTGTCCAGCAAAATAAGAACAATTCATAAACGAATTCAGCGTATCTCCTTATCCTTATAAAGAACATCTATAATCAACTTTCAAATAAAATTTTAACTTATAAAAAACTTCCGGTTTCAACCGAATTCCAGACGAATTATATGTCCGTGTAAAAAAAATATTGTCATTTACAGACACAACGTCTTTTCTTAGCCCTAAATCTTTCATCTAATCAACTTCTAATAAAATTTTCGCTTTTAACGAATTTTCTGGTTTGGCGTGATTCCGGGCGAACTAGTTGTCCGACGAGAAAATGGTTTTCTTCATCGTGTTCAGCATGGCTTCTTACCTCATAATCGAACATCTAATCTACTTCAAATACAACTTTTAATTCTAACCAGGGTTTTAAAAAGGTTTTCACCACCGTGTCAGCGTGTCGTCTTACCCCACAATCGACTATCACATTAGCTGTTTAAAAATATTTTGTTTGCCCCTTAATTTGAACCCCCTCCCCTAAATCTAGGGCTACAGAGCCCATCTACGAAATTGACCTTAGCCTTGACCCAAAGAATCGTCACACTAAGTTTCATCAATATATCTCATTCCCTTCGAGAGTTATTGTGCTGATAGACGGACAACTTTTGCGATGTCATAGGTATCCCTCCACTTCCGTTTTGGGATCCCAAAAAGAGGTCAGTCCGCGCCTGACTATGGAAAAGGCCACGGGATCTTCAGCAAAGGGCATCTAACTAGAGGCCTTTTTGGGATCCCAAAATGTAATTGGAGGGATACAACCTCTGACAAACTGATACGGAAACTGATAAGAAATGGATTATTAAAATGATGGGGAGTAAAGATTTTAAAGAAATAAGAATTATTGGGAAGTTCCTCAGGTTAGCTTTTAAACACCGGAAAGATTTCTTCTGATGGGGAAATTGTGTTTTTAGTGCTAAGAAAGTATTCAGTGTAAATTAAAAATATTTAGAGTGTGTTAGTGTGTATATGCGCATGTAATATTGTTTACTTTTTGTTTCGTTTTGTTGCATGATGGCCGGATGGCTTTAATGTGCAAATAAATCATTCATTCATTCATTCATTCATCGCGAAAGTTGTCCGTCTGCCTGTCCGCGTCTGTGAGCACGATAACTCTCGAAGGGAATGAGGTATTTTGATGAAACTTGGGGTGAGGGTCCTTCGGGTCAAGGGAAAGGTCGAGTTCATAGATGGGTTCTGTAGACCTACATTTAGGGGTGGGGGGTTCAATTCAAGGGGTAAACTAAATATTTTTAAACAGCTAATGAGATAGTCGACTAAGGGCTAAAAAGACATGCTGAACACGATTCTGAAAACCGTTTTCTCGCCCGATAAGTAGTTCGCCCGGAATCTGACCAAAACCGGAAACATTTTTAAAAGCAAAAGATGTATTTGTAGTTGATTAGATGTCCGATGAGGGGTGAGAAGAGATGCTGAATCCAGGTATGAAAATCAATTTTAACCCCTGGACTTATAGTTCGCCCGTAATCCGGCTGAAACAGGAAATCTTGTTATGAGTTAAATTGTTACTTCAAGTTTATTAGATGATGGATATAGGAGTATAAGGAGATACGCTGAATTCGTTCTCGAGTTTTTTTTTGTGGTCACCGGACAAGTATTTCCGGAATTCAGCCGAAACTGGAAAATTGTCAGAATTAAGTAAGGAAGTTTCGATCTGTTTCGTCAAAATAGATATGACTTATGGGGGTAAACACACATGCTTAATCCATGTCTGAACTTAGTTTTCTTAGATGATTAACTATTTGGACAAGTCTGGCGAAGACAAGACCCAATTGTCTGGATCAAATATTGGACGATTGGGATCCCATCGAAACCTTTGGTCTTGTTTCCGCTTGGTTTTCCCGAGACCTTGCCCGATCGATTGGACTCTAGAATAAGACCGATGGGTTTCCTAGTTCTCACTCTGTACTTCCCAGACAGGCACGGACCATTTCCTCATTCCGGAAATAAAACACGGTAGATCTTGCCCATTACTCAAGCGAAATTGGCAGTGCGAATTCGAAGCCTGCACAATTCCTTATGGGATGTTCCTTACTTTCCCGGAAAACTTATCGTTCAGGAAATATCTTTGACTTATCAGCAGTAGCTTACCAAAAGTTGCCCTTGTTGCTCGGAAAAAGCCGAAATCGTGTGTCTTAAACAAGCAAATCATTTTGGGATATTGGAACAGAAACTATGTCTACTACAACGTGTCATTTAATCAACGTAATTGAATTGGGATCATAGAAATCTTTCATAAGAGCAGTCTCAAACTCTCTGATGTCTGTGTTTGCAAACAGAGGCGTTCTTCTGGTTTGTTTTTCCGAAACTTTGCGCGATTGATTGGACTCTAGAAGAAGATTTGTGTTTTCCCCAGATTCTTGCCGTAGACTCCCGAGACAGATACCGACAATTTCGTAATTCGGAAGATAGAACTAACCGATTCGCGTCGATTACTCAAGTAACATTGGCAGTGCGATTTTGGAAACCGGACAATCCCATATGGGATTCTCCTTTTATTATTTCCTGTGATTTATCAATCCGGAAATATTAGCTTTCAGCTGTGCTGGAAAAAGTTTCTACTTTTTTTGCCCGGAAACAACTGATGTTATCTGTCCTATAATAGAAAAATCGTCTTGCCAGGCTTGTACTAGATATGATTATGAATGAATGAATGAATTTATGACGCACTGCCCAAGGTGCAGTTAAAAAAGATAAAGGAATATAAAATAATCGCAAAAAACTCAACAAATATTTTCCATAAAGGTTCACTAATTTAAAATCACGTTGATGGGATCGTGGACAGGTAATTTTCCAATCGGAGAACACAAATTAGAGGAGAGGGCTTCAAGCGTCAACAATGGGTCGGAAATTAACAAACGGCGGATCAGGTAGCGGTTCCGTGTGCGCCGGGTTTATGTGGACTGTAGAATTGGATCTTAGGAGACTTCAGAGATAAATACGGGACATTTCGTAATTTTACGTTTTTTATTCAGAAACGAACTCTTACAACATTGACTCCCGAAATTATCGTTTATGCCAGGCACATTGTGAATATAAAGCAATGGTCAGGAAATGGCACGGAAAAATAAAACACTAAAACCTACTAAAACCCCCGCCCGCCAAAACCCCCCTGGCTAACCCCCCCTCCCCCGTTACCAAACCTCCCCGGCGAAAACCCCCCCGATACCAACCCCCCCCCCCCGAACGAAGCCCCCCCGGTACCAAAAACCCCCGAACAAAACAAGAGCTACGAGCTCATATGGCACTTGTACGAGTAGGCTGTACAAGAAAGTAGATGAAAACGTCACAAAATACACCCGCCATCCAAAAAGGCGGTTCGGAAATAGAAATAGGATATTTAGTTTCACTCATTTCTAAGCAGTTCCGGCATCGTCTCGATTGCAAATGCACATGACTGTTCAAACTTTCATCCCAATAAATCCATTTGTTTGATCCCTAGACGTGCTACACGATTTCCGGTACTCACTCTATTTCCACCTACCGTGGCCGAATCTGGTTCGGAATAAAAAAAAATCGACCACCTAAAGCATCTTCGTTTATACCATCTACCAAGTTTCACTCGAATCTGAGCATTTTTCGAAAGTTCCGGTACATATTCTTTGAGCCCAAGCTGACTTTGAAACATTTATTCAAACAATGTTTACACGGATACGTCAGCTCTGATTTTTCATCAGCGATATTTCGGCCCTTCTTGGCAAGGGTCCTCGTCAGGCTGTCAATCTTCTTGTTCAACTTCGGGGAAGGAAACAAACCTGTAACCATGTGGTTACAGGTTTGTAACCCCCCCCCCTTCCCACCAACGTTGTCGGAGCCGGTTCGGGCCCAATCTCTTAATTCCCTCATCAAGTTTGACTGAAATTGGAGCACAGCCTATCTGCAAGTTTCCAGTACCCCCCCCCCCCCCCTGAATCCGGCCCAGACGCCAAATAACAAATCTAGGCCGCATAAACTCGGCACTGTCGAATTGCATCTCATTCGGTCCATCCGTTTGGTTTTTGTGCATGTCAAAAGTCCCCCCACCCCCAATTCCCCTAATCGTGGTCGCATATGGTTCGAACGCATGTTTTACATGTCGAGGCCATCGATTCCTATCACCCATGAAGTTTCACTCGAATCAGACCACTCGTTCGCAATTTATTGAAGTCCGTATTTCTCTTCTCTTGCTCCCCCAAAACTGCTCGGATCTAGGAACGGAAGTTTCCGGGGGTATGTTGCGTCAGGTTTTTAAGTCAAGATAATTCGGGTCGCTAATATGCCTGCAAAGTTTCATTGTCGTTTTACATCTGGAACTATTCTAACTCACGACTACCGGAATTCGAGGAAACCCCCTCCAACTCCCCCCACAGAGCCCCGAAACCATCTGGCTCCGTCAATGTCATCTAGGCCTAATGCTTGTTCCATCCATTAAGTTTCGTCCCAATCCCTCTACTTTTAGAGTTTCTTGAGTTTTCCACCCCCCCCCCATCCCCACAGGTATCGGACCCGACTCGGACGTGACACTGAACGTCCGAGGCGATAGCTCACCAGACAAGTTTCATTCAAATCCGATCACCCGTTCAAAAGTTATGCACGCCACTAGATTCCGGACTCCCCATCCACCCACTCTCCCCACGATGGTCGGGTCGGGGAAACGGCTGTTCTCAAGTCAATCTGTTCGGATCCCTGACATACCTGCCAAGTTTCATCGCCCTAGGACATCAGGAAGTATGCCGAACTCGCGGGATCGCTAGAAATCCGGACCCCCACCCCAACTCCCCCACAGTGCCCTGATCCGGTCCGGTTATGTCAATGACGTGTCGAGGACCTGTGCTTGTTTTTCCCACCAAGTTTCATCCTGATCCCTCCACTTTAAGCGTTTCTCAAAATTTCCGGTTCCCTCCTCCAACTCCTCCCAGTGTCATCGGATCCGGTCCGGTTATGTCAATGACGTGTCTAGGACCTGTGCTTGTTTTTCCCACCAAGTTTCATCCCGATCCCTCCACTTTAAGCGTTTCTCAAAATTTCCGATTACCTCCTCCAACTCCCCCCAGTGTCATCGGATCCAGCCCGGATTTAAAGTGAGGTGTCTGAGACACAAGGTCATCCAAAATATCAATTTTCATCAAGATCCGATCACCCGTTCAAAAGTTATGCACGCCACTAGATTCCGGACTCCCCATCCACCCACTCCCCCCACGATGGTCGGGTCGGGGAAACGGCTGTTCTCAAGTCAATCTGTTCGGATCCTTGACATACCTGCCAAGTTTCATCGCCCTAGGACACCAGGAAGTATGCCGAACTCGCGGGATCGCTAGAAATCCGGACCCCCATCCCAACTCCCCCACAGTGCCCTGATCCGGTCCGGTTATGTCAATGACGTGTCTAGGACCTGTGCTTGTTTTTCCCACCAAGTTTCATCCCGATCCCTCCACTTTAAGCGTTTCTGAAAATTTCCGGTTCCCCACCCCAACTCCCCCACAGTGCCCTGATCCGGTCCGGTTATGTCAATGACGTTTCTAGGACCTGTGGTTGTTTTTCCCACCAAGTTTCATCCCGATCCCTCCACTTTAAGCGTTTCTCAAAATTTCCGGTTCCCTCCTCCAACTCCCCCCAGTGTCATCGGATCCGGCCCGGATTTTAAGTGAGGTGTCTGAGACACGAGGTCATCCTAAATATCAATTTTCATCAAGATCCGATCACCCGTTCGCAAGCTAAAAATACCTCAAATTTTGGCTTCACCCTCCCTCCACTCCCCCCCCCCAGATGGTCGAATCGGGGAATTGATGATTTCCTATTTAAGCTGGTCGGGTCCCAGACATGCCTGTTAATTTCCATCGTCCCAGCACATCAGGAAGCACGGAACTCGCGGGATCACTACAAATTCGGACTTCTCCCCCCCCCCCAACTCCCCCAAAGTGAGCGGATCCGTTCCGGTTATATCAGTCACGTATCTAGGACTGTTGCTTGTACTTTCCACCAAGTTTCATTCGGATCCCTCCACTCTAAGTGTTTTCCAAGATTTCCGGTTTCCCCCTCTAACTCCCCCCAGTGTCACCGGATCCCGTCTGGATTTAAAATGGAGGGTCTGAGACACGAAGTCCTTCCATGTATTAAGTTTCATTAAGATCCGATCACCCGTTCGTAAGCTAAAAATATCTCATTTTTCCTATTTTTTTCCGGATTCCCCCTCCCTCCACTCCCCTCCAGATGGTCGGATCGAGGAAGCGGCAATTTCTAATTTAATCTGGTCCAGTTCCTGATATGCTTGCCAAGTTTCATCGTCCTAGCTTATCTGGAAGTGCCCGAACTAGCAAAACCGGGACCGACAGACCGACAGACCGACTGACGGACAGAAATAACAATCGCTATATGGCACTTGAGTAAGCTCAAGTGCCATAAGAAAACCGGTACCTAAAACCCCCCGGTACCAAAACCCACCGAAACCTTTCATTTAAGACGAATCCAAAACATTTAGCTTGACTTTTGATGTTTAGCTTAGCTTGAACTTTATATTTAAGACGAATCCGAAACATTTAGCTTGACTTCTGACATTTACCTTAGCTTGACCTTTACTTTTAAGACGATTTCAAAACATTAAGCTTAACTTCCCGTGATCTTAGTCTAACTCTAGTGGAATCCTGGTACAACAAGAAAACGAAGCTAAGTCAGTTTTCAATTGTACTTCCACTGGAATTAGTCCACCCCTTGCGACGAGGACGCGCTCGGGGGGGGGGGGGGGTCGCCGGGGGGGTTCTCGCCTAGACCCCTAGCATTGACGGGGTTAAGAACCGAGGCCTATTGTGCTTTAACTAGAGGTCGCGAAGTTTTCGTGGACAATGTGGGGCTTGAACTAGGTTTTGAAAATTTGATTAAAAACGCAAATTATTCCCGAAACTTAGTTCAAAGAGCAACACACCTGTCTGCCAAGGTTGTGAGGCGGAATTCTTTGAAAAGGATGTAAGGCACTTTGCCCTGACCGTAGATAGTTCTTAGGACTCTATTGGATGGTTTCTATATTCGGGATATAACATAGTAGACCTTGTCGATTGCTCTAGCCAAATCGGCAATGCGGATTTGGAAACTGGAAACTTCCGCAAGGGATTTCCCTTATATTTATGGTGATGCATCATTCTCGAAATATCTTTAACTTTGCAGCCGTACGCTAATAACTGCGAACTAAACACTTTTGAGGGCGATTGCGATTTCCCGCCTTATGTAGGAATTCCACTCCACTTGCTTCTACAAGAACAATTAATCACAAGAACCTCCGTCTCCCTATCTATGTAATACGCGGAGTTGAATAATATTCTGACACCCCTACCCGACGCAAACGACTGGATGAGGGGCTATGCAGAACATCATCATTTGTTACCTCTAAGAACAGCTATATCGCAGTAGAACACCGGAGAAGAATACGAACGTCGTCTGAGTCGTCCTTTACGGCTGATTGGTTGTCTACCAATATGACGTCATCTCGAACTCGCTGCAGACCGGGTTCTCCGCCACTGCAAGTATCCTACGGTTTTTCATCTGGTATGCCTAGCGGTGAAGAAGGAAGTAGATGTATCGCTCACACCTCACACACGTACCTCTAGCTCCGCTCAGTTCTATCGGGGTATCCATAGTCGCTGCATGGGATCAAAGGCGGAGGCTATATTGGGTTGTTTGTTCTTAGTTCTACTCATTTGAAACGCATTGTGTTCCTGACTTTGAAAGAGATGTTGCTATCAATGGGTGTTAGAGAAGGGATAGCATTTAGTTTAATCAATGAAACGAAATTGGGACAGTAGTTTATTTCTTTGTATTTGTAATCTTTTTTAGGAGTCGATTTAACATTGAATGTCACGTCACAAACAGATACAGAAACATGAAGCAGGTGGCCAAGACGACAGCAATATCACTAAATATACAGTTGAACCAAAATAAGGAAAAATAAATAAAAAAGATATTAGGGGCACTTTTTTTTAGCTTCTTTGTAAGAGTGTTATTAGCAGGATGGGACTCTTAGCGATTTTCGGTCTGATCAGATAGCCTGAAACAGTGAGAAGGGCCGGTAATTTCTCTTGGTGATCACATCGTATTGTCACGGAATATCACTCATACTACTACATGCAACTTTTATCTGTACCACGGAACAACTCAAACTACTTCCCTATATGTGAAATCGATTCAAATTGAGACAATCGTATACAGTAGTATCTAGGTTTTTCATCGTTTTATGAATAATGCGCAATACCATGGGATATCACTCATACTGCTATAGCTCCGAAAAACATAGTAGTATGTAGTAGTAAAGAATAGTATGTGCTATTCCACAGCGAAATTACCAAGAGTATGAAAGACTATCATGCTACTCGAAGAAACCATTTCAACAAGCTCAGTAGTATGTAGTAGTATGACTACTTTCATATAATTGCATTTAGCATCGGCTAATATTAAGCAGTAGCATGAAATAACACGGTAGTCTTGAAATAGAAGCATGTAGTAACATAGTTCATATTGCATGTTACTTTTTCGTCCTACTACATACTCCTATTTTGAGATAATTTTTCATCGGGGATAGTGTAGCCGTACAATGATTCCCAAATTCAATGTCGACTCTTAGGTCCGTGAACGCACATTTAAACTATGCAGTAACTTTACTTATACTTACTTACAGTTATACACACTTAGTTTGGAAACACTAAGTTTGGCAATCGCCAATATGGCCATTGGTTGTGACTTCGTACATTGCCATCATATTACATACAGTCTTGACTCGCACGATGGCTGCATTTACCTTATAGGACAATCGCCTTTTGCGGATGAGCTTTATGTAGCAGTGACAAGGACTTGCAAGTTATTAGTTGAATTAAATATTTCCGATTTCGTTCCAGGCTATGCTGGCGGAGCACTGTGCGCCATGTTTTTCGCTGTTCCTTTTTCCGGCCGGATTCTTCTCCATAATGAAGTTGGACCGTGGGAGTCATATATTCAGGCCTTTTTCCATACCCGCTTAGAACTCTACCTAGGCAACGCTTGCATAGGTGAGTTAAAGGTTATCTGAAAAGGATAAACATTAATGTCTGGTTACGAATAATTCTTCCGCTTAAACTGTTTTTTTGGAACCAAAAAAGAGAGGACTGGAACCAGTTCTCTCTTTAAAAAAGAGAGGAATGGAACCAGTCAAGAGACTGACTGGAACCAGTCAGGCGTATACCAACTTCTTGTATTTTCTGTCGTTCGTGTTTTACTAAGGGAAAAAACACATCCTCCAAGAAACTGAAATTGCGCGATCTACTTTTGATTTTCATCAATTTTGGGACGTCGTCCCTATTTTCAGTGCCACTACGACAAGATGGCTGCAAAAAAACAATATCCCTCACCAGAGTCAAATTAACTCAGAAAATTGAGGTACAAGGTGCAAAAATAAACTTGGTTTTCAGTTAAACTTTTTTTTACATTTTCTAATATAAATCATCCCCTATTTGTATCAATATAGGCTATTCTTTGGTCTTTAATCCTTTTCCCCCGGGGAATATGTTGCTAAACAAGAAACGTGACTGGGACTTGTGCAGGGTTTAAGAATTCTTCACCCCCTCATTGTTTTCCTCCAAGCGACAGAATTAACATATGTCCTTCAGACCCCCCCCCCCCCCCACACACACAAACAGTTTGCCCCTCCCCTTCCCTCGTCCTTGCTGAGTGGTTGGCATGTCGAACTCACAAGCGAAGGGTCGTTGGTTCGAG
This sequence comes from Branchinecta lynchi, assembly GCA_023053575.1. Taxonomy (NCBI): domain Eukaryota; kingdom Metazoa; phylum Arthropoda; class Branchiopoda; order Anostraca; family Branchinectidae; genus Branchinecta; species Branchinecta lynchi. The sequence goes on from JAKZAP010000019.1 coordinate 4,855,097, forward strand.
TCTCGGTGGTACATAACCGTTTGGTTTGAGACGAGGTTTAGTGGCGTTTCCCCGTAAGGCAAGTCAAAAGTCCAACCAGCTTCAAAATAGGAAAAAACACGATAAGCGTAGGGGGATTTGCCTCCAGTCACGCAACGCACTCCCTGCCGAGACCTTAGATGGCTTACTTGCGGAAGCTTGCTTTACTTTTAGCCCCCCCCCCCCAGGTTGAAATTTGAGTCTGGATGACCCCATTATCGTGTTTGGGATCCGAAAACGTAAGTGGGGGGATGCTTAGTAATGATTATGACTTCGTAAGAGTTGTTGGTCTGGCCGTCGTTAGCACGATAGCTCTCGAAGGGGCTGAGCTATTTTGTTCAAACTTGGCAAGTACAGGTCTAGCCTCTCTAGCCGTATATTTAAGGGTAGGGGGTAGGTTCAGATTAAGGGGCGAAAAAAAAACATTTTTAAAAGCTAATGAGATAGTCGATATAGAGGTAAAGAGACATGCTGAATCCGAATATGAAAATCATTTTATCGCCGGACAAGTAATTCACCTGGAATTGCTAAAACTGGAAAATCTGTGAAAAATTAAAGTTTAATCTTAAGTTGATTAGATGTTCAATCTAGGGGTAAGGAGACATGTTGAACACGTATGTGAAACTTATTTTTGCGCTGTACAATTAGTTAGCCCGGAATACGGCCAAAACCGGAAACAAAATTTAAAGTAAAAGTTTTATTTTATTAATTCAGGGGTAAGAAGACATGCTGAATCAGTATAATAATTGTATTCAAAGCCAAAGACCATATACAAGAAATTACATATAAATAAACAAAACAAAATAACTTTACATGAACTAAACTGCGCCATCGCTCTCTTTTTCACCACACCATCAACAAATCTGCAATCTTTACATATAACGCTTGGCGTCGTGCTCTTTAAGATGTCAGGAAGTAACATAACCTCACCTCCCAATAATTCCCTTCTTAACCCAGAAAGCTCTTGGACACCGGCACAGAACATGGACCAAATCATCAACTTCATTACCACATAGAGGGCAAGCACACCCGGATGGCTGGTCTTCATCTTTTCTCTCAACAAAATAACTATGTCTATGCACTGATAGACAGTTGGCCCGCAACTGGATCCAATACCGCAAAATATAACTGGGGCAAATTTAACTTAAAATATACCTCTTCACCAAGTACTTCTTTTACTTGTCTATAATACTTCAGCGTCCCTGACCTACTTACCATCGCCTCCCATTTTTTGATTTCTTGGTCTTTTAGTACTCTAATTGCTATTGCCAGGAGATTTTGCAGACAGTTATTTTCTACCCGGACACATAGTTCGCCCGGAATCCTGCTGAAACCGGACAATTTGTTATAAGTATAAGTTTGTGTCTGAAGTTGATTAGAGGTTTAATATAGGACATATGCCGAATTCATTTTTGAGCTTTTTTTACCGGACAAATAGTTCGCCCGGACTCGGACAGAAACCGGAAATTTGGCAGATAAGTAAGGCAGCTGGAAGTTTCGATCAATTTCGTCGAAGTGGAGATGACTTATAGGCGTAAACACAAACACTGAATCCGTATCCGACCTTGGTTTTCTCAGATGTAAAGCCATTGGCCTTAATCTATTTCTAAATTTTAATAGTACAAATTTTCAAATAGTCTGGCGAAGACCGGACATCTACAAGATTCAATTGTCTGGAGATATGAAATTTTCGGGATCCCATCGAAACCTTTGGTTGTTCTCATACACTTCTGAGAGACGGCGGTAATCGGTCGAACGTGGCTCAGTCAAATTTCAGAAATACCTTTCATCAGGTCTACGTGGGCGTCGGAAACAAAATTAAAACTGCACGACTTCCCTGATTATTTTATATGATGGATCGTGGTCATCTATCCACACCTTGATGGTCTTTGCTGAGGATAGAAAAGGCCCGAAAACTTGTCAGTTGGAAAAAATTCGTCGGTGGGAAAACGCTCTTCCTGATTAGATACATTAGAGTATCAACGACAGGAAGATCTTATTTTAGGTTCTATGGGCTATTAGTATGCTAGGTTTTGTCGAAGAAGAAGTTTCATTCCGAGTAATTCTTTACGAACAGGCGTCAAAAAGTCTACAACGGAAATAGGTCCCGTGCATGCAGATGTCCCGCAACGTGTCTTTACGTGTTGATCAGACTTGGCCGTAACTAAGCCGCGGTCTGATGTACCGTAGTCGGCTGAGAACCAAACGAGTGTCCTGCGTAAAAATAGACGAAACTTGCCAATGCATTCTTGACATCAGGCGGGATTTAGGGAGGACTTGGTAATATAAGAACTGTTAGCATCCCGCGTGCTTTAAATCACAATGGACGCTTGATCATTTTTCTAGTCAACCACACAGATTGACCTCACATCGCCGCTATCATTCTTCACTGTCGATATGCATTGTTAACTGTGTTGTTCCCAGCTGGGTTCCGTCAAGGTCAGAGCAAAATAACACTATTGAGTAGTGCCAAGACTTGTCGAGATTGACACACATTCTAATAGCAGCGCTACTAGCACCACTAGCTATAGAGAACGTTCCTACTGAAACTCATTCAGCCTTTCACCAGCGATGGCTCCGATAACTTCATATTCTGAACATAGCAGAAAAATAACACAGCGCCTATTGTTTCCTTGGTGTGTGCAGACCTCACCCTTGCTTTCAATATAAATTTATAAGCCCGCAAGTTTGTCTCGCTTTAAATGCCGCAATCGTAGTGGGCGGCGCTACGAATATGACCCGTTTGCAAAGCATGGAAAGCATAGGTCTTGGCACTACTCGTTAGTGTTATTTTGCTCTGGTCAAGGTCAGGGACCTCATGCGGTAGCGTAGGCAGTGACTAGCTCATTGGTTGCGACAATACTACATTCCCTCATTCGGGGTATTGGACTGAAAAGGGCGAACACCAGTAACTATATTGGCCCGGGTGTCGTGTAGCTTTGCATCAATACTGTTTAACTCATTGCTGCATAAAATAAGACTTCCTTTCTTAAAAAAAAGCTACTAGCTCATATGACACTTGTTACGAGTAGGTGGTGCAAGAAAGTAGATGAGAGCATGACCAAATACCCACTTCAACCCCCCTAGCTTCGGACCTAGGAAATAGCTATCTAGTTTCACTTGAGTCTGAGCATTTCCAGCATCATCTCGGATCATCTAGGGCAAATGACTTTTACACCTCCCAAGCTTACAACTACACGTGTGATCCGGTTTCCCCCCTCCAACTCTCCCTACCTTGACCGAATCTGGTTCGTGCACATAAATGGATCATCGAAAGCATCTTCGCTTACCGCATATCAAGTTTCACTCAAGTCTGAGCATTATTCGGGTAATTCCGGTACCACCCCCCGCCCCCGTGCTCGGATCCGGTCCGGTACCTAAAATATGTCATCTGAGGCTCTCTATTTTCCAAGTTTCATTCAAATCGCTTCACTCGTTTTACCCCTATTGCGAGTCCAAAAATTCTAGGACTCCCCCTCCAACTACCCCACTGTGGCCGAATACGACTCGAACAAAGAAACTTCTCTTCTGTGACATTTCCCCTTCCCTTCTGTCAATTTTGAGTTTAACTGGAGAATATCTGCGAACTTAGGATCCCAGCTTCACCCTCCTCCTACCGTGGCCGGATGTGTCCAGTCCGGGTGCACAATATCAAATCTAGGCCGTGTAAGCTTGGTATTGTCCAACTTTCATCCCATTTTGCCATTCGTTTGGTTTTGTGCATGTCACAAAGTTCCCCCCTCCCCTACAACTCCCCCAGCCATGGCCGCAAATGGTTTGAGCACATGTTTTGCAGATCGCAACATTTCCGCATTCCCCTTCCCTTAACTCACTCCAAAATGGCCGGATCCAGGAACAAAAGTTTTCCTAGGGCAGTTTGTGGTCTCCTAAAGACTATTTGGTCGGGCAGTAATATGCATGCCATGTTTCATCGTCCGAAAAGGACCGCTCGCACTATTTATTCTTCAACTTTAGTATTTTAATATATCTGAATACTTTAAAACTATGCTGTGCTTTCAACAAATAACCCAAGGTTTTGCCTGTGTTAAGCCAATAGCGAAAACAGGGAAATAATTTACATAACCGGTTTTTCTGATGGAAAAACTTCTCACAGACAACCGTCGACAGCGTGATACACAGCCAAGGTAGCAAAATAGGGCATGTGAGAAAATCAGTGTGGTTCTGTTAGGGGGTTCTGTTTAGAATGCACCGTACTTAATTGGGGTCTCCGGGTTTAGAAATATATAGAGTGATTATGGAAGTAGGATGCGTTAGTATGATAGGTAAGACAGGTCCTTTAACAAATCTGGAAGTATCCTAACTCGCAATCACCGGAATTCGACAAAACACCTCCAACTCCCTGAAAGAGCCCTGATACCATCTTCCCAACAAATTTCGTCCCGATCCCTCGACTCTTAAGAACTTCACGAGATTCCCGGTGCCCCCCCCCATAAATATCGGATCTGGTCCAGACTTAACATGGAACATCTGAGACGATAGCTCTTTCCGCTTGTTAAGTTTCATTAAAATCTAATCACCCATTCAGAAGTATTATGCATGCAACTAAATTCCGTATTCTCCTCCTATCCCCTCACGATGGTCGGATCGGGAAAACGACTATTCTCAATTCAGTCTGTTCCTACCGAGTTGTATCGTTCTAGTACATCAGCAAGTTCCGAACTCGCGGGACCACCGTCCGCCCCCTCCAACTCCCACCACAATGTCTGAATGCGGTCCGGTTATGTCAGCGATGTATCTAGGATTTTCGCTTGTCCTTCCCACCAAGTTTCATCCAGATCCCCCCACTACAAGTTTTTCCCTAGATTCCCGGTTTCTCCCTTCAACTCCCCCCAAAGTCACCGGCTCTGGGCCGGATTTGACGTGGGTGTTCGAGAAACGAGGTCTTTCCAAATGTCAAGTTTCATTAAGATCCAGTCACCCGTTCGAAACTTGAACCAACAACCAGGCCGGAATCCAAGAATTTATTTCGGGGGTGGGGGGTGCCTTTCCCGGGGGGGGGGGTTGCCTGAGGGTAGCACCAAAAAGTACAAAAAAGACACAGATCAGAGGGAAAAGCCTATAAAAATGAGTATTTTTGTATGTTTCGGGGGAGGGGGTCAACCCCTACCCCCCCCTGGATATGGCCGTGTCAACAACCTTCGGCTTTCATGGCCAACGCTCTACCAGAGAGCTACCTAACCAAGGGACTTGTAGACATAGTTCGTTAACCGCTAAAATCGCCAGATGGAAGCGGGCAACAGGAACAGTGATCCTGCAGCAGAGTTTGTCCAAGGTTCACCTTTCGATATTTAAGTAGGTTAAATAGTAGTGGATGCCAAATCCTAATTTTCTAAGCCAAGCTATAAAATGTATTTTCTTTTCGTGCATAAATATTGTAATCTACTCAGTTATTAAGAAAGGTTGAATAGCACCTTCCGTCGTCCGTGCGCCGGTCCGAATCGTTTTTGGCGTCGACTCAACGTGATTTGCTACCGGAACAGGCACGAACCGGATATATCACGAGGCATCAAAATAAATTAGAGGTATAGATCTTCTTTTCGTCAGTATTTTGTAAAGGATTTTAATGAGTCAGTGACAGTATGTTTTATAATTTATTGATGGGGTCTTATTTAACTATTATGTATCATAACGTATCGTATCGTATCATAACTTTCAGACAGTTTTCTTTCAGTTAATTTCTCGAAAAGTATGTTACTTAGTTTGTTGTCTGTGGTTTCTTAGCATTTTTTTTTAATATTTCGCATGTCTTAGACTGCTTTGACGACTTTTCAGGCTTTAAGCTATTTGGTTAAATGAAATAGATTGACTGAATAACCCATTCCATTTTTTAAAGGCGTCGCGGTTCTGATGCTCATCGCGTTAACAGTCGAACGCTACGTCGCGGTTTGTCGCTTGGGACAGGGCCGGCCGCTGGCTGCGAAAAAAGCACCGAGACTAGTTTTCCTGATTGTCCTGTTTGCGCTACTCCTATACTCTCCATATGTCATGCGAGCGCTTGTAGTTCCCTGCCCTGACACCAGAAGGATGGAAAAAATGGTTTATAGAATACAGGAACATCCTAGCTTCTCCGATTCAGTACTCTGGGCAGCGTACCTTTGGATCTTGGAAGGTATCTTCAAGGTGAGAATCTACTAAGTTTTGCAACCTTTTCTGTAGCGTGTCCCACCCTTCTAACAATAGTAACTATTAGTTACAATTTTCGTTCCAGTCTGTGAAAAGCTACAACGCTGACCCTTGTAGCCTTCTCAAAATAGTAACGAATAATAACTTCTCCCCCCCCCCCCAACTCCCCCAAAGTGAGCGGATACGTTCCGGTTATATCAGTCACGTATCTAGAACTTTTGCTTGTACTTTCCACCAAGTTTCATCCGGATCCCTCCACTCTAAGTGTTTTCCAAGATTTCCGGTTTCTCCCTCCAACTCCCCCTAATGTCACCGGATCCGGTCTGGATTTAAAATGAAGGGTCTGAGACACGAGGTCCTTCCACATATCAAGTTTCATTAAGATCCGATCACCCGTTCGTAAGCTAAAAATATCTCATTTTTCCTAATTTTTCCGGATTCCCCCTCTCTCCACCCCCTCCAGATGGTCGGATCGGGGAAGCAACTATTTCTAATTTAATCTGGTCCAGTTCCTGATATGCCTGCCAAGTTTCATCGTCTTAGCTTATCTGGAAGTGCCCGAACTAGCAAAACCGGGACCGACAGACCGACTGACTGACAGAAATTACAATCGCTATATGGCACTTAGCCGAAGGGCAAGTGCCATAAAAACGGGCTTATAGGCAGAACGGAGAACGGCGTAAGGAAAACGGAGTTTTACAAGAAACGTGGCTAATAACTTTTTGCTTACCACACTCGGGAGCATAGTAAGCGTGATACCGACAAATCTGTTTGACGTGATTGGTCCGATTAGCCCACGGCACGATATTTGGCTGAAAATAGAAAATATGTGATCCAGTCTGGACGCCAAGGAGCCAGGATTCTTGACGTCACGCGTAGTAACTACAGTAAGTAGGGTGGAACACGCTCATGTTTTTTTTTATCTGTGGTGCTCAGATTTAAGTGTCCTCGTTCGAGAATCATTTCGCGTTAACAGTGTATCCGTGGTGCTGAGATTTAGCCTACGTGTCAAGTCTCCTCATTCGTGAATCATTTCGCGTTAACAGTGTCGATTTTGTCATTTCATCACGCCTTCTAAATTGTAACAGTTCATTCTAGGAACCATTCAATTAGTGTTATAGAAGAAATGGGGAGATTAAAAGTATATAGCCGGGTGCAGGTGTACAGTAGTTTTATTTGCCGGCTAGTCCCTTGAGGCATTTGTTTAATAAATGGTAATGACCACCAATCATTACCATTTAGGTCAGATCTGCAGCACTGTTGTTATTTTCACTTCCTGGTCGTGTCTGAAGGATCGAAAGCTGCCATAGGTAAAGGGGAAGGTGCAGAATTAAGCCTTCGCTGTAAATAAAATCTTCCAGTATTTGCTACTGGGATTAATCTTGTCTCTAAAAAGACAATATTATCTCTAATTCGGATTAATCCTATCTCAGTATCTTAGTAGGTATAAAATAAATCCCAGTAGTAAATACTGCAGTTAACTTTAATCCTTACTAGGAGAAACTTTGTACAGTGTTGTCAGGCCAGGAAATGCCCTCAGAAGAAGGGGAATGGGCGGTTGAGGGAAATCCATTCTAGTGCTTTTGCACATGTTTCGTCTTACCTTCCTCAGTTTTCTCCAGGGACCCATTTGAATCTGGGTGACCTCGACCTGTGATTGTTAAGATACGCACAACTGACCCCACCCCAATCCAAACGGTGGGTACCCACCGTGACTCGAACCAGCGACACCCTTTTCTTGCGAGTCTAGAGTATAACCATGTGCACGTATTTTTGTCAGCTGCCGTGCAAGTACTAAAACAGACAAAGCTGGTCATAGCAAACGTACAGAATAAAAGCAAACAAAGAAGAAGAAAGACAAAGAAAAAGAAAATTCATGGTTGAACTTATCTAGTGCTACTGCAAAGCAGTGACCACCAATCAGTTAACCCTTCCTCCCCTTAGACACTCCTCCAAAACATTTCCTTCCTTTTTTTTAATGGTGCAAAACGGATACTTCTGCTAAATTTTATTAGAGCTATATAAAATTTAGCTGACGGATCCGTTCGCACCGTCAAAATATGATTCGTAGTGTTGTGGGATGCGTTCTCACGCAGCCCTTTCTCTCTTGCTACACTATCCCTAGCAATTAGCTCTCCGCTCAGCAGTTTATCCCCCAAAGTCAACCACCATGACAATAGCCAATTCTTGAATGAATTAGTTAAAGCACAACTCTTACTAGAAATGACTTTTTCCCTATGAAATAGATCAGAAAAAAATATTTTCGAAAACGCCTTTACTTTCCATCTGAAATTAGCGATTTTCTTGTTAGCGCTTGTCCAGTATGTCCATCCTTCCTGCACTCCGACGCGGCGGCTGGTGGCAAAACATTTGAAAACTGATCGCGCCGTGGTAAGAAGTGCGAAAACTAATCAAATAAAAGAGTAATAAACAAAAGCTTCTCAGATCCTTATGTATGATCCCGGCACACGTTTTGTTGTGTGACGGGCAAAACTCGGCAAGGCAAAAAAAAGTGCTAAAATTCGTAGGCACAAAACGAAACAATGGAGAAAGGTGGGGATTTTAGAAGCTTATAATTCTGTATGGGAGCTAGGTATATTGTAAAAGGCAGAATAAGCAAGAGGGGTCCTTTAAGGACGCGAGGTCGGGTGACCTTAGCGTCAGAGCGAACTCGGAGAAAAGGGAGAACACTACCGAATCTTACCTGTGCAGAATTACATATTACTTGGACTTTGAGGAAAGCTATTGAGCGGAGAGTGAGTTCAACTATCTTGTATCTTTCGTTTTATATCTTCATCTTGTTTGACCGATCGGAAGTATTTCTGTAAGAATATAGTTATTTATTTATTTCAACTATAGACAAGGTTTGCGAACACCATAATACGGCAGAATCCCAACACGTAGGTAGCTTGGGCTGAAAGAATATCTATTTCCTTCCTTAATCCCCCCAACCCGCAACATTTGCAAAGAAAACGTAGAATTTTCTCATCGAAAACACCACACACGGGATAGAATTAAGGTCATCTCTTACCCTCTTTTCCACCAAATTCAGTTCAGCTCAGTTCAATTCAACTTTTATTCCAGCCAGAAGCCATAAACAAACACTACAATACAAACAAACAAAAATAAGAACGTATTACAACCACAGCCACTGAAATTTATTCTTCAGCGAAGTGTATGTGTTCTTGGTAAACTTGGATTCCCATTGTAAACTTATTGGTTCAAACTTGTTTCTGTCACATTAAACATGCTTATTACATGTTACATCTTGTATTGTTCCGGTGTTTATCACATTCTGCGAAAAAAAGACACTAAAGCTTTGAAGACATGTTACTATAATCATTGTAAATTTTTGATGTACCTTCCTCGTTCCTGTCGCAACCACAAATTAGTTCAGAAGTTCGGCGTCCAAGATGTGATTCGCTCACTCGAGAAAACGTCAGCGTCAGTACTATCTACATCTCGTCATCCTGGTCTTCGAATACATGATGTTTTTCATGAATTTTTCAGGCCCAGTTAGTATTTATGTCTAAATTTTAGTGTGAGTTAATACTGTTATTTATCTTGTGTTATTTCGCGTTATTCCCTTTACTCCGCTACCACATTCTTTATTTAGCGGGTTATAAATAAAATATATATATATATTGCCTTTTAATTTTTGGGATTCCAAAACGTAAGTGGAGGGATACCTATGACAGTTATCCGTCTGTCCGTCCGTCTATCAGAACCATAGCTCTTGAATGAGAAATTTTGATGAAAATTGGTGTGAGGATTCTTTGGGACAAGGGACAGATCGAGTTCTTAGATGGCCCTACAAATTATTGGGTGAAAAAATGTTGTTAACAGCTAATATGGGTTTACGGTTAAGAAGACATGCTGAGCAGAAGAAATATAAAAAAAATATTCTTGCCGGACAAAAACCGGAAAAAAATTTAAGAGTAGAAGTTTTATTTGAAATTGATTAGGTGTTCGATTTAGGGGTAAGAGAACATACTGAATCCGTACATAACAGTCATTTTCTACCCGGACATATAGTTCGCCTGGAATCCGGCCTAAACTGGAAAATTTGTTAAGAGTACCCGATGAAAAGTTCATCTAAAAAATAGTACTATGGTAGTACGAAAAAGTTGCATGCAGTACTAACGATGCTACTACATTCTTCTACTTCAAGGCTGCCGTGTTACTGCATACTACTATATGCTACTATTAGCAAGACTGGATGCTACTATGGCAAGACAGGATGCTACTGGATACTACTGCATAAGATTGGACCAGTCTGAGGCACATTAAATTTTAGTATTCTTTGCTATTACATAGTATTACATGCAACATTTTCGTACTACTGCCATACTACTAAGCAGGCTACAAATTTTTCATCGGGTAAAGTTTAATTTGAAGTTGATTAGAGGTTCCATGTATTGGTAAGGAGGCAAGCTGAATCCGTATATGAAATTATGTTACCGCCTGACAAATAGTTCGCCCGGAACTGGCCAAATCCGGAAAATTTGTCAGAAGTAAGGCGAGAAGATTTGAACCAATACCATCAAAGTAGATATGACGTATGGAGTAAACACGAGCATGCTGAATCCATGTATGAACTTGATTTTCTCAGATGATTAGCCATTGGCCTTCATTTGTTTCGAGATTTTGATGGTAAAGTTGTTTGAAGAAGTCTGAGAAGACCGGATACCTATAAGACCCAATAGTCTAGATCAAATATTAAATTTTTGGGATCGCATCGAAACCTTTGCTCTTTTTTTCCTGATTTTACGACGCCAGGATTCCTAAATTCCTTTTGTGAGCCATTCGTGAGTGCGTATGTCAACTTGCTAGTATTTTCATCCGTGCAAATATTTTGAATGTCATCTTTCACTTCTCTTTTCTTTCTTGTTTGAAATGTGTTGCACCATAGCACAGGAATGTTTCATACCTGAAGTCTTGCCTTATCTTGAGGGTGGGTTTGTGCGCGGTAAAAGCTGAGCACTGGGTTCGGATGAACAGGTCGGGGTTTGGATAAGAATTCAAGTCTTAGCGAAACCGGCATGATTTTCCAATAGGTTGCGAAAAATGGACGGTCCTATTTCCTTCCCTTTCTCTTTCTTTCTTTTCAGTGTATTTTTTTTTTGCCGTTAATACTTTTTCTGCATGTGTAGTTTAACTATTGTAATGTGAATATTTTCAGTGTAGGTTATTGTGTAGGTAGTGGATCCCCAACAAGATAGCTTCAGTGGGTCTTGTTTCTTGCCTTATAATTATTGCCCTATATTTGAAGTGGACATAGTTACTGACCGAGCTGTTATCAGCTGAATTTTTATGGCACTTGAGCTTACTCAAGTGCCATATAGCGATTGTAATTTCTGTCCGTCAGTCGGTCTGTCGGTCTGTCGGTCCCGGTTTTGCTAGTTCGGGCACTTCCAGATAAGCTAGGACGATGAAACTTGGCAGGCATATCAGGAACTGGACCAGATTAAATTAGAAATTGTCGCTTCCTCGATCCGACCATCTGGAGGGGAGTGGAGGGAGGGGGAATCCGGAAAAAATAGGAAAAATGAGATATATTTAGCTTACGAACGGGTGATCGGATCTTAATGAAACTTGATATATGGAAGGACTTCGTGTCTCAGACCCTCCATTTTAAATCCAGACCGGATCCGGTGACACTGGGGGGAGTTGGAGGGGGAAACCGGAAATCTTGGAAAACACTTAGAGTGGAGGGATCCGGATGAAACTTCGTGGAAAGTACAAGCAAAAGTCCTAGATACGTGACTGATATAACCGGAACGGATCCGCTCACTTTGGGGGAGTTGGGGGGGGGGAGAAGTCCGAATTTGTAGTGATCCCGCGAGTTCCGTGCTTCCTGATGTGCTGGGACGATGGAAATTTACAGGTATGTCTGGGACCCGACCAAATTAAATAGTAAATCGTCAATTCCCCGATTCGACCATCTGGGGGGGGGGTGGAGGGAGGGTGAAGCCAAAAATTGAGGTATTTATAGCTTGCGAACGGGTGATCGGATCTTGATGAAAATTGATATTTAGGATGACCTCGTGTTCAGACATCTCACTTTAAATCCGGGCCGGATCCGATGACACTGGGGGGAGTTGGAGGAGGGAACCGGAAATTTTGAGAAACGCTTAAAGTGGAGGGATCGGGATGAAACTTGGTGGGAAAAATAAGCACAGGTCCTAGACACGTCATTGACATAACCGGACCGGATCAGGGCACTGTGGGGGAGTTGGGGTGGGGGTCCGGATTTCTAGCGATCCCGCGAGTTCGGCATACTTCCTGATGTCCTAGGACGATGAAACTTGGCTGGTATGTCAGGGATCCGAGCAGATTGACTTGAGAACAGCCGTTTCCCCGACCCGACCATCGTGGGGGGAGTGGGTGGATGGGGAGTCCGGAATCTAGTGGCGTGCATAACTTTTGAACGGGTGATCGGATTTGAATGAAACTTGTCTAGTGAGCTATCGCCTCGGACGTTCAGTGTCACACGCGGGTCGGGTCCGATACCTATGGGGATGGGGTGTGGGGGTGGAAAACTCAAGAAACTCTAAAAGCAGAGGGATTGGGACGAAACTTAAGGGATGGAACAAGCATTAGGCCTAGATGAAATTGACGGAGCCAGATGGTTTCGGGGCTCTGTGGGGGGGAGTTGGAGGGGGTTTCCTGGAATTCCGGTAGTCGTGAGTTAGAATAGTTCCAGATGAAAAACGACAACGAAACTTTGCAGGCATATTAGCGACCCGAATTATCTTGACTTAAGAACCTGACACAACATACCCCCGGAAACTTCCGTTCCTATATCCGAGCATTTTTTGGGGAGCAAGAGAAGAGAAATATGGAAATTGACTTCTATAAATTGCGAACGAGTGGTCTGATTCGAGTGAAACTTCATGGGTGATACGAATCGATGGCCTCGACATGTAAAACATGCGTTCGAACCATATGCGACCACGATTAGGGGAATTGGGGGTGGGGGGACTTTTGACATGCACAAAAACCAAACGGATGGACCGAATAAGATGCAAATTCGACAATGCCGAGTATATGCGGCCTACATTTGTTATTTGGCGTCTGGGCCGAATTCGGCCAAGGTAGGGGGGGTACTGGAAACTTGCAGATGGGCTATGCTCCAATTTCAGTAAAACTTGATGGACAGGAACAGGGAATTAAGAGATTGGGCCCGAACCGGCTCCGAGATCGTTGGTGGGAGGGGGGGGGGGTACCGGAACTTTCCAAAAATGCTCAGATTCGAGTGAAACTTGATAGATGGTATAAAAGAAGATGCTTTAGGTGGTCGATTTTTTTTTATTCCGAACCAGATTCGGCCACGGTAGGTGGAGATAGAGTGAGTACCGGAAATCCTGTAGCACGTCTAGGGATCAAACAAATGGATTTATTGGGATGAAAGTCTGAACAGTCATGTGCATTTGCTACAGACAATCTAGACGATGCCGGAACAGCTCAGAAATGAGTGAAACTAAATATCCTATTTCTATTTCCGAACCGCATTTTTGGATGGCGGGTGTATTTTGTGACGTTCTCATCTACTTCCTTGTACATCCTACTCGTACAAGTGCCATATGAGCTCGTAGCTCTTGTTATATCTGTTTCTTATTTTGTTATATTATGTTGATGTGACACAAAACCTACTACTCGACTTGTCCGTGTTATGGCTTTCTTGAATATCATTGAACTGAATCTGATTGATTTTATGTAGTTTGTGTAGTACGAATGAATGAATGAACGAGTTTTAATACAATTTTCTTTACAGATCGGACCGATGTTGCTTATTGTCTATCTTAACTTTTGCATAATCGTCGCATATCGGAAAACTTGCGCTAAAAGGAGGAAGATGACTCAGAAAATTAGTAGCCCTGACACAGTCCCACTCAATAAAGACCCTAACAGCGACTCTCCCAGCGTAAGGTAAATACTCTCCTAAACCCATTTAATGTGCATGTCACTAATTTAAGTCTATTTAGTGTGTTTTTAAACTATATGAAAATAATGTAGTCATATTCATGTTATTGTACATTGTTTTGCCTAGTGTTTCAATATGTGTATTTTATTTTGTGTATTTTACTCATTCTCCGCTGCTATGCAAAAAGCGGGTCACAAATAAATGAATAAATAAACACATAAATGAAGCTGCGCAGAGCAAAATAACACTAGGGAGGGAGTAAGACCTAAGCTTTCCATGCTTTCCATGCTTCGCAAACGTGACATACTCACAGCGCCACCCACTATGCTTGCGGCATTTAAAGCGAGACAAAACTATATTCAAATAATTTATAAAACGGATACGTCAGATACGATGCTTTAGCATCAATATTTCGGCCCTTCTTGGCAAGGGTCCTCGTCAGGCTGTCAATCTTCAGGGTTAGCAGCGATGTTTCGGCTCCTCTTGGCATCGTCAGGCTGTCAATCTTCATGGTCAACGTCGGTGAAAGAAACAAACCGCCAATAAATAACTGAAGTTTCTGCCGACTATTATATTATTCGGGCAAATTTATTTTAGATACCACTATAGGGAAAAAAGTAGTCCTGAGATTTAATTTCTAGTTTTCTAGGGAATCTAGTTTTTTCCCTACAGTGGTATTTAAAAGCAATTTGCCTAATAAGGTATTCATAGTCGGGAAAAGCTTCAGTTATTTATTGCAGGTTTGTTTCGTTCCCCGACGTTGACCCTGAAGATTGACAGCCTCTTGAGGACCCTTGCCAAGAAGGGCCGAAATATCGCTGCTAAAGCATCGCCGCTGACATGTCCGTTTAACGCATTATTTGAATGTGTGTTCCAAAGTCAGCTTGTGCTCAAGGAATATCTATCGAGACAAAATTTCGGGTTTAGAAATTTCTAGTAAAGCTGATATGGGGCCTGCACACATCGAGGAAACAGGGTGGTTGCAGGGCCGTATCCAGGGGAGGGCTGGTTCGACCCCTCCCCCCGAAACACACACAAATAATCGTTTGTTATAGGCTTTAACCTCTGATCTATGTCTTTTTGTACCTTTTGGTCCGACCCGCGGGCACCCCCCCCCCCAAATAAATTCCTGCATACGGGTCTGGCAGGTTGTATTTTCTTTGCTGCTGTGTTCAGGAGATGAAATTATCGGAGCCAGCGCCGGTGCACGACTGAATGAGTTTGAGTAGGGACGTTCTCTATCGCTAGTGGTGCTAGTATCGCCGCTATTCATGTGTTAGGCACTTTTTCAAGTCTTGGCATTACTACCTAGTGCTATTTTACTCTGGTACTGCCTGCTTTTGTTCTAAGATCTCGCGATTCAAGTCTATGTTTTGCTGGATAAGCCGAGCGTAGGGCAATTTGAAAGTCCAAAAAACTCATTGATATTATTTGATAGACGGTCTCAAAACACGTTGTTTCCGATGGGTTCCAGTCTCACTTTTAGTGTACAGTAAATGCCTGGAGTCGCGATTCCCGGCTGGTGCCTGGGCCGTCTGACAAGAGCCCGCACTGGTTGCTATGTGTTCGAAAACCAAAGTAAGCATCTCAACAAATTTTGAAAGATGGATCTCCTAATTGATAGCTGGCACCACTGATTTCGGTCACTGCCAGCGGTGACGGGAAAGGGTGAACGGCAGGTGTCGAATACTGGGTGACCCCTCTATTGTTTCTGCTTAGACCAAATTTATTTGTTTTCAAAAACCTTTCCTTGAACCAAAAATATCATTGTGAAAAAAGTGAGATTATATTCACTACTTTCAGTTCTTTCTCGATGTTGGAAAGACGCCAACTGTAAAAAAGTTACCTATGGTCGAGACCGTTGCAAGCCACAGAATTCAGAGTGGAAATTTAAGAGTAAATTCTCTCAAGATTAAGCCAGTATTTGCATCTACATTAAGCGCAGTTTTGAAGAATCATGCGAAAGAAAACTAGAACAAAAGTGTAAAATAATTAGCTTCTCAGCAAACTACGAAGCAATTCTAGAAATACAGTTTCAGATGGGCCAATGGTAACTGTTTTGTTAGTGTGGTTTCCCGTCCGGAAACGCAATACCAAATAACTAGGGTTGTCAAGTCAGTATGGACTAGTCTTGAATGTTGAGTTCACACTGGCTCGAAGTGAATATCAGTAAGGTCTCCGAGGCGTATATTTGTTTTGCTGGTAAACTAGCTGTTCTATGATAAACCCATTTAAAACCAGGTCCTGCTCCGTCAGCTCCCTTTTTTCTACTAGCAAAATTATCCCTTTCAGCCAGGGTTGGTCACCACGAACCAGGGTGTACGAGTTACTTCAGGATACTTTGGCTTACTCAGGGTTACTTTGGGTTTCTTTTGGGTACATTGGGTTACTTTGGGTTACATTGCATTGGGTTACATTGGGTTACTTTGAGTTACATTAGGTTACATTGGGTTACTTTGAGATACTTTTGGGTTACTTTCAGGGTGTACGAAGTTACTTTTGGTGACCAACCCTGGCCTTTCAGTCAGAGCGTCGTGTTACCACGGCAGCGTTTGTTTCTCAGTTCTGGAAGTGGGATGACTGTGGCAGTTCTAAATTCTAAAAGTTTATCTGCCCAATAGTATTTTCAGGGATTACTAACCATCAACTGGCAAAACCCACTATCAAAGGCCAGGGGTAACCGGCTCTACTCTTACCAGTGCGGTAGCTCGTTCGTTATTTAACACGATTTTCATTTAGAAGTGCTGACCATACATTGTATAGATATAGATATCTTTATTTTTATTTTTATTTTTACAAATGTTTAATACTACAGATTTAGGTAGATAGTCCTTCAGCCCAAGCTGACTACGAATCAAATTTGAAGGTGCAAAACGGATAAGTCAGCTACATTTTATTAGAGCTAATTTCGGCTCTTGTTATTAGAGGAAGAGCCGAAATATAGCTCTAATAAAATTCGGCTCACTTATCCGTTTTGCACCTTCAAATATTAGATTTAGATTTTTAGTTTCCAATTAATTTCCAAATATTAGGGGGGAAGAATAGTAAATAAAATACCTAATTTTCAAAAGTTTGGTGACTTGAATAGTTAAAAAATGGGTAAAAATAGATTGAAATTAATGTCATTGAGGGATGGAAGAGTAGCCACGAAATGTACGAAATCTGATTTCTTAGTTTTTTAAATGGTATAAAAATAAGTTAATTAAAATAGCTGCTACGGTGGAAAAAATAATTGGCGATTGAATTGACGAGTGTCACCCGACATATATTGTCGACCGGTCCTGTTTGATCTGCGCATCCCATTTTAGAATTCCATTGAATTGAACTATTTCGCCCTAATGTCCACTCATTGGTACGTCCCCCCCCCCCCCCTCCCCTCGCGAATACGCGGTCACAGATAAATATTTGGAATATATCAGTTCGTCGTCATTCGTCTGCCAGTTCCATAAGAGGTAAATACCAAGCGTCATTGGTAAGGTGTTATAGTGACGGTATCCCAAGGATAAGAGAACCAGAGCAATGTAAACACCCACAAAAAAACTCATTAGTTGTTTTCGGAATCTTCTCAAAATCATCAGACCTTATTGGTTTAGGGTGTCCTCAATTTGCAGACCCACCGAGGCTGATTTGGCCGCGAGCGGTTCCTTAGGCGTTGATGAGAAACAGGTGGGAAATTGCATAACAGTCTTTCTGGTCAATGATCGTCTTGGTATCAGTGAATGGGAACCTGATCCGCCTGAAAAGAGGGCTGATGGAAAAGTTTTGTTGTGTCATTATACACAGGGGTGGCCCGAAGCAGTAAGGCCAGGGGGGGTGAGACTCCTCATTTCAACGACTCCCGGATCGTAATATACAACTCGCACGTACCAACAAAAATGACCTATTGCGACTACGCAGCAATGGCGCACGATCCCACCAACAAATAATAGAGCCGGTTACTAGGTGCAGTGTATCAGATGAAACTATTCGTGTAATCAACGTTTTTGTACACATACCTTCATAGCCTCAGCTTTACATTCCAACTTTCGCTAAAGAGGAAAGCTTTCAACGCTTATCCCCGGACAAATTAAAGTAAGCGCCGCAGGCGAAATTTTTTTAATCTGCCTTTGTCTAGTAAGATTTTAGCCAGCCTTTAATTTGTTTCAGATCTAAAAAGTTCCAAGCCTAATCGCCAAGTAAATGACACACCGTTCCTCTAAATGGTTAATACTATGGAATGCGTAGCAGGCGAAATTTTGTGAAACGCCGAGGAGCAGACCGTCTTTTTGCGATCCCATTGAAAATGAAATAATAGCTTTGAAATCAGAAATCTGACCGTCGAAAAAAAGTGACAAAGTATTGGCCATAGAAAACAAAGTAGACAAGAAGATTTGTTCCGAATTAAAACAGAAAGTAATTTTTCAGGTTAAAGACACGCTTATTCAGAAACATAACGAGGAAGTTTGCCAGTGCACTAAAAGAAAAGAAATCATCCGGATTAATGGACGTAAACACCGAGGAGCAGAGCATCTTTTTCCGATCCCAATGAGAAGTTAATAATCGCTACAAAATCACGACTTTGTCCATCGAAAAAAGGGACAAAATAGTAGATTTTCTCCAAACTAACAGAAAAAAAAAGTAATTTTCACGTTCAAAACACGCTTCCTCAGAAAAGAAACGATGAAAACAGTAAAGATAGAAAATAGACGCCGGTTCGCGGACGAGACTGGAGTTGCCTTTTTTTTTCGGGCGATTTGATGTACTTTGTTTCATTATGAAAGTACCGTTTTATTTGTCATTTGACAAACTGTACTTTCATGTCGAAAACTAAAGCAGGTAAAGCTACAGTGAGCTACAGCTGAAAAATTGCAACTTACAACTGGTTTTCAGTATTTGATTATACGCGACAGAAGGTGCTATACACAGCACATGAAGACAAGAAGTTCGCTTTTTTAATAACTTAAACATAAAAGAGATCATTTTCGAGTTGTATGAGTGTCCTGAACTTTACGAATTCTTTTCAGATGTGAATATTCATTGAGCCCAAGCTGACTTTGAAACATTTATTCAAACGATGTTTACTACGGATATACGTCAGCTACAGTTCTTCATCAGCGATATTTCGGCCCTTCTTGGCAAGAGTCCTTGTCAGGCTGTTCGAACTTCTCGGTCAACGTCTGGGGAAATATCGCTGATGAAGAATCGTAGTTGACGTATATCCGTTGTAAACATCGTTTGAATAAATGTTTTCAGATGTGCTTTAACACTAGCAAACAGGGGCGTCACGTATGGGTGGGGGGGACACAGCCCCCCCCCCCCCCCCCCGATGTTTTCAACCAGCCGGTAAAAAATTGCTGAATCGGCGCGAAGCGCCGCGATTTTTCTTAAAAACAGTCGATTCTTGGGGAGAAACAGTCGATTTTTCTTAAAAACAGTCAGTTTCACGTAAGTCGATTTTTCTTAAAAACGGTCGGTTTCCAGTCGATTTTTTGTCAAACAGTCGTTTTTTCCGCAAAAAAAGCCGGTAAAAATTACCAGCTAGTCGGTAAATACCGTGCTCTTCCCATACTTGATAGTGCTAGGATTCGCAGCCGGCAGTGATAAATATGATTCCCAGTCAGCTTGGGCTGAAGGAATATTTCTGCCCCCCCCCCCAAACATTTTGGATAGTAACGCCTCTGATAGCATAGAGGCCAAAAATTTACCTCCCGACTAGAATGATCTATTCTAGCGTCTGCAGAACCCCTCCTGTCCTGGGAAACGAATTTCGGTTGTATATTAAAATCTTCCTTGTCCTTTTCAAGCGTTGTTACCACCTCAACTTCTCTTTGTAATCGAAATTTTTCTATCTGTTCTGGGCACTCTTGTTTCGCGATTGATTGCTCTTGTTTCACTCTTGATTGCTGATGGCTTTTCCATTCTGTTCAAAAATTCTATCTTCCTTTTTTCACTTGTAGCCAAAGTTTAACCAACAATCAATGCACATAACCTTGTCTCTCGCTTTTTGTCTATAAGGTATATCAATGTTATCCAGTCAGAGTGCACTTTAACAACTAACCTATTTTGCCTATTGACTATTGTAATTTTGACAGGCTAAAATCTGAAAGACCTGAGTGAGGCAGATCCAATTCACATGGGAGTACAACAAGTAGCCGCATTGCTGCCCCCATGAATCATGTCTCGGACCTATCGGGGATACAAAACGTACTTTAAACGACCCAACTTGTCTTTAGGGACGTGCTTCCGACTGAAGCTGTGCAGAGACAAAATTAAAAATTTTTTTTTTAACGACTCGGATTGTTTTTATTAAAATGAATGCCCGGGACCTCGGCGAGGCCAAAATAAACGACTGATACGACTTAGCAAAAGGCCGAAATAAACGACTGATACGACTTAGCAAAAGGCAGGGGGGGTGAGTCACCCCCCTTCACCCCCCCCTTCGGGCCACCCCTTTATCCACTGTCAGAAGTTTACTTTTTACAGATAATACGAGGATGAGCGGTTTCGACAGATAATGAGTAACAGATAACACTTCGGGTGATATCTAAAATGTTATGCATGAAATTTTCTGTATAATAAGCTTTGTTAGGAAGAGCAAAAAAAAACATCTACTGACTTTATTCCTTATCGTCATAATGTCGGAAAACTCAGCAGATACTTTTTGGTGGTTTTTCGGTTCTTCCTGATGGTAACGCTTATTGTGCATAACCTTTTGAAACACAAAAGATAACATCGGAAGTGTTATCTGTTACGCATTATATGTTGAAACCGCGCATCCTCGTCTTATCTGTTATGAAACTTCTGACAGTGTATAAGTATGACAAGCCCTTTGAAGGTTCTGCTTCATGCGGTCCTCTCACGTCATAGATGCATCAACAAAACAGTAATTTTATTGAGGGAAAACTGAAGAAAACCTAATTCTATCTATAGTCGTTTAGCTTTCGTAAACCAGTCGGCCGTCTGCAATTGTTTTTCCGTTCCACTCGTACCAAAGTATCCAAAGAAGGTCAAAGGTTTTATCCACAACAATCTGACATTGAGAATGGTAAAACTATTTAAATGCAGAAAAAAGCTAGCTTGGTCAGTACTAACTTAGCTTAACATGTCAGGATCTCATGTAGATAGGTCCTAGTACGTGTCCTGTCTCTAACTAAATTAACTCAACCAATTTTGAACTGACATTCCCTGATAGTTCTTACTTTATCTTGGCCCTTACTGGAAAGACGCGACCTGGAAATCTGACCAGGGATCGAGTGTCAACTTCCAGACCTTGAAGCACAACTCTTACTAGAAATGATCTTTTCCCTATGAAATGAATCAGAAAAAGTATTTTTTGAAGTACCAAAACTTTCCACCTAAAACTAGCGATTCTCTTGTTAGCGCTTGTCGACTACAACCAGCCTTCCTGCTCTCCGACGCGGCGGCTGGGCGCAAAACATTTGAAAACTGAACGTGTCTTGGTCAAAAAATGGGAAAACTAAGCAAATAAAAGAAGTAATAAACAGAAGATTATCACATCCATATATGTGCAAGAGTTGTCAGCGGACGTTGAAGACTCCGGCAAACTTTTCGTTGGATCACGGGAAAACTCGGAAAGGCCGAAAAAGCGCGAAAAATTCGTAGTTACGAAAAGAAACAATGGAAAAAGGCGGGGTTTTAAAAGCTTATAATTCCAAATCGGAGCTAAGTATATTATAAAAGGCAGAATAGGCAAGAGGGGTACTTTAAGCATTGGCGACGTTAACGGCAACATATCCTATTTGCATGCAAGTGCGATTCCATGTAATTCAAGCTAACTGAATTATTACTCTTTCCTTTTTAGCACCCTCACTCAGGAGGAGAGCCGGAAATTCTCGGAAGAGCATCGTCTTGTTATGTTGTTAGGATCGACGTCGGGTCTCTTCTTTATCTGCACAACACCTCAACTCGTGCTCAGTCTTATGATTCACGAAGCAATCTTGAAGTCTTATGCTTTCCAGGTTAGTCTTTCAGCTTAAGCCGCGTTCCCAACCATGCCTAGCGAAAGCACAGATGCCTAGGCACTTCCCCAAGCTTAGCCAGGCACCGAGTTCTAGAGCCTGGAGCTCCGCGCCTGGCCCAAAATCTGTGCCTATAGGCATGGATGTAAATGATGATAGGCCGTGCCGAGGCATCCGTGCTTGGATAGGCATGCTTGTGAACGGGGCTTTACTCCAGCTTTTTCGAAGTTAGCATCAGCGTGTTTAGGCGTATTCTCGCCGTTGGGAACGGCGAGAATAGAGGGAGTCACCCCACGCGGACTACGCGTACAGAAAACAGCGAGAGTACGGGGAATGCTTCCAAAACGGATTTTGTTCGAAAAAAAAATATGCAGTTGACGAAATTAGTCTTGATCCACTTTAATTTTGGTTTTGTTTCTTCTGACTGTTTTAATTAATTTTATATTGCACAACACCAGTAAAAATTGATTCCCCTCCGAATATGAAAGGGAGTCCTTTTTAATGATGGTGATGATAATCGGAGCATTCCCCGTCCGTGGGGACTCGCGAGAATAACGGGAGTGAGTCCCCGGGACAAACAAAAACGCGGGGACTCCTCAAGTGGAGTCCTCGGGGAACGGCGAGAATACGCCTTTTGATTGAAGTTTAGTTTCATTTTGTTTTCCAAAGTTGTGTTTTCAGACAACATGAGTTTAACACGGAGTTAAAGACCATGTGCAAAATATCCATTTTCATCCTACCGTGTTTACTCTTGAGTCTAACGTCTAAACACGTACCGTAACGTATTCGGGGAGTTGCGTGTTCTGGATAATCGGATAGAACACGGATGCTTAAAACGCTTTTAAACATAACCACAGTAAGACAGTGTTTGACTACGGCAATTGAAAACGCTTTTTGCTAAACTCAGGGAAAACACAAGTGTCTGAAAACGAAACTCAAAGTTCGGGCAGCCCGCTAATATCATTTAGTTTTTCTTTTGTTTTGCTGAGTGATTGGGTTGTTCTATATTTGTCTTGTCCATTCGCTTGATTAGTATTCCGTTTATCATATACAGCGGAGTAGGCTGACGCAAAATAGAGAAAGGAAATGGCGTGATTGAAAACACTAAAGAGAAAGAATGACTAAATGCTTACGTTCTTTGAAGTTTAACGGAAAAGCCAACTTATTTTTGTGTCATTTTATTGAATACACTGAATTATTTGGATTCTGCAAAGGGATTTTTTTATTTTCAACTATCTTCTCTAGTTATGACGTTCAGAATATCTGCAGCCGTCCCCACGACGAAAATTCTACTATAATGCGGGAAATTTAATCTCAACACAAACGCGGCTTTTCAGTGGGCGGTGGTGAGATTGGTGAGAATAACAACAAAATTAGAAGCACATAGAGGTACCACAAATCACACGGAAGTTCCACTATTTGAAAATCGATTATTCGTGAAGTGTAGATCAACGAAGTAACTCGCATTTCCAGCGGGTCTTCATGGCAATTATAGTGAATTACTGATGGTGAACTAGATTTTCCAGTCCCAGCCCTTTTCGGTTAAACTTTAAATACACTTCAAACACAGTGCCACAAACTTATGACGTAGCCCTAAACTGCATTCTGTATCCCTCTCACTGAAGAGGGGGTTAAGGGTGTCAGGCTCGTTTTTGTAGCTTGTGCCTGAGGCCTAAACTGAGCATTGGGCTAGGATTGACAAGTCCAGGTTTGGTTAATGTTTAACCAAATAGGGCTGTGATCCGACAGTCTAGGTACACTTCACTTATTTTCTCAAATTGGCATGAAACCGGATAAAAATGCGTTACTTCGTTCGTCCGCTATCAACAGATTATTGATTTCATCGAATGAACATTCTTTCGGATTTGTGGTACCTCTATCTGCTTTTCCCTCTATAGACGTATTCTCGCCTTTCCCAGAGGACTCATTTTCAGGATGTCCCCGCGGTTTTGTTTGTCACAGGGACTCACTTCCCCCGTACGTATTCTTGCGAATCCCCATTTACGGGGAATGCTCCGGTTATCACCACCATCATCTAAAAGGGACTCCCTTTCCGATTCAGTCGGAATCAATGTTGGAAGTTGCTGGTGTTCTTATTTTTTTTTAAACAGGTGGCAGGGATGGTTAGTAAGAGTTGTTTAATCGATACTGATTTTGGTCATTTTTTAGAAATTATTTTGAGAAAAAGGTATCTTTTTCATTGTGGCTATGATATTTCAAATAAAATAGAAAAAACAGGATTTTCGGTTTTTTTTTATATTTAATATGCCTGCCAAGATCTATCCTCCTTAGCACATCGTGAAGTATCCTAACTCACCATCACCGGATTCCAGGAAGCCCCCTCCAACTCCCCCCAAAGAGCCCCGGTGTGATCTGGTTCTATCAAGACCGTATCTAATACTTATGCTTATTCTTCCCATCAAATACCATCCCGATCCCTCGACACTAAGCGTTTCACTACAACTCCGATGCCCCCTTCCACCCCCACCCCCTCCTTCCGGATACGGCCTGGACTACGCATGGAGCGGACATCTAGTTACCAAGATGATCTGCGAAGGATAAGCAAAATTTCGGATATTTCGGTTGCACTTCCGACGAACCGTCCTCAGCGAAGAAAGCAAAACTAAATCATAAAATCCACCACAATAACAACAGGAAAACAATGCGGAACCAAAAAACAATAAGACGACATGTAACTAAAAATTAGAAGAACGATGCGGGCTGCACGACATGCAGATAAAAGTAAAAAATTAAAGATAAAATGTGCATGTTCAAAGTGTATATGTACAAATCTGTGATTATTTACAATTCTGAATTCTGTGTATATTTACAATTTACCATCTGTCTGGGAAAGCGCACAAGCTTTCACCCAGAAAACGGCCCACTCCAAAAATCCATAATATCTTTCACCACCTTGAATAAGCCTATGATATTTTTGTTGTAAATAATAACAATGTAAAATTAAGTAAAAACAATAAGAATAAATTATACCGAAAACAAAAGAGGACTAATTCCGTCACCTGAGTGTTTTATTGTCGAACAAAATGCATTTTGGAAGTATTCCCTGAATTCTCGTTGTTTCCCGTCCGCGAAGTCTGCGTGGAATGACTCGCCGTTTCGCTCGATTCTCCGAGGAGTCCTCGGAGAACGGCGAGAATACGCCTTACGCTTGGAATATTGACATTAAACATTGCCGAAAAATAACAGTCATATAAGACATATCCGGTCAGTTTGCTAGTGTCCGTAACACATGGAAATGCAGGATCTCAATTCAAACTCAAACTCTCCGCGTCTGGGCCAATTTTGGGTTGTCCTGCAAGCAGCGCACATTCTGAACGTTGTTACTAGCCCCTGATGAAAACAAAAAAAAATCCCTTAGGTCAGTTAGGTGAGTCAAAATAATCCAGTGTAGGCCTATTCAGGTATCAGATGTAAAAATAAGTTGCCGTTTCAGTTAAACTTTAAGTACTTTAATATTGCCGCAGATTATGCGGAATCAAGTAATCCAACCATTTAAAGAAAAGACCTGTTGGTGTCTGCTAGCCATAAATCCATTCAAATCCCTTATCCACATACCACAGAGGTCCTGGGAATATTTGGTTCAGAAGTCCTGTTACATTTTCTTCTATCTTCTAATATAAGCAGAAAATCCCTGTTGTTTTCTCCTTGTCATGGACAAGTCATGTAAGATCAGCAAATTTAAACAAGAGCTACGAGCTCATATGGCACTTGTTACGAGTAGGCGGTACAAGAAAGTAGATCAGATTGTCACAAAATACACCCGCCATCCAATAATGCGGTTCGGAAATACAAATAGGATGTTTAGTTTCACTCAATTCTGAGCTGTTCCGGCATCGTCTCGGATTATCGGTAGCAAATGCGCATGACTGTTCAAACTTCCAAGTTTCAGGCCAATAAATCCACTCGTTTGATCCCAAAACGTGGTACACGATTTCCGGTACTCCCTCTATCTCCCACTACCGTGGCCGAATCTGGTTCGGACCAAAAAATGAATTTTTGCAATAAATATCATATCATATCATAAAGTATCTTCTTTTGTACCATCTATTAAGTTTCACTCGAATCGGAGCATTTTTGGAAAATTCCAGTACCCCTCCCCCCACTAACACCGTTGTCGGATCCGGTTCGGACCCTAAATATAGCATCTAGGGTACACCCTCTCTCTACATTCAAAGTTTCATTTAAATTGATGCACTCGTTTGTCGAATCCGGCCCAGACGCCAAATAACAAACCTAGGCCGCGTAAACTCGGCTCTGTCGAACTTGCATCTCATTCGGTCTATCCGTGTTTTTATTGTGCATGTCAAAAGTCCCCCCCCCCAATTCCTCCAACTGTGGTCGCATATAGTTTGAACGCATGTTTTCCATGTCTAGGTCATCGATTCCTATCACCATTAAGTTTCACTCGGATCAGACCCCTCGTTCGCAGTTTGCAGAAGTCAAATTCCATATTTCCCTTCCTTCGCTCCACCAAAAATGCTTGGATGTAGGAACGGAAGTTTCCGGGGGTATGTTGTGTCAGATTCTTAAGTAAATTAAATCGGGTCACTAGTATGCCTACAAAGTTTCGCTGTCTTAGTACATCTGGAACTATTCTAACTCGCGACTACCGGAATTCCAGGAAACCCCTCCAACTCCACTCACAGAGCCCTGAAACCATTGACTCCGTCAATTTCGTATCTAGGCCTAATGCTTGTTCTCTCCATTAAGTTTCGTCCAATCCCTCTGCTCTAAGCGTTTCTTGAGTTTTCCGATCCCCCCCCCCATCCCCCACAGGTATCGGACCCGTCCCGGACTTGACACTGAACATCTGAGGCGATAGCTCTTTCCACCCTACAAGTTTCATTCAAAAGAACCCGTTCAAAAGTTATGCATGCAACTAGATTCCGGATTCCTTCCACTACCCCCACGATGGTCAGATCTATGAAACAATTATTCTCAAGTCAATCTGTTCGGATCCCTGACATATTTGCCAAGTTTCATCGTCCTAGCACATCAGGAAGTATGCCGAACTCGCGGGATCGCTAGAAATCCGGACCTCCCCCCCCCCCCAACTCCCCCACAGTGCCCGGATCCGGTCCGGTTTTGTCAATGACGGTATCTAGGACTTGTGCTTGTTCTTCCCACCAAGTTGCATCCCGATCCCTCCACTCTAAGCGTTTCTCAAGATTTCCGGTTCCCTTCTCCAACTCCCCCCAGTGTCCTCGAATCCGGCCCGGATTTAAAATGCGACGTTTCAGACACGAGATCATCCTAAATATCAACTCTCGTCAAGATCCAATCACCCGTTCGCAAGTTAAAAATACCTGAATTTTTTGCTTCCCCCTCCCTCTACCCCCCCCCCCCCCCTCCAGATGGTCGGACCGGGGAAGTGACTATTTCCTGTTGAATCGGGTCGGGTCCCTGACATGCCTTCCAATATTCGTCGTCCTAGCACATCAGGAAGCACCGAACTCGCGTGATCGCTGGAAATCCGGACCTCCCCCCAATTCCCCCACAGTGCCCGGATCCGGTCCGGTTTTGTCAATAACGTATCTAGGACTTGTGCTTGTTCTTTCCACCATGTTTCATCCGGATGTCTCCCTATAAGCGTTTTCCAAGATTTCCGGTTCCCCCTACCCAACTCCCCCCGTGTCACCGGATCCGGTCTGGATTTAAAATGAAAAGTCTGAGACACGAGGTCCTTCCATATACAAAGTTTCATTAAGATCCGATCACCCGTTCGTAAGCTAAAAATATCTAATTTTTCCCACTTTTTCCGGATTCCCCCTCCCTCCATTCCCCTACAGATGGTCGGATCGGAGAAACGACTATTTCTAATTTAATCTGGTCTGGTTCCTGATATACCTGCCAAGTTTCATCGTCCTAGCTTATCTGGAAGTGCCCGAACTAGCAAAACCGAGACCGAGAGACGGACTGACGGACAGAGATTACAATCGCTAAACGGCACTTGGCCGAAGGGCAGGTGCCATAAAAAAACGTCAACTTAACTACGTCCTCCTCTGGTAATGGTAACTGAAGGCGCTTGTCCCCGGACCATGCCGACCCGGCGTGCACTGGCTGAATATAGCCAAATGCCGTCTATGAGATCCTTCACATCACTTGTGACGGAACACGAAGACAGCACTTTCGCCTAGAAACAGCTGCAAGGTTTGAGTGTATACATAGCACTCACAATGAATTCAGCTAGCTTTGCTTCCATTTCCTGTTTAAGAACTTTTGTCTTCTTTTTACGACGGTTCCAACTTTCATCCCATCTATTAACTCGTTCAAAAGGCACACAATCTTCCGGCTTTCCTCGATGTTTCTTCTAGTGACAATGATTATTAGTTTGGGATGAGAACGTAAAGCGAAAGAGTGAATTAAGATGAAACTCGCTGATTAGTTTGGACATTTTTTGTTAGGCGAAAATTTTATATTAGAAACTGAACTGCAAGAGGTACAAAATGTTGCGTGATACCGAACCGACGAGACAGTGAACACGACGACCCCGTCGAATGCTGGAAACAAGAAGAATGCAGATGCAGAAATTCAATACTGGGATAATCAAAAGTATATGGAATAGTGTGAGAAAATGTATACTTTAAAATAAAGTCGAAATTAAATAGAGATTAAATTGATGAAAAGAAAAATATTGTTTAGATGTGATTTAGATTAAATTAGATTATTAGATTAGATTATTTTATTGCTAAATTACATAATAACCCATCATGATAGGTAACCGCCCATGAGAAGACATAAATGCACTGGCACTGGGCGGTTACCACAATCTACTTCCAACTTAACTTACACAAAAAACTTAATTTCATTTCAACACTAATTCATCAATTTTTGTTTCCATATAACGAGTAAGTGACGTAATGAAGGGTAATTGAAATAAAATTCCATTTACGGGGTAGCCTTTTTCATAGCCAAGCGTTCTGCATGTTAGAAAATGGCTTGACGAAGATGCCACACGTCTTTTACTAAAAAGGGTGCCAGAATATTTATTGATTCACCTACAAATATTTGCTGAAATGACGGCGAGACTTGACATTTCTTCTTGTATTGGTAGTTTGGGTTGCCAAGCTCCCTAACGAAGTCGGCGGGCCTAATCAAGCGTTTATCAATTGGTATTCGTTTCGCAAGCAAGACAAGACGCGGAACTTTTTAAGGTTGCTGATCTCGTTGTCGAAAGAAGGTACCCACAGAGTGAATTCGCAAGTGTGGATCCGTCAAACTTTTTGGTAATCCAGGTTAGATCGTTGTGATGGGGCTTGGCTACAGGCCTTTGGAAGAAAAGGGAAGAGAAACCAGAGATATGCCGGCTACTTACGCCGCTTTTGAAATTGGCGGGTAATAATTAAAATACTTACTTCCGTATTTGATCTGAATACAACTCAGCTGATGTTTTCTATGAAATAGTACAGAAAGGAATTACATCCCTTTTTTGCAAATCGACCCACTTCTCGCCATATCTTTAGTACTCATTAGTTTCGTTAATATTTACTTCCTTGAAAATGTGGTGGTTTTCCAGTTATAAAATTTATCTGTTTTTCCATAAAAAGTACTTAATCCTTTTGGGTTCATTGTCACTGTGAGGATTATTATTCTTTTTTATTATTGCCCAGTAGTCTAGCGTATCTCCCCTTATATACCATGATTTATCGGTTCGAATGAAATCGAAACTAAAAAGTTTTGTCCTTGTAGCAGCTAAAAAAAAATATCTTTCTTTTTGATTTTTCTGTCTAGAGATACTTTGTCAGTGCCTGAATCAGGCCACTAGAATTGAGAAATGTTGCGGGTCGACTAGATCAACTAATTTGTCTCACCTGTTGTCTTCCTGTTCTAAACGGGAGCAGAGATGGGCGAATTCGGATTCGGATTTGAATCCAGGATTCGTCCTTTTTGTCGGATTCGAAGTTTCAGTTCCGCTCCAGTTTCTAACCTTCATCCTTCCATGGTTTCCGTTTTCCCGACTTTCCCGAAACGAGCCCCAATGACATTCCTGACTGCCCTGTGAAAACCCATTCTAGGATAACCACACTTGAAAACACTGACCGTCTCATTTGCCTTATTCATCCGTGTTTTTTGTCACCTCCGATTTTTAAAACTGTAACCTATGTACATGATTTTATTTTTGTAAAGGCCGGACTCGAATCCGGATTTGTGTTCGGATTCGAATCTTCAGCATGAAATTGTGGGTTCGGAATCGGATTCGTACCTAGCCCTGGATTCGGATTCGAATCCTTTCAGGGTTGGATTCGACCATCTCTGAGCGGCAGCACTGATTGCAATATCTAAATTTCCGAAAGTTGAGGGGGCCAAAAGCTACAGAGGAGTTAAAAATCACAAAATCCACCTCCCCCCCCCAACACGTGTCCTGATTTGAACTAGCGTCTTGCATTGGGTTATCCAGACAGTGCAACTGCGAGAATGCTTCCTAAGAAACCAAACAAGGTAACCATGATAGACGAAATAATTACCAATTGATAAAGGTTTGACTAGGTCTGCCGACTTCGTTAGGGAGCTTGGCAACCGAAACTGCCGATACCGTAGGAAATCTCAAGTCTTGCCACCTTGGAGGCCTTCCGTCGCACTTCTTCCAGATTATTTTAGTAATTCTGGACCTAAAATTATTTACTTTGGACCTTAAACCTTAAGACCTTACAGTATAACCTTAAAGTATAACTGAAAAGCCAAATTTGTTTGTGTGTCGTTTAATGAAGACACTGAATATTTCGATTCTGCAAATGGATTTTTTATTTTCCACTATCTGCTCTAGTTATGACGTTCAGAATATCTGCGGCCGTCCACAGCGTAAAATCTGCAATGACGCGGGAAATTTCAATCTCAACACAAACGCGGCTTTTCAGTGGGCAGTGCTGAGATTGGTGGATTGCCTAGTGCCTGAACAAAAAAAAAATCATAAATCTTTCTCGTAAGGCATACATCAAACATACACCCGCTTGGAGGTATCACAAATCACACGGAAATTCCACTATTTGAAAATCGATTACCGTGAATAGCGAAACAACGAAGTAACGCATTTTCAGCGGGTCTTTAACCCAATTTAAGTGTATAAGTGATGGGTAACTAGATTGTCCTGTCCCAGCCCTTTTCGGTCAAACTTTATGTGGTTCTGTCGGGAGGGCACTCTGCTGTAGACCTTAGTTAAGCGGATGTCAAAAACGGTAGGGAAACCAGTCGACGTGAACCTCATTACCTCGTTCGTCGTTCCAAGTTTATGTTATTAGTAAAACGTAAGCAGTACAAGACGACGTTAGAACAAGAAAGAAAACAACAAAAATAAGCAAAATATATCCATGGGTCACATCAACCTGAAGGAACACCCGAGACCCTTATAGGCGTTAGTGCACGTAACAACAATTCTCTCATTAAAGTAGATATTCTGTGTAAATGCAGAGTTGTAATTTGTTGGACGTAACGTAAGGTATGATAAAATAAGAAGAAGACGACGAGAGACGTCGTGAACGATACCTTCCCTTTCCTATCCTGCTAGTAGTCGATCCGTAGGAACTGTCGCCATGAAAATAATCCCGAAGCCTGTTACTATATTTACCAAGTCGCTGACGTCCTCACTTCTGATCCATGCCGAGAAAATATTGTTTGGAAGAACAGTCTCGTCTGGCCTCCTAATTTCCTCTTTTCATCGGCTTCCCAGTTTGAGAAAAACTAGGTTTTCTCATCACTGGAGCCTTTTCATGTTGGAAACAATACCTGTAGAGGATAGGGTGTTTGACGCCTTTTGTCTTTGGTAGTTGCCACGAGCAAGAATTTAAAGTTTTCTTTCCAAATAGGCTTTTCGAATGAGATTTAAAAAAAAGGAGAAAAAGGGGGAGGGGCTGCGAAGCAGATCATAGTAGCCATTTTAGTTTACATTAGATTATACCACTGTCAGGAGTTTCAACAGTTAATGCATAACAGATAACACTTCGGATGTGATCTGCTGTGTTTCAAAATGTTATGTATAATAAGCGTTACCATCAGAAAGAACCGAAAAACCGCCAAAAAGTATCTCCTGAGTTTTCCGACATCATGACGATAAGGAATAAAGTTAGTAGATGCTTTTTGGCTCTTCCTAACAAAGCTTGTTAGGCATAACATTTCATGCATAACGTTTTCAAACACAACAGATAACATCCGAAGTGGCATCTGTTACGCATTATCTGTTGAAACCGCGCATCCTCGTGTTATATATTATGAAACTTCTGACAGTGTGGTAACCTAAATAACACTATACTAAAGAAAGAAAGAAAAAAAAAGAGGAGGAGAAAAGAAACGAGATCAAAGCTTTCGATGGGATCCCAAAACTCGACTATTTTTTTCCAGACAATTGGGTCTGGTCTTCGACAGATCGAGTCTTCGCCGCAGGCTAATCATCAGAGAAAACCAAGTTCAGGTATATCTTTATAAACCATATGATCGAATCTTCCTGCTTTACTTCTGCCAAATTTCCAGTTTCGGCCAAGTTCCGAGCGAACTAAGTGTTTAGCAAAAAAAGAAAATTCAGAAATGAATTTAGCATATATCCTTATCTCGATAAAGAACATCGTGTCAACTTCAAATAAATCTTTAACTTATAAAACCTTTACTCCTGGGCAATCTGGGCCCAGTTGCCCAGGAATTGGGATGGGTGGGGGAGATGCAACTTTAAAAGTTGTTTTCCAGACCTATGATCTGCAAGTTCAAGGAATTTCATCGTGTTATGTCCCACTCTGGTCAAGTTATGAACGTTATTTACTGGGCAATCTAGGCCCAGTTGCCCCTGAACCGGGTGGTTGTGAACTCTAGCGTTCGAACTCTAGCGAACTCTAGCGTTCGCAAGAGTGGATTGTTCCAAGGAACACTCCACTAAATCGCAACTTCGGTCGATCTTTTCTGGGCTCGCAGCTTTCAATTCGCTTGTGTTTTTATTTTTCGTAGGAAAACAATCAAATTGTTTCTTTTGCGTAATCGATTAGTGCCCATGGTCTGGAGTTTACAGGTCCCTACCTAAACATAATATTTGTGGTACTTATCTCAGGGCGGTGAACACAAATCGATAGGATCAAGGCTGTTTCCTTAAGGGAAGCCACTGACCGTGTTATTTGCTAAGATCGATGACTTGAATTTATTTTTTAATATGCTAGTCCGGACTGATAAATTGAGGTGAGGGCCGGGAGGAATTAAATCGCACTAACGTAGGTTGCTTCATTGGTTCCGAAGTTTTTTTTTCTGTGGCCATTATAAGTCAACATGGAGAGTATGGGATTGGTTGAATAATTGACCGTCTATACCAAATTTGCTGAAAGAACCCCTCCAATGTTCTTGGTATTACCTTGTCACTAGTGTTGGGCGATATTTCGACTTTTCGATATATCGATGTTTTCACTTTCGATATTCGATAATATAATGATTCGAAAAATTATTCGGTATTATACATCTCATTTTGACAAAATTGAAGAACAAAATTCTCGTAAAAAAGCATCTTACATCATCCCAAACTTTGGTAAATAAAAACTGAATTATGGAAAACATATCACCGCAATTTCGGATATATAAATGTAACTTATTTTGAATTACAATAATTGTAAATGTATATATATTGTTTTAGATATCGACAAAACCAAGTTATTGTCAAGCAAGCCAGGAAAGTCTCGGCTAGCGCTGAAAAACAAAAAATTCAAATTAAGTAGTTCACAAGGTTCTTGTCAAGAGATAGATCTGAGCGGTCAGTAGACCACGTAAGACACCACTGGGGGTGTAAAAACTGCGAAAGCAATTTTCTACGAAAAATGATGGTAGTCATAGCCAATCGCCCTTTCTTGACAAGTATAGTTTATGTTGTTGTTGATCAGCAAACCCCAGCCCAATACTTGGGAACTTCTCAATGAAACTGCTTTGGCGAAATGGCATTCAAATTCTCTCAGAGACCAATCTCTTTAACAGTCAACTAAAGAGGAGGAGTAGTTAGCCCTCGGCGCTGTGGTCCTTGACGACATCAAGCTTCGGAAATTGCTCTTGAAAATTAAAGTGCATTGACAAAATTACATTCCGATGTCTCATTCAGAGACCGAATCCCTGCCTAAGATTCTTGTTTCTTATTACTAGAGATCATTTCTGAGAAAATCTACAAATCGTTCCTTAATCGAACACAGAATTCAAACTACTCAAACCTATTTGTTCGTGCACTGCTTTTTCTGTACGGATGGTTCAATTATTGGTATTTTTGTTCTCAGTGTTCCTTCCTTTCATTTCTTTTCTTCTATCAAGAACTCATTTGCAGCAGCCTAACGTGCCTCGGGATTCAGTGTGTAATGGGATTATGTAGCCTTCTTCTTTCCTGCATTGTGTAAATAGTTTTCCGTTTTCATTGGATTGTTTGTTGTTCTTTTGGTTCCATTTGTGCCAGATTGCGCAAAATTTCTAACGACCTCTTGGTTTGTGTACTGGGTGCTTATTCATTTTGAAAGGTTTGTTTTATTTTTCATTTGTGTCATGTTTAAACTAAATTAGAAAATCGGAATTTTCCATTTTTAATTGTTTACTAGGTTCTTTAGTTCTAGGTGATTTTGTTGTTCATGATTTGATCAAGATATTAGAAATAGAGGAGAGATTGATTAGTTTGCTGTCTACTATAGTCTTGGCCTGTTGTATGTAGCAAGTTCTCGATCGTTTGCTTCCAATTATTTTCAGATTCTTACGACGATTTTCAGTAGTTTAGAATTGAAGATCTAGCTCTGGTGGTAGACCATGCGATCGGTAACAGGTCACTAAGAAACGGGCCGAAATTTCCAAATGTACCCCTTCCGTGAGGTCGAGGCTATTGTCCCCATGAAATTTTTTTTTCTCAAAATAGTACTATGAAGTAGTACGAAAAAGTAGCATGCAGTACTAACTGATGCTACTACATGCTTCTACTTCAAGGCTACCGTGTTACTGCATACTACTATATGCTACTATTAGAAAGACTGGATGCTACTATGGCAAGACAGATGCTACTGGATACTACTACAAAAGATTGGACCAGTCTGAGGCACATTAAATGATAGTATTATTTGCTATTACATAGTATTACATGCAACTTTTTCGTACAACTACCATACTACTACGCAGGCTACACATTTTTCATTGGGGTGCGTATCTCTAGAATTCAACAGTTACCCAAATAGAATAGTGCAATCTATCATAGGAGTAGTTACTGAATTGTTGAGCCCCTCACAACTAAGGTTAAATTTGTAAGAATGTCGTTGTACGCTGCAGTTTGCAGTGCCAATCCCCTGTTTCAGTCGACTCCTGCTTACTCCCCTTCCCTTTTCTGCCATGTTTGTCCTTATCTTTAATTTTACTTTGTCGTCAGTTTCAAAAAAACGTAATTAGCCTAAATGTGTAAGAAAAAAATTTCTCATAAGTCATCGATAGTTTGCATAACTAAGTTTAAAATACACGATTGAAAATACACGATTTTCATTAAAAATACACGAATTTTCAGCGTTAGACCTGTACCAAGAGCATGTAAATCACTACTCAGTTGAATTATTTTGAATTTCGTTTCTAGTGTGATCGGTATGTAGGAGGCCACTGGTGTCATGACTCATGATGTCTCAAGGCTTGCCTCTGCTGCCTGAGGTACATCTTGTGTCGGAATAACCACCTAAATGAGTACAAGTTTGGGCGGGGAATCACGCAATCAGGCCTTAGATCATTCTATTTAGTACCACTGACCGCGCACCCGCACATCCGCATTTACCGCAATTTCAATAAATTTACTAACATTCTATTTAAGGTGTTTCGGGCGATTGCGAACGTCTTGGAGCTCACCAACTATTCCATCACTTTCTACATTTATTGTCTACTGTCGCGAGAATTTCGTGCTACTTTCTTACGAACGTTCCGACTAAGGAGGCCGAAACAGGTTAACATTGATGGCCAGGCCTACCTGTGAATCCGATACTCATGGACGTGGTGAATATCGTTCAGGTAAAAGACTTTCTCAGTGTCCATAATTAACAAGGCCTTAATCACTGAGCGACCGGGCGGACTTGCGAATCAGACATTTGCCGACGTGGTTGACATGTTACATGTGGAAGACGTCCTAAGTGTAAATGTAAAACAAATCTTGGCCTTATTTACTGAGCAAACTCAGCGCTGTCCTCGGAGCCTGGAAGATACGGGAACACTATTATGACCCTGCTAGATCAAGGTAGGACCAGATGCTCGTGGACAATCTTTCTTTCTCAGCGTCCATAATCCCTGAGCTGACAGAGACTTGCGCTGCCAGAGAATCCGAGACTGACAAGGTGAGCATTGTCCATTCGAAAGACATGCTCATGTCCATACAGAAATCTTGGCCTTATTTACTGAGTGAAAATGACTCAGCGTTATGTCTTTGCTCTATTTCGGCCCTGCCTGATCAAGGTTAATATGTAAAGCGTTTGCGGAAACTGTGACAATGTACCGTGAAGCTAGACCAATGCCGTTTTTTTACTGGCAATCGGACAAGATCAGCTGTGGAGCCCTTTGAAGTCGTGGCCTGACTTAAGGCTAACCCACAAGGACCTAGCTTAAAGTTTGACAACTGGGAGAAAATGTTCTCTGGAACTAGCAGTGGAACATTATCTGGAGTAGCTTTGCGAAGGAAAAAAGAGGAATTTATATCAAGATCCACAAGGAAAAGCTGGGCAAGGTCAACTTGCTTACGTGAAAACCCTGGCTTATTTTGAATGGCATTGAAAATACTTTTTCAATCTTTATTATGATGGAACTCCATTATGACCCTGCTAGATCAAGGTAGGACCAGATGCTCGTGGACAATCTTTCTTTCTCAGCGTCCATAATCCCTGAGCTGCCAGAGACTTGCGCTGCCAGAGAATCTGAGACTGACGAGGTGAACATCGTCCATTCGAAAGACATGCTCATGTCCATACACAAATCTTGGCCTTATTTACTGAGTGAAAATGACTCAGCGTTATATCTTTGCTCTATTTCGGCCCTGCCTGATCAAGGTTAATATATAAAGCGTTTGCTGAAACTGTGACAATGTGCCGTGAGGCTAGACTAATGTCATTTCTTTACTGGCAATCGAACAAGATCAAGAACAGCCGTGGAGACCTTTGAAGTCGTGGCCTGACTTAAGGCTAACCCACAAGGACCTAGCTTAAAGTTTGACAACTGGGAGAAAATGTTCTCTGGAACTACCAGTGGAAATATTATATGGAGTAGTTGTCCGAAGGAAAAAAGAGAAATTTATATCAAGATCCACAAGGAAAAGCTGGGCAGGGTCAACTTGCTTACGTGAAAACCCTGGCTTATTTTGAATGGCATTGAAAATACTTTTTCAATCTTTTTGGACAATCCTCTTTGTTCTGCCCAGAGATGTATTTGAGAGTTGCGAAGTTTACTTTTACCTGATGTAAATATTGCAGATAGCCGACCAGGATCTGGAGAAACTTAGACTAAGATCTTCGGTTGCTGCTTCGGACAGGGTTGAAAGTGTCGAAACATTGACAAATGCGCACCTATCATACGGGTCTTTCAGAATCAGTGCGCCGAGCGGAGAGTAAAGAACTACCGTACGCTACAAGCACTTGTACACTGGGTGCCTCTAGTGAAGGCAGTGCCGGATTAAGACCTGTGGAGGCTTCTAGGCAGTTTGAACTTCACCTCCCTCTGGCAGAGTATTTCCTTTCCGTGTGAATGCCGGCTGCTAGTTAGGGTTGCCTCTCACTACTGCACATTCCACATATATCGTTTACACCGAAGTAGTTTAAGAAAGCTTAAAGGTAATTATTTTAAAATCGTATCATTACCAACGTTACACTGTGCGTCGTAAAAAGGGCGGGACCCATAGACAGGTGCCTCCCTTCCTATTGGGTAGTCCGGTACTGAGTTGGAGGCCTCGGTAGATATTGTTTGACCCAGTAAGACAGTTGTAAAACTTATTTATATAGTTCGTTTTGCGAACTTGAATCCGGTTTCGGTGGAACCGGTTTTTTAACTCTTACGAAAAGTGGGTGAATGATTGGTGCGGATTTGGTGGCGCTTGTATAATAAATTTTCAACCAGGATTCTCAGCACCAGCAGTTACTAGTTGTTGCTACAAAAACTTGAATTTTGTCGATTTTCTGATCCTGACCAGTGAAAAGGGAGAAACTTAGGCCAGGTAGTCTGCACACCATTTATTGAAGCCCCCGTATCGGAACGTTTCTCTTGCCTTGTGCAGGGTTCGACTTAGTCTCGCAATATAGAACTTGGTCTGGACTTGGCATCTCGACGATTTACGATCCACGCAGTATTGAAACACAGACTGCCAACGTACTTAGTAATAAAATGTCATGTCAGCAGCGTTGCTTTCCACCTGATTCAGAAAACAGAGAGTAATAAGAAGAAAACGGAAGATAAGCCATTGAATTGTCGTGGAACTTTTCTCAAACTATATTGCAGACTTCCCATGCAAAATACTTAGTTTTTCCTAGACGTTGGGCATCGAAACATCAGACCAATCAGACCCTGCAGTTTCATAACCATTCGTTTACCAGGTGGTTCAGTGGAGATGTTAGAGCGACAAATTCAGGGAGAATTGACATTTTTCTCTTCGTTAAAATCGAGATTTTTCTCTTCGTTTTAAATATACGCTGCAACGTAGCCTTAAGACGGCTCGCTTACTTTTGTAGAGCTTTTACTTGTCACATTTTGAAATCGTTACAATAAACAGTTGCTTTCGGTGAAAGAGCTTCAACTTGCCAATCTATCCTATACATACGTTAAATCCAAGGCGCCCAGGGTCAACAGTCAACTACTTTGTAACACAACAAAAAGGACCTGTCTCACCTACAATACTAACGCAACCTACTTCCACAATCACTCCACATATTTCTAGACCCGGAGACCCCAATTTTCTAAGGTACATTCTAATCCTTCTAACAAAACCACGCTGATTTTCTCACTTGCCGCGTTTTCCTACCTTCGATGTCTATCACGCTGTCGACGGTTCTCTGTGAGAAGTTTTTCCATTAGGAAAACCGGTTGTGTAAATTGTTTCCCTGTTTTCGATATAAGTCAATGGGTCTCAGGAAAGGCTTTAAACAGCCAAAAGCGTGGGTTATTTGTTGAAAGCACACCCTTGTTCTAAAGTATTCAAATATTTTAAAATACTGCAAGTTGAAGAGCAAGTAGTGCGAGGGGTCCTTTACACAACGCAGGGTATATTAAAACAGTGGATAAAATGGATACGTCACCTACGTTACTTTGGCATCGATATTTCGACCCTTCTTGGCAGGGGTCATCATCAGGCTGTCGAACGTCAGTATGCAATAAAAGGCGAATAGGCCTACCTAGTCTGGGCTGGATGCCAGTGGGTCACGGACATTTGTACAATGAAAGCTTTAGCAGTACTAACCCGACGGATCTTGCCTGTATGTTAGAAAGAATTGGATTAGTTCGATAGGTGTAATTGCTGTGTTTCTTGAGATCCCTTCCAAAGCTGATTGTGTTTTTATTTTGTACCATTGCTTGTTGCGTCTATAGAATTAAAATTCGAACCGTCTGTTTACTGGAGGTAATATTTAGGGGAAATGACCGATTCCGGTAAAATTATAGATATGAACTAGTTTCTTCGCTGAAGATTGTCTCTATCAGGAAAATAGAGGCCACGCTGTCAAAAGTTTCATAACAGACAACAGAAGGTTTCAACAGACGCTTGGGATGTTATCTGTTGTGATGGGAGACGTTATACATGAAATCAGAACATGCATTGTCAGCAAGAGCCAAAAACAGCCAAAAAAGTATCTACTGACTTTTTTGTTTGTCGTCAGTCTCGGAAAACTCAGCACATGCTATTTGGCGATTTGTCTGCTCTTCCCGACGGCAACACTTGTTATGCATAATATTTTACAGACAACATCCGAAGTGGTGTCTGTCACGCATTGTCTGTTGAAACCGCATCCTTCTGTCGTCTGTTCTGAAACTTCTGACAATGCAGAAACCGAAGACCAACACCAGGGTTGGTCACCAAAAGTAACTTCGTACACCCTGGAAAGTAACCCAAAAGTATCTCAAAGTAACCCAATGTAACCGAATGCAATCCAAAGTAACCCAATGTAACCCAAAGTAACCGATGTTACCAAAAGTAACCCTAAGTAACCCAAAGTATCCTGAAGTAACTCGTACACCCAGGTTCTTGGTGACCAACCCTGGGACCACCAACTGTTATTTCAGACAGAGGAAGAGCCCTGGAAAACGTTTCATTTTGACCATTTCCACAGACCATTTTTTTCTTAGACACTTTTAATCCTGAACGTCAGTTGGACTTTATGCTTTATCCCTTTGATACTTTAGTCACAGCAAGAACAAATAAACCAATATAACCTTCGTCCCATCCCAGAGCAAAATAACTTTAGAGAGTAATACGCGAACTTTGAAAAAAGTGACACACAGTCAAACCGCAGCAACACTAGCTCCCCTAGAGGACACGAATATCTCTACTGAAACTCAACCAGCACCGCATCTTAAGGCGTACTCTGGCCGTTCCCCGCGGACTCCACTTGAGGAGTCCCCGCGTTTTTGTTTGTCCCAGGGACTCACTCCCCGTATTCTCGCGAGTCCCCACGGACGAGGAATGCTCTCATTATCATAGCCATCATCAAAAAGGACTCCCTTTCAGATTCGGAGGGGAATCCATTTTGCTGGTGTTGGTACAAGGTAAAATTAATTAAAAATAATCAGAATAAACAAAAGCAAAAAGAAATTGGCTCCAGACTAATTTCGTGGACGGCTTATTTATTTTTCGAAACAAATCCATGTTGGAAGCATTCCCAGTGTTCTCGCTGTTTCTGTCCGCGGAGTCCGCGTGGAGTGACTCCCTCTATTCTCGCCGTTCCCTTTGATTCCCCGAGGAGTCCTCGAGGAACGGCGAGGATACGCCTTTAGCCTTGCTAGAATGTTCTACGCTCCGCCACTGCACATACGAACAGAGCGTGCGACGGAGGCCCATTTTTGATGCATGGGA
This sequence comes from Branchinecta lynchi, assembly GCA_023053575.1. Classification (NCBI taxonomy): domain Eukaryota; kingdom Metazoa; phylum Arthropoda; class Branchiopoda; order Anostraca; family Branchinectidae; genus Branchinecta; species Branchinecta lynchi. The sequence goes on from JAKZAP010000019.1 coordinate 4,896,153, forward strand.
AGGATATGACTTTGCATTACTCTCTTGAGTTATTTTGCTCTGTCCCATCTACCGACTATGGATACCCCGACAAAACTGAGATATCGTATAGGAAAACTCGTAGTAGGCGTGCATGACCCACTCTGCATTTGTCAGGTGTGGGGTCACAATGGTATCCAAATCGGCTATTGCAATCGAAATTTCTTCCCCGGGATACTACTGCGATATAAGTTCTGATGTTCCACGTAATATCTGAAGATGGAGCGTACGCCGTAGCGTGTAAGGCGGCGGGTAAGTAAGGGTGGTAGTAGACTAGGCTTTACGTTAACATACAAATAGCTTTATTTCAGACTTACTCTGTATAATGTAAATCTCAACTCGGGTAAATACAATCACTGTCAAGATTGCATATCCTTTTGTATCATTCTCTTGGATAAAAACTCGCTAAGCGTAGCCAAGCGCTGCGACCGTCGTAGCTGAGCATTCGCTATGAACTGTAGTGTTGGGCGATATTCGATATCGATAACGATATATCGGACCAAATATCGATATCGAATATCGAAAAGTAAATATCGATATCGAAAACGAAATTTTTTCATTCATAATTATTGTAAATAATCCAACATAACCTACATTTATATATCCTTAATTTGAGCAATATGTTTTCGTAATTCAGTTCTTATTTATTCAGAGTTTGAGATGATGCAAGATGGTATTTAACGACAATTTCGTTAGTAAATTTTGGCAAAACGACACGTATCCTATAGCGAAACATACTAAAGAAATATCGATATCGATATATGAATGAATGAATGAATGAAATTTATTTCCCATTTTTAAGACACAAGTCACAAATGGAGTATGAAAGAAAAGACAAGAAAAGAAAGAAAAAAAAAAAGACAAGAAGGCACAACATGTAACACATAAATTTTGATACTCTTATTTACACATGGGGCAACATAGCCCTATACAAAGTATGGCTAGCGTCAAGAGAACGAGTAAAACCTGCAATTCGCTCAGATATTCGATTATCGAATATCGAAAGTGAAAATATCGATATATCGATGTATCGAAAAATCCAAATATCGCCCAACACTAATGAACTGATTTAGCCCGCACCTCTGAGGATGAGAATAATGCTAATTGTGTTGCGAGAGCAACACTTTGGTTTTGTCCTCGTTTTTTATTTTATTCCTGGTAACTGGGAAGGGTCTAACCTGTGCGGTTTTTACGGAAAGTGTGGACCTTAGGCCGGATTGATGAATATGACATTACATTTTGGAAAGCTCCGTAGAACTCTTGCCTGAGGCCAATAAGGTTGGTTTTTGCTTGTCCTCGAGCCAGAGCCTACGGTTTGCGAAGTGAAGTGGAGTTGTATAGCCTATGTCGGAGAGGACCATCTGAAGTTGTGTAGCGAACCTTTCGTTTCATCAAACCATGTTTCTGCTTTCGAGTGGAAAGCTCCGTTCTAGCACGCAAGCAGGCAGGCACCAGTTTCAAATTGAAGATGGACTAAAATCTATAAGTGTTAAATATATGCGGCAGTTACCCGGCCCCACAGCCAACATATCTTCTTAGAGTGATAAATAGAAAAATCTACAGAGACAAAAAAGTGGCTTTTTCCCACGGGTCCGAAAGTGCTGCCATCTATTGTTTCTATCCATTTATCTGCGCGATTTCAGCTGAGTTTATCGTTCGTTTTTTGCACTTGGGTTTGCGGTAGACAAATGGTATCACATGTGCCTCTTAAACTTTCAAAGTTCTCTCATTGCTAAAGAAATTAGAGCTTATCCTTTGCTCCTTTCTAAGCGGTGACGTTAGAAAGTTGGCCTACGGCAAAAAAGTCAACTTTTGAACTAAGACAGGTAGAATTTTTTTTTCGACGGCAATCGATAGCAGTTGATCAGCTGATCAAAGTATATGTATTTTTTGGTACAAAATTTCCTTCATGAGATACACCAGTTTGAAAATTTCAAGGGGTTGACAACTTCAGTAGTAAGGTACAGACTGAAACCAAAAACAGGCGATAACAGTTGTGAGAAATGTAGGGGACTTGTAAGCAACAGTCGACTGTTAGCTCATAATCATCTTCGGCGATGAGGGGTTTTCAGCTTTTGCGACTTGGTGTATCTATTATTTGTTTTCGGTGTATTCGATGGTAAGAACTGTTGGGTTCCCAATGGTAAGATATGCAAGGGAATTGTAAGTAATAATCGGCTGTTATGCTACAGTCATCTTCAGCGATGAGGAGTTTGCAACTTCTGCTAGCTGGTGTACTTGCTAGCTGGTGTACCTGGTATTTGTTTCCGGTGTATTCGATGGTAAGAACAATTTGGTTTCCAATCATAAGACATCATAGGGACTTTAGTAATAATCGGCTGTTATGGTACACTCATCTTCAGCGATGAGGGGCTTGCAACTTTTTGCTAGCTGGTGTACCCATTATTTTTAGTCGGTGAAATTTGATGTCTATCACGGAAGAGGGACTTGTAAGTAAGAATCATTTCACGAGGGGCTAGAAATTTGTGCAAACTGGTGCACATTGTATGCGATTTCTATAAATCTGACGGTAAGAAAGTTTGTATCCATGGTCGATCGCTGTAACCTAGGGGTACAAACGATAATGTAAAACAATGAGGTAGTTCGTAATAACTAATAGTGTCATCTGTGGTATTATAATCCTGAAAAGTTACGGATAGCTTTATAATATCAGCTAGTTTATATAAGATATTGTTCCAAGTTTTCATCCGTCACGATGTCTACGATTGAAAAGGATAAAGTTCAACTGACTGCAAAGTCCATTTAGTCCCTTTTTTCGATATTCTTTGTTGATGTTAGGGCAATCGATAGCCCTTGATGAGCTGATCAAAGTATATGTCCTCCATTTTTTTAAACAAAAATCCTTCATGAGATAAACCAGTTAAAAAAAATTTCAAGGGGTTGACAACTTCAGTAGTAAGGTACACACTGAAACAAAAATAGGCGATACCTATTTGTTGTTAGTGATCCTGAAAAGTTACGGATAGCTTTATAATACCAACTAGATTATATAAGATATTTTTCCAAGTTTTCATCGGTCACGATGTCTACGATTGAAACGAATAAAGTTCAACTGACTGCAAAGTCAATTTAGTCCCTTCTTCCGATATTCTTTTGTTGTTGCTTTTGCAACGCTGAAGAATAGCTTTTGATCATTTGATTATTCTTTTTAGAACATACAATTTTAAAAAGCTCCAATAAGTTGACAACTTCAGCATTTAACCGACAGCGAAGGAACAAAACCAAAGTGTTGCTCTCGCAACACTTTAGTCGGCGAAGCCGGACAAAGGTTGCCGCAACACTTCACGTTGTCCAGGCAACGTAGGTCTAGTTTAGTTTTCATGTTGTAACATATTTCTCTTGGATTTAACTCTGAATCATCAATTGCGCAGTTACAAACTAGAAAATAGTTCAGCGCTTGAAGTTAGCGTGAATCAAGGTATGATTCATGCTGTAACTTAACGTCTCTTAAATTTAGCTCTGAATCATCACTTGTGCCATTAAAAACTATAAATACTGAAGGATTATATTTCGTTCGCTATAGACACAGAGATAGTTCGACGCTTGACATAGAGACCGACACAACAGTAGCTCCTAACCGCAACTCGTTTGCGCGGTCAGGGTATCGGGAATCGATTCGACCCCTCATGGTCGTAGTACAGAGATAGAGAGACTGAAGTTCTTGTGCTTATTTGTTCTTGGTAACGACGATTTTTTCCTTTTGACGTGCTGCAACTAATAGGTCCCTCATAAAATCCGTTGACGAGTTGCCGCCAGGCGAGCTAGAGGAATAATAACAATCACACATGAGATCTTGGTATAAGTTATCTGAAGGGTTAATAAGCGACTAAGCTTTCGTTTCCTACCGAGTCGCGTATTAGCCCTGTGGACAACTCACTGAAATCGGAAGCCAGAACTGACAAACGTGATGACGCTTGATAGAACATAGTTGGGTAAAGCAAAAATAAATGAAGAGGCAACAGTTTTAAACATGGCTAGGCCTAAGAGGAATTGAAAATATCCCAACAAACCTGGATAAACGTACACCAAGAAGTACCGTGACATTATTTTCTTGACGATAGCGCACCTAGCGGCCAAAAAAGAACTAATCTGAAAGGACTTTTATGAGGGGTGTATGGGAACCTCAGGCTTTTTTATAAAACTCGTTTGAAGTTTTCCCGGGGGACCGCTTATCCGTTAGACGTAAGCTATGTGTTCCTTTTCGTGGTCTGGGGATTCCAGCAATTAGATTACTTTTGAGGTTTTTTGAAAATTTGTGTGAGGGATATTTCCTGAAAACAGATAGTCTTAGCCAAAAAGGCAGAAAGAGACTAGTTGGTCCTTGTTTGTTGCGCTGTTCGTTATATGTAAGCCACATTTTTTTTAAACTAAATTTATTCTGAACTTTAAGCATCACAAACTTGAGTAAGGGATGTTTCCCATGGGGTCCGCTGTTAGACGTAAACTACTTTTTGGGATCCCAAAATGTAAGTGACAGGATATCTATGACTTCCTAAAGTTGTCCGTCCGTCTGTCTGTTCGCACGATAAGTCTCGAAGAGATTGAGATATTTGTTGAAACATAGTGTGAGGATCCGTCGGGTCAGAGTACAGGTCAAATGTTTAAATGGACCCCATAGCTATATATTTAGGGGTGGGGGAGGGGTTTCAAATTAAGTGACGAAAAAATTGTTTTGTAAAGCCAATGAGATAGTCTATTTAGGGGAAGGAGACATGCCAAATCCGAACTTGAAAAATCAGACAAGTAGTTCCCCCGGAATCCGGCCAAAACTGGAAAATTTCATTAAAATAAAAGTTTTATTTGAACTGGATAAGATTTTTGATTCAGAGGTAAGAAGACATGCTGAATCCATATATGACAATCACTATCCACCCGGACATATAGTTCGCCCAAAATCTGGCTGAAACCGAAAACTTTGCTATAATTAAAAGTTTTATCTGAAGTTGATTAGATGTTCAATGTAGTGGTAATGAGGCATGCTTATTCCGTATATGTGATTATTTTTTTCGTTCTTGTGGAATCCGGCCAAAACCTGAAAATTTTTTGAAAGTTAAAGGCTTATCTTATCTGAAGTTGATGAGAGTTTCGAAATAGAGGCAAGGAGATATCAATCAATCAATCAAGTTAAATCCAATTAGCTAAAAGCTAGAAGAGGAATACAAATTTACGAAATACACAGAGACGAAACAAATTAATACACGTGACCCTCGATCCTCGTCCGGTATCTTAGGCTATGTGCAAATGTAGGGAATTAAATGATTTGAGAGGAGAAATATTTGCGGTATAATTGGTAAATTTCAAAAGAAAAGTGGGTAGATTATACCATGGCCCTTGCTAGACTTCTGCTGAGCCTTCCGAAAACTAGGCCCAAAAACTAATCCCAAAACATAATCATGATTGTCTTTGAGGGATCCCAAAAGATCAGTGACGGATCGACCACGCGGATCAAACTTAAGTTAGTTGTCTATGAATGTCGGAGAACAAAAGTAAATAGATAACAAAAAATATCATAGCCGTTGGTCCGTCTGTCTGTCTGTTAGCAACCTGCGATAGCTCTTGAAGGGGTGGATAATTTTGTTTGAACGTTGTGTGAGGAGAATCTGGGTTAAAGTACAGGTCAAGGTCGTAAAGGGCCCATAGCCATCTCCGCGTGTGTGTGGGGGGTAAAGAGAAAAACTCAAAACAACATTTTTGTTCAAGCTAATGATACAGTCCATTTCAAGATGTGAATGCTGAAAATCTGAACTTTCTCGCCGGACAAGTAGTTCGCCAGGAATCCGGCAAAAGCACGAAATTTGTAAAAAGGAAAAGTTTTGTATGAAGTCAGCTAGAGTTCCCAAATAGCGGTAGGATCCACTGGACTGATGTCTTCCCATTATTTTCCGTCCTGGTATTCAGCCGAATCCGACAAAACCGACATTTGTGCAGTGCTTAGAATTGTTCGAATAATAATAAGTTAACCGATCGGAGTGTCTGCTTTTTGGGATTCCAAAACGGGATACCTATGACATCGCAAAAGTTGTCCGTCTGTCAGTTAGTCTGTGAGCACAATAACTCTCGAAGGGAATGAGATATTTTGATGAAACTTGGTGTGAGGATTCTTTGCGTCAAGTGCAAGGTCAAATTCGTAGGTGGGCCCTGTAGCCCTATATTTAGGAGGGAGGGGGTTTAATTTAAGGGTCAAACAAAATATTTTTAAACAGCTAGTGTGATAGTCGATTGCGGGGTAAGAAGACATGCTGAACACGATGACGAAAATCATTTTCTTGCCGGACAATTAGTTCATCCAGAATCCGGCAAAAACCGGAAAGTTTGTTAACAGTAAAAGTTTTATTTATAGTTGATTAGATATCCAATTTAGGGGTAGGAAGAGAGGCTGAATCCGTATATGAAAATCATTTTCTTTACCAGGACATATAGTTCGCCCGGAATCCGTCTGGAACCGGATATTTAATTGTTATAAGTTAAATTTTTATTTGAAGTCGACTAGATGTTCGATATACGGGAAAGAAGATACGCTGAATTAGGTTTCTAGCTTTCTTTTTTCGCCGGACAAGTAGTTCCGGAATTCGGCCGAAACCGGAACATTTTCAGAAGTAAGGCAGGAAGTTCTCGTCAAAATAAATATGACTTATAGGGGTAAACACACCTGCTGAATCCATATCCGAACTCGGTTTTCTCAGATGATTAGCTATTCGGCCTTAATCTGTTTCTGAATTTTAGTATTAAAAATGTTCAAGGAGTCTGGCGAAGACTGAATCTGGCGAAGACAAGACCCAATTGTCTGGATCAAATATTGAATTTTTGGGATCCCGTCGAAAACTTTGGTCTTGTTATGTGTGTGAGATATAGATGCTGAATCCATGTCTGAAATTCACTTTTTTAGCCGGAAAAGTAGTTCGCCCGGAATCCGGCAAAACCAGGAAAATTTTTAAAAAGTAAATATTTTGTCTTTTGAACAAAAAGTTTTGTTCCGAAATAAGGTGTCATGAAGTGACCTCGCCATTCAGCCTTACATCCCTCGGCGGCAAGGTAGTTGATATCATTACATCTCTTTGGTTTTGTCTTAAATAATTTAGTAATAAAGTAACCTTCGGCTGCGAAGGGTCCACATTATTGCATAGGGGTAGGAAACGATATCTTCCACAGGATCGATATCTTTCTATCTTCTGTCCTGGGATTCAGCCGAATCCAGCAAAACCGAACATCAATATTCCAACTTTTTCCTACTAATTTGAGAGATTGGCCGGAACCAAGCGAAAATATTCTTTAGTTCTATCAATGTCTTTGTTCAGTTATCCGTCTCTGTACAAGGATAGTAAGCCTGACCCAAATATCTGCTTCGCATAGTGAATTTTTGTTTTATTTATTTCCAAAAACACAATGTTACACCAAAAGGAGGGAACCCTTACTCCAAAAAACGCTCCCGATGTTCCATAGACTGCTTGAGGAACCTCCAAGCCGATGAAGGTCCCCAAATTTTTATTCCCCATACCCTCAACCAAAGCCTCCTACTCCATCCTACTATGTCCAAAAATCTCTTTACGCAGATCATTTAACTCAACGCATCTACCCACCATGCAGATGCAAGATAGCCTCCCCTAGTGAACCAGACATAGGGCAGAAGTAAGGACCAGAACATAGCTTAACTTTACCTATAAACTTTCTTCTTTCCCCCAATGGTAGAGAATCTGCCCGCAGACTCACCATCCATTTAAGTTCCTCTGGTCTAAGCCCCGCCTTAAAAAATAGTTCCTCCCCCCATACCTCTTTAGCCAAAACATACCACTTCAAAGAATACACCGCAACTCCATAATTGAATCTCCTGGTCTTTTAGCCTATTTTTTTTACTGTCTTGGCTATCTCCCCTAGTGGATATGATGGCCCTACTCCCTCATTCCACACTCCCCCTAGACCACAATCTTCAATTATTTACAAATTTCTAGCGAGGTATGACCAGAATCTGATGGAAACCGGAAACTTTGGTGAAACAAAAACCACTGATAACAAAACCATTGATAACATGTGAATATCTGTCTTTTAACTCCGGACCATCCGCGTCTCTAAATTGCTTGACGTTTTCTGTTCCAAGTGTTGATTCTATTCGGTGGTTGGGTATTACCATTACTAAAAATATTCGTTCTTTCCGATCCCGCACGGTTTCCGATTGTAGACTATAAATTCAACTGGGTTATTCGAAAATTGTTGCTAACAGGGGGAAATACTTTCCGGAAATACTTTTTTTTAAGAGTAAACTATACTCTTCCGTCTGCGACCATTCTATTATTTTTCTATCTGGTGTGTATCCTGTTTCAAAGAAAAAGAATATTAAAGCTATGGGATCCTCTTATTTTCGTTTTTTTTTTTGTTTCTTTTTATTCTCCCTCCTTGGCAAAGAAATTCTAAAATTATTAGTAAGTACTCGCTACCAGATATTACGGAGAAATTGGCTGTTCTCCACAGTTGCCCTCTCATGGGCTTATTCGTCTGTTTGACTCTTAAGTAGTTTTTGTTTGTATGTGTTGTTTTGCCTAATTTTGTCTTCAGATATTCTTTTGCACTCCACTGTTTTCGTCTTGTATGATCTGTGGGTTAAAAATAAATTATTATAATTGTTATTATTATTTTCATTTTGTGCATATCTCATAAACAAGATGAAAATCCGTATCCCTCGATTTATCTTCCAAATTCTATAAAATGAAAGAAAAACTTTAAGTACTGAATTCGATAAAATGATCAAAAAATGATCAGATATGCTTTTGTGATCAGAACTAGAAGTTCGTCACTATCCTAGCTTGACAATCAAGAAAGTTTTTACTTCCACTAACCCCTTCGACCAAGGCAGTATCCAAGGGGGGTTAGGGGGTTGCCCCCCCCCCCGAAACATAAAAAAAATACTCATTTTATAGGCTTTTCCCTCTGATCTATGTATTTTTTGTGCTTTTTTGTGCGATCCGCAGGCAACCCCCCCCCCCTCCCCGAGAGGGAAAACACCCCCGAAATAAATTCCTGGATACGGGCCTGCCTTCGACTACACCAGCTTCAAAGTCTGTCTTTGTTCAGGCCCCTGCCTATTAGAGCTAAGTTCTGTTGACAAAGTATGGACGATGTTTGGAAGCCTCGGAAAGGTAACGGAAATTTGATTTCGCTATGTAATTAGTTTGCGGAGAAAACTTAGGGTGGAAGAGACTGCTTGTCAACAGAAACCGGAAAAATACGTGATTCATGTCGAATGCTATTTCCTACGCGATAAGACTATACATGTGTGGCGGCAGGGTCAAATATCTTCAACGCTTGATTCACCTGGACCCAAGACTGAAACAAACAATTATCAAATTAAAGCTGAACTAAGCCAGCTTAATTTTACATCTTGTATTGTAATAAACTGCATCTTGAACTTTTTGTAATCTTGGAATTCATCCGGACGCGGAAAACTCAAATTTCAAGAGAAGCGTGGACCATATGCCGATCGCAATTCCGTCTATCGGTCTGTCGGTTAGTCCGTTTGTCTGTCACACTTTTTCGAGTTAGGGTACTTCCAGATGTGCTAGGACAATGAAACTTGGCAGGCATATCAAGGACCCGACCAAACTAATTTGGAAATAATCAGTTTTTAGATCCGACCATCTGGGGGGGAGTGGAGGGCGGTGGAATCGCACAAATTAGTAGTGTGTAACTTTCGAACGGGTGATTGGATTGGAAAGAAACTTAATAACTGAACAGATGATATATCATTGATGTCCCATTTGAAGTCCAGACCGGATCCGACAGCTATGGCGGAGTTGAGGTGGGGAGACCGCAAGTCTCGAGAAACGGTTAGAATGGAGGGATCGGAGTGAAACTTGCTGGGAAGAACAAGCATCTGCTCTAGATGAATCTTTTACACAATTGGATTGGATCCAGACACTTGGGGGGGGGGGTGGAGTGGGGTTACCCGGAATTCAGGTGATGGCGGTTTTGAGGATTTTCACGACGAAACTTGGCAGGCATATCAGGGACCCGATCAAACTGGCATATTGAGTAATGCGTAACTTTGGAACAGGTGACGGGATCCGAGTGAAATTTAATAATTGAACGGAGGACATGTCTCTGGTGATCTTTTTCATGTCCGGACCGGATCCGACAACTATTGGGGGGGGGGGGATACGTCATCGGCTTATACTGGAGATATCGGGATGGAACTTTGTGGGAATAACAAACAGATATTCTGGATAAATCATTTTAGTACGATGAAACTTTGCTGGAATTTTTTTTTCCAAATCCGACCACCGAATCTTGACCGCAAAGTAAGAAAAATTCTTTTATGCAAAATAGACATTTTCATGATCCCCGTGAGCCCATTATAATTTGTGCCACTAGGTTATATATTAATTATCCCCAAGGGCATGTTACCGTTTTTTCCTCAAGGGTTTTGCTTACAGATGAATTTCTAGCTCTTTTCAAGTGCGCATCATTATAGCCAAGTTCAAAAATAAAATACTTTTGACCAAATGATACATTTTCGTGTTTGGCTCCAAGATCATTCTTATCTCAAGGGTTGCTTACAAATGATCAAAACAAATCCACGAAAAGCAAACTCTATATTTTATCTTCTGACCCCCCCCCCCCTTGTATGTGCCATATGAGCTTCTAGCTCTTTTTTTCTTTTAGCTTGTTTTCTTTTACTCTGTCAGCTTATGATTATTTACTCATGACCCTCCAGTCGGTCGTGCTTCTAGTCTAAGAGAAAATGGTTTTCACCATCGCGTTCAGCATGTCTTCTTACCCCTACATCGAATATTTAATCAACTTCAAATGACACTCTTACTTTCACGAAACTTTCCGGTCTTTGCCGGATTTCGGACGAACTACTTGTCGGAAAAAAAAATGGTTTTCACCATCGTATTCAGCATGTCTTCTTATCCCATAATCGACTATCACATTAGCTGTTTAAAAATATTTTGTTTGTCCCTTAATTTGAAACCCCTCCCCCACCCTCAAATATAGGGCTACATAGCACATCTCCCGAACTTGACCAGTAATTTGACCCAAAGTAGCCTCCTACCAAGTTTCATCAATATATCTCATTGCCTTCGAGAGTTATCGTGCTTACAGACGGACAGACGGATCTTTTTGCGATGTCATAGGTATCCCTCCACTTACGTTTTTGGATCCCAAAAAGGGATTTTGCGGTAATACGTTTTATTTCTTTATCATCGATTGGATGAAAGTGTCAGTGTCGCTAGTGGGGTCGTCTGCTATGTTGAGTTGATCTATCTGCGTTATATTCCTCCGTGGCTGATACTACGGACATAATCCGGAAAACACCGGTAAAAGCCAGGCTTCATCTTCCAGATTCCCAGACGTCCGGTGCTTCCGCATAGTCAAGCCAACCCTTCCAGATTTTGATGATAACGATGACATCCAATTTCGCTATTCTTCAACACTTCCTAGATGCCCCCTTCGCATTTCAAATATCTCTAGCATCCCAGCCATAACTGTCAATCACTTTCCATTTCCTTCCTACATTTGCATATCTGTTCTGTCTCCCGAATGGATTGCCTCTATGGTACCTTCCAGACATCCGGAATCTGGGGTGTCCAACACCCTGGACTTCCAGACGTTTTTGGCCTGGCTTCGCCTTCCAGACCCGTCTCGACGAAAACGGCTGTCTGGAATCCGGAAGAAATAATCTGGAAGGTGAAGCCTTACTTTAATATTCTACTAGTTTTCACCTAGCATAGATTTTCGGTCGCACTCTGGACTAGACTGGAAATTAAAGACCGAAAGAAAAGCTGCTACAGCGGTTGGTGAGGAATAAAGAATATGCTCACGGGAACTTGCGAGGACTGGAAATATGCAAGACACGATAGTCTGGAGAAAGAATTCGAAATATTCTTCTTCACGATCTCATCGAAACCTTTGGTATTGACGTTGCAGAAGGTATGTAACGTAGCCTCGTTTTTGTTGCATGCTGCAGGTCCACTTCTCGGCCGATTCCGGACTGATTCTTTCTACATCCGTTTATGCACTGCAGCGCTTCCGAGGAAGACGGCAGCGCTTCTGGAGAATCGCGGACTTGCTCACCGACCAAGCCCGTGCTTCCCTGCAAGATGCTGCAGCACTGCCGCTTCAACCAAGAAGAAAGTGAGTCCAAAAATGGATATTGTTCAAAAGCAAAGAAGTGCTGCAGCAGCGATGCGGCAGCGCTATTGCAACAAAAACGAGGCTCGTATCAAGCGGCTCTTTCAAGCGATAAGGAAACCCATCATTCGTGGCATCAATTTTAAAAAGGTGAGATCACGTTATTTTAAATATGCAGAGCACCTGCTCCACTTGTCGAAATTATGCCGTAATCATACATTGACGGAGAAGTTCAAAATTCAAGTTCAGTTCAGTTCAGTTCAGTTTATTTTACGACCCAAATACATTTAACTATGTTGCCAGTACCCGCCCCAAGAAAGGTACAAAAAAGCACTTGCGGTTGGGCGGGTACATAAAACTCATATCCTAACTAATAATTAACTAGAAACAAAACATACCAGAAAAAAGCACTAAAACAAGAAATAATAACCAATCTCTCATCAACTCATTTATTAATAATAATGAGAAAAAAGAAAAATAATAAGAAAGACAAGAAGAAAAAACTATGAACCTTGGCCTAACAAATACCTTTTCAATTTATTTTTAAATAGCCCCAGGTGCTCAGCCGCCCGAATGCTCTCCGGGACAGAGTTCCACACATTAGGCCCTGAAAATCTAGTAGGGAAGCCGGCCCTGGTTCCACTTCTATGCGGGACAACGAAGTCACTAGCATGACGTGTTTCATAATGATGCAAAGATCTATTGTCACTAAAATAATCACGAAATGAAGATGAAAGTGTTACCCTTTTGGGTGTTTCTTCGTCGCTACCAAAAATCATTGACAACCGAGCACAAGATTGAAAATTAGTGTCTTTTTCTGTGTCTTTATGTGTTTTATTTATTTTCTCATATTTACTCGCTTTTCCGAAATGGTGGGTTAGAAATAAATTACTTACTTACTTACTAAATAAAATTCGAGAAATGGTGGGATTAAAAGCTCTAAACCCAAAAACTATTGCGTAAACGTTGTCATGGTAACTTAGCGATTTTTTTTCGATTTACTAATTCTGAACTGAAACCAATGGGGCGATTTTTGAGGCTAGCGATGGAACACAGAAGTAGGTTTTTGGAATAAGTAAAACAAATTAAAAGGAAAAGATTGTTATTATATATTAGTGTTTTTTGTTGCTGTTTTTTTGTATGACAAATTTTTGCCATGGCCCTCGGGCTGCTTATAGCAATAAACTATCTATCTATCTATCTATACCGATACCAATTGTGAGACATGTAGGGGACTTGTAATCAACAGTCGACTGTTAGCTCATAATCATCTTCGACATTGAGGGGTTTGCAAATTTTTCTAGTTTGTTTACCTATTATATGTTTCCGGTGTATCCGATGCTAAGAACAACTTAGTTCCCAATTGTAAGACATGCAAGGGACTTGTAAGTAATAATCGGCTGTTATGCTTGAATCGTCTTCAACAAAAAGGGGTTTGCAACTTTTCAAGACTGGTGTACCCCCATTATTTGTTGGGTACACCAAGCCAGGGCTGGTACCATTTCCCCTGGAAATTTGAGGATACGCGATTCACTGTGATACTAAGGTCCGCAATCTGGTGTTTTTCAATCATGTAAGTGTTCCTTGTGCAAAAGGGAGAACGCAGCAGAAACTTTGCAAACCTGAAGTCAAGGGACTGGAGCTTACGTTTTTGGGTCTCGGTTAACAAGTTCCAAAAACGGTGCGATATACAGAACATGCGGCAGATTGACAGTGTTATACATGTTCGAGAGATACTTTCGGTTTATAAGTCAATTCTTTCCCTTCAAACCAGGATTGTCCTATCCCCTAGCCCACGTCTTAGGATCATTTGTGGGCCTCAGATGCGGCTTTCTCTGCCTGTATGGCTTGCGTGGACTCGTGAGTTGTATGAGGGGCTTTTGACAGGAGTCACGTAAGTGATCTGGTATTCACATTTGTTTGTTTGTTCAGTGTGTTTTTGTTATATTGTGGCCCATGTTGGCCTTATTTGAAAAAAAATAAAAAAAAATAAGAGGAGTCGACTAGCGACGGTAGTATGCTATACGAAGTTTTTTCTCGACGTGTTTAAGGAGTAGTAGACGAGTTTCATTAAAGTTGCGGCCTATCGGCAGACCAAGGTATACGACGTGAGACGAAACGGTAATTGACTCGCAACCCAGTTGGAGGTGTTCAGGTTGACAGGAATTATCATTAAAAACAGTGCTGCAGATGTGGATGTATTGATTAAAAGTGAGGCCGATTTTTCGATATTCATCATGTAGGATCGCGAAATTCGATTACAAACCACTAGTAGTCGACTCAGACTTAACAGGTTGTCCGCGTACGTAAGTAGCGACACATTTATACTCTTGTCAAAACATGAAATGACTAATCAATACTCGTTGATTAGATGTTATATTCATGGTAGGCGACGACATGCGGAATCCGAATATGAGATTTTTTTTTCATCCCGGACAAGTAGTTCGCCCCGAGTCCGGAAATTCAACATGAAGTTTTAACAGCCAGTGGTAGTCTATATAAAGTGAGGAGACATGCCATTGCTACTTTCGAACATACTAATGATACACAAAAAGTGTATATCGGTTTGGTAATCATCTTAGAAGACCAAGGTCAAATATGGATTCAACATGTGTGTTTACCCGTATAGCCTGTGTCAAGTCTACTTTGATGAAAGCTCCAGCCTTACTTCTGCCAAATTTCCGGTTTCAGCCCGATTCCGGTCGAAATACTTTTCTTGCAAGAAATTAAGTTCAATAACAATCCAGCGTATCTCCTTGCCCCTATGTCAAACCTCGAATCGACTTCACAGAACCTTTCAGGTTTTAACAAATTCGATTTCAGCCCGATTTGTGTCGGGATAGAAAATGATGGTCATACACAAATTCAGCATGTCTTCTTACCCGTAAAGCGAACACCTATTGAAATTCATAAAAAAAATGACTTTCAACAAATTTTCCGGTTTGGCCGCATTACAGTTGCGGTCCAGTCAAGCGAGAAAATAATTTTCACATTCGGATTCAGCATGTCTCCTTCCCTTAAATCGACTATCTCATTAGCTTTTAAAAAGTATATTTTTCGCCCCTTATTTTGAAGCCCCTTTCCTTCCCCCAAATATGCAGCTATGGGGCTCGTCTACGAACTCGACCTTTCCCTTGACACGAAGAATTCTCACACCAAGTTTCATGAAAACTCATTCCTTTTAAGAGTTATCGTGCTGACAGACCGACGGACGGACAACATTTACGAAATCATAGGTATCCCTCCACTTCCTTTTTCGTATCCCAAAAACAACTTCGTTTTTCCTACTTGAGCAGCTCTGAGCCTGAAGAGGACCCTTGCCAAGAAGGGCCAAAATGTAGCTTTAATAAAATTCATCTGACGTATCCGTTTTGAACTATCAAATACAACAAAAAAACTGGCTGTCGTTGGCAGGTGGTGGGTCTGATGTCGGTGGAGGGTAAGTAGATTTTACTATTCGCCAAGAAGAGTGTTGATGCTTTCCTTAACACTGAATTTGACACCAGTTTCGATTGCGGAAGGATTTGGCTCGATACATAAGAAATTTACAACAATTAAAGCAACGTACGTCGTCTCAGATTTTTACATCTTTTTTTCGTGAGGATGTGGTTAATGCCTGAAAGTTGTGCATGTTTGAAATTACCCATACATCTGCTTTCTCGATAAATGAATTGGTTAAGGTCCAGTGTATTTAGGCTGGGGCGTGGCCTTCCTTTGGGCATTTCAGCTCATCACCTTTTATTGACTATATATATATAGTATTGACCATATGAAATGATATCCAGTTTACGAAGCGTGGTTCAGTCTCAAGCAAACGAAAAATAGAGATTTTGTCATGAAGGTAAGTTTAAATTTTAAATTGCTGCTGACTTGATTGCATGTGCATGTCATATTTAATCACCAACGGTCATTAAATATTACCATTTCCTCTGTATGAAAGAGAACACAGTTTGAAACGGAGGCTAGTAGCTTTTAATAGCCATTGGTAGGCTTGAGTTTTTTGGAATCCCAAAACGTAAGTGGAGGGATACCTATGACATCGCAAAAGTTGTCCGTCTGTCCGTCCGTCCATCTGTGCGCACTGTAACTCTAGAAGGGAATGAGATATTTTGATGAAACTGGTGTGAAGACTCTTTGGGTCAAAAGTAAGGTCAAGTTCGTAGATGGGCTATTTAGCCTTACATTTAGGGGTGGGGGAGGGGTTTTAGATTAAGGGGCAAATTAAATATTTTTAAACAGATAATGTGATAGTCGATTATGGGGTAAGAAGACATTTTGAACACGATGGTGAAACAAATTTTGTCATCGGAAAAGTAGTTGGCCCGGAATCCGGCCAAAACCGAAAAAGTTTGTTAAAAGTAAAAGTTTTATTTGAAGTTAATTAGATGTTCGATTTAGAGGTAGGAAGTCATGCTGAACACAATGGTGAAAACCATTTTTAACAAGTAGTTTGCCCGTAATCCGGCCAAAACCGGAAAGTTTGTTAAAAGTAAAAGTTTTATTTGGAGCTGATTAGATATTCGAATCAGGGGTAAGAAGACATGCTGAAGACTTATGTGAAAACAATTTTCTACCCAGACAAGTAGTTCGCCCGGAATCCGGCCAAAACCGAAAATTGTTAAAATTGTTTATTTGTAGTTGATTAGATATTCGATTTGAGGGTAAAGAGATGGGGAATCCGTGTATGACAATCCTTTTTTACCCGAACATATATTTCGACGGGAATCCGGCTGGAGCCGGAAAATTTGTTAAAAGTTGAATTTTTATTTGAAGTTGATTAGATGTTGAATATTGGGGAAAGAAGATACGCTGAGTTCGTGTTTGAGCTTTCTTTTTTCGCCGGAAAAGTAGTTCCGGAATTTGGCAGAAACCGGGAAATTGGCATAAGTGGCAGGAAGTTTCCTTCAAAACAGAGATGGCTTATAGGGGTAAACACACATGCTGGCGAAGACAAGACCCAATTGTCTGGATCAAATATTGAATTTTTGGGATCCCATCGAAACCTTTGGTCTTATTTTCCTAGTCCCCCGATTTCAGCTTATTTGCTAGAAGGTGGTAAAGGTCTAACCTGTGCGGTTTTACGGAAAGTGTGTACCATAGGCAAGATTGATGAATATGGCATTACATTTTAGAAAGCTCCGTAGAACTCTTGCCTGGGGCTAAAAAGGATGGTTTTTGCTTGTATTCGAACCAGAGCCAACTGTGTGTGAAATAAAGCGGAGTTATGTAGCCTATGTCAAGGACAACTATCTGAAGTTATGCAGCCAAGCTTTCGTTCGATCAAACCATGTTTCTGCTTTCGAGTGGAAAGCTCCGTTCTAGCAGGCAAGAAGACAGACAACAGTTTCAGCTCATATATGGACTAAAATCTATAAGTGCTAAATATCTGCGGCAGTTCCCCGTCCCACAACCTTTTCTTTAAGGGATAAAAAGAAAAATTTACAGAAACAAAAAAAGTGGCATTTTCCCACGGGTCCGAAAGTGCTGCCATCTACTTTTTCTGCCCATTTTTGTTCATGATTTATGCTGAGTTTATCATTCCGTTTTTTGCACTTGGGATTGAGGAGAGAAACGGTATCAGATATGCTCAAGAAACTAGAGTTTATCCTTTGCTCCTTTCTAAGTCGTGATATTAGAAAGTTGGCCTACGGCAAAAATGACAACTTTTGAACTGATGTAGACAGAAATTTTTATCAAGGGCAATCGAAAGATCGTGATGAGTGGTCAAATTACGTGTCATCCGCTTTTGGTACAAACATTTCTTCATAACATACAACAGTTTGAAACTTCATAATTTTAACCTTTAAAGGACACCTGAACAATGAAACCATACTTGAACACACCATGGAGAATGCATTTACAGACATGGACACGGAGAGCATTCTTCTCCCGAGCGTGACGTTTTTAAAATAGGGATGATTGTTTCCGGAGGTTTGCACATGCAGACTCCAAGACAAAAAGCGCAATTCATTCAAATCTTGTACAGCGCTGGCCGGATCGTATTGAAATGTCTTCTAGATATACGTTTTGACTTATCTGGTTAAAAATATATTCCAGAAGAAGGGTTGATTGGAGACATTTGTTCATTTCTAAAATTGCTCGGTACTGAAATAAGGACAGATGCAAAATGGAGCAAAAATCATAGCTTGGAAATGGTATTTCGTATTTGGATTGGGATTTCTGCAGGCAATGTTAACGGACGTCATACAGATAGGGATGATACTTGGTACTCTTCATTCAGGTGTCCTTTAATCCTTAGCGAAGAAACAAAACCAAAGCTTGCTGCAACACGTCACGTTGTTCAGGCAATGTAGGTCTAGTTTTCATTGCAGATATTCATCCGTTTGTCCCTCCTCTTTAGCCGAAGATAGTCATATCCCCTGTCATTCCAAATTAAGGTGGTAATTTATTAACTCTTGGAAAATTTCGTCAGCCGGTGTCAGCTACTACTTCTTGTTGTTCTTATCGTAATTCCTACCACACTTGTTTTCTCTACAGGTCTCTACGACTGAACATCTGACAAGTGTCGAGCAGCTCAAAATTCATAATTCCTGATACATTATAATCGCATTATTTGCAAGTGGTGTTTTGTTTTTGTTCGTGGCCCAAAGGCTTCGACAAACATCCATCACTCAGTCCATTTAGGCCACTTAATTCTTTGACAGCTCGATCTGCAATAGTTTCATTTCCAGTTCCTCATTGTTGCCGTTCTTGTCGCTGCCGTCACCACCCAGGAGGCTGCCTACCCCGCCCCTGCCACCACCTACAAGCAGGACTACAAATATGAACCACGCCCCTACAACTTCGCCTGGGCCGTCAACGACGTTCCGTCCTACAACGACTACGCGCATGAGCAGAACACTGATGCCTCTGGCAAAACTGTTGGCTCATACCGAGTTGTCCTTCCTGACGGACGTCTGCAGACTGTTACCTACAGCGTTGACGCTTACACTGGATACGTCGCTGATGTCAAATACACCGGTGAAGCTAAGTACCCAGAGTACAATGCTAACTACCCAGCAGCACCAGCTTACAAGCCAGCTAACTAAGTTCCTATGATAGTTTGATAGAGAGTTATTTTTGTTATGCAGAGAAATATATCTATTTCGACAAGCTCTTTCAGTTCTTCTTAGCCCACGGACCCAAAAACACAATGAGCGATGCGTCAATGCTAGGGATTCAAAGATCAACGGGAATGTTGCAAGAAACACTCCACACGTACAAAATGTGCGAAGCATTTAGCTCTTACTACACATGAGTTGCGTTTTTGCAGATACCATGGTATCTGATACAACGGTCTAAATTCGTTTTTGCAGTTATCGTGGTATCTCATACCACGATCAAAAGGCGTTTTTGCAGTTATCGTGGTATCTGGCCAGTAATCATCGTATCAGATATTCAGATACTACGTTCCGACCGTGGTAACTGGTCGCGGTATCTGAAAAGTCATCTCACTTTCATCAAATTTTGTCAGATTGTTGAGAAAGAAGTTTAGCACTTACTGATGTAACTGGATATCTGTTTTTCTTTTGGGATGACTTCGAAAAGTGCAATTTCGGCAATAGTCGTTCTTGCAGAGCACCGTGTATCAGATACCACGATAACTGCAAAAACGACTAATTGCAGATCCAGGTACCGTGGTAACAGATACCATGGTATCTGCAAAAACGCAACTATGGTCAATGAGTAGCACGCCGCAGAAACAGAGCTGGGCATGAGATTGTTCAAATTGTGAAGCTGGTGACACTGTTCCAGCAACTTCTAGCTACTTGCGTGAAGTCTGTCTTGCCTTCTAGGTAAATACTGAAGTATATATATTTTATTTGTTTCTGCCAACTCGGACAAGCTTTTATTTGTAACTTTTCGTACTACCCGTCCAGAAGCCCGACCCTGTCAATAGATCGGGCCGATACCTGGGGGGATCCTCCTTCAGGATATCTACAAAACAAATCCGAACGTCTACCTGTAAGACAACCATAAATACAAATAAAACTTCTAATCTGCAGACTTCCAAGATAAAGTAGTCTACGCACATTCCCACAAATCCTGGCTTGCCGTTACTTTTTTGCTTTTTTCTGATTTTTTTTTTCTGAGACGGTGACTAGAGAGAGGTGAGGTTAGTCACAAAAGAACTGCCGTGGACAACATTGAGGAATATCGAGTGTGTGGAAATAGTCCTATTTACTGTTAATATGTTGTCAGGAGAACCGAAAGTGGAGTCGCCAAGTAAGGCCCCTTTCTGTTATTCAGAAAATAAAGTACGCGATTGCTTTTCGACAACCTCGAAAATCTAGCCCGCAAGTATTAATTACTGGTTGGATTATTCTTTATTCTTTATTTTACAGAAAATCCCAGTAAACAACTTGTAACAAAAAACATAAGAACTAAACGATACATCTTCAAATAAACCAGTCTCCCGAGAACCCGGGCGTCCAGGTTGTCCTGGGGGTGACCAGTAAATCCACAATCCATAAAAACTAACTCCCCGAAAGTCTGGAAGCCTACAAGCATGCCAGAAAGATGTGCAAAAAGGCCATCAGCCAATGCATATCCAAGCATGAAGAATCACTTGCTAACGACGCAAAAACAAACCCAAAGAGATTCTGGCGGCACATATCATCCTTGAGGACAGTTCGGCGAACTATCCCCCCCCCCCCCCTCCAAAGACCTGACGGGTCCCTGAACGAGCAATTCGCTTCTGTGTACACCAATGACTTCAACGACAAGGACCTACCAGAAATGGCAAAATATGCCGACACCATACCCATGGAAAGGATTGTTGTTTCTGAGTCAGATGTCGAAAAACGTCTCGCAATTTCTCGATTTTTCTCGCAAAAAATTTTTCTCGCAAAAAATTTTTCTCGCAAAAAAATTTGGCGAAAATGCGCCCAATTGGGCGCATTTTGGCAAAATTCGAATTTTTTGGGTTTTGTAAACATTATATAACTTCTAGTATAGAAAGTTGTGGTCGACTACCCGCATTTTCCCAATTCTCCAGTTGCCATTGACTTGTTGCAACAGACGTTTTCAACCAGACGCTCACGCAAATACGGTAGAAAATACAGCGATTCTTTAATTGCGGGTTGTTGGCGGTATACAGTATGACAGTTTGACAGTATAACAGTTAAACAAATTAGACAGACAAACTTCAAAAAAACTCAAACTAATCATCGAAGCAGCTAAATGCGGCTTCGTCATTTTCCCGTGCTTCAGCAGGGCTTTCCGGACATTCGTATATTTTTTAGGTGAAGCGCCTCATAGTGGAGGAAGAAAATCAGCATCCTTGCAACATATGTCCTGGTTATGAATCCAGCACTGAACAATCAAAATACTGTTCAACATTTCAGTTTGCATTCCGTTTCTCAACTTGGTCTTTGCGATGTTCATCACTGAGAATACCTTTTCGACGAAGGCGGTGCTTAGCGGCAAACTCATCATCGACGAAGCTGCACTCACTATGTTCAGAAATGACATATTACATTAAAAACACGAGATTGTTCTTTTGGGAAAAAACAAAAGAAGGCAGGAAGTGTGAAATGCCGGCTCTGACGGGTTTGTAGCAGGCAACCGAAAATGCGCCCAAAAGCGCCAGTTGAGTTCGCCAAAAGTGCGAAGGCGCATTTCTGGAAAAAATATGCGCCACGGAATTTCAAAATGCGCCCAAATGGCGCAATTGCGCCTAATCTGGCAACACTGTGCTTCATCACTTTTGCTCTGGAGGTAACAGTTAGTACTGCAAGAGGCAATACGCGGAGCTACACTCAGGCTCCACCCCCGGATAAGATCGACAAAAAAAAGATCCAGCATGCTGACATCAAGATTATGTGAGTTCTCAATTCTTCCCTTATTTATTCTTGGTCTGATCTAGGTAGTGGGGCTGAAAGGAAAGGTGACCTAGGGAACTTAAAGCCAAATATGATCATCGCGGAACCTTGCAGTCACCAGCCTGAAACGTAGATTACAAAAATTATGGATCAAATTATTTATTTGTCATTTATTTTTCGACGGAATAACAGCCGCTCTGGAGCGAACAAAATTTAGCACTCACTTTCTGTTGAAAGGTTTATTGACCGTAAACTGAGCCAGCTGGATGTGAACTCCTTTCTAAACTAAACATAGCTCTCGAGATTGTCAAACTTCTCGCCGGTTGGAAGGTCACAAATTGGATGTGAAACACCAACTTTACAACAAGTTGGAGACGTCATGACAGCAATGCCGAACATATCTAAACTGTACACAATCAAGGTCGATGCTGATAGAAGTCTTGCTTCAAATTTTGTAGCTGATGACCGGTATCTCGCTCGAGTTATTCGGTCATAGAAAAAAAATGGTAAAACCAGAACCTATTGCTTTAAGCTTTCCGTTAGTACCTATTGACGAACAATTTATCTCAGAATACTAGTATGAAGTTGTACGGAAAAGTAGCGTGCACTACGAACTGATGCTACTACATGCTTCTATGTCAAGACTACCGTGTCCCTGCATTCTTCTGCATGCTACTATTAGCAAGACTGGATGCTACTATAGCAAGACAGGATGCTACTAGATACTACTGCGTCTCCTGCTTAAGATTGTCCCAGTCCGAGGCAGATTAGATGATAGTATTCTTTACTATTACATATCAATACATGCACATTTTTTTGTACAACTATCATACAACTACGCAGGCTACAAAATTTTCATCGGGTATTAATCTACTTCAAATTCTATCATAAATTCTATATCCTTCATTTGCATATAATGCATATATTCTATGGCACCTTCCAGACATCCGAGATCTGGGCTGTCCAACACCCCGGACTTGCAGACGTGTTTGGCCTGGCTTCACCTTCCAGATCCGTCTCGACGAAACTAGCTGTCCGGAATCCAGAAGGAAAATCTGGACGGTGAAGCCTGGAAAGTAAAGGAAAAAGTTTTAAGATAAAACTGAAAAGTAAAGGTTTGCACCGATGGCGGCTGGCCGATGGCAATCTCCTCTCAGGAGATTGGCAAATATGTTCTAGCACTACAGTCCGTCTTTTTGGAATCTGATAATGAGCGAGACATACTCGACATTCAAATCATTTGTCTCGTAGGAATAATTTAGCCGAAATCCCGCCAAAACCAGAAATTTACGAAACGGTTCGAGAGCTCAACCGACGACTAGGTCTGGCTGTGACGACTAGGTCTAAGTTTTCAATCATTAATAGAGGGATTAAATTGTGGAATGGGTTAGAAAATGAATTATTGGAAAAGGAAAATGCGAATGAGTTTAAAAATGAGATTAAAAATAAAATGTATGGTAAGTATAATTTTTAGCAAATAGATTAAATTAATAGATTATTTAAGATTAAGTTAATGGAATAATTTTTTTTTTTTTTTTTTGCCCAGTTGAAGGAGAGAAAGTTATTTTTGTTGAGTTGTTTTGGTTTGTTTGTGGTTGGAGGTTCATTCCACTGCTGACGAAGTTATGTGATTAAATTACCTTAAATTGCACTTGCAAGCAACAAGGATGTTGTATCCCGATGAGTAGCTTGCGGATGACGATGGTGATATGATCTGGTTGCTGCTTCCGGGGCGCACCAGTCCTTTTTCCAGGGCTGCCCGAGCCAGTCCTCGTCGAGTCCCTTTTTGAAACCTTCGGGTGTTTCGCTGGTGACAGTTGGTTCGGACAAGCTGTTCCATAGAGGAACAGCTCGGTTACTGAAGAAGTGCTGGCGAACACGAGAGGGGTTGGACCTTCTGGACAGTTTTCGGGAGTGGCCCCTAGTCCGTGAGTGGTTGTCGGGGGCGAAGAGGGAGGGGAGACAGTTAGAGTTGAGGATTCTGTAGACTAGTAGCATGTCCCCTCTCTTCCGCGGGTAAGTAAGTGTCGGGATCTTCAGTTTCTGCAGTCGTTGTCCATACGGTAGTGCTCTAAGGCCTTGGATGGATTTTGTCGCTTGGCGGAAGGGATCGGGACTGGGGTGCTTGATCCATGTCGTTGTTCATACGGTAGTGCTCTAGGGCCTTGGATGGATTTTCTTGCTCGCCTCTGGAAACCTTCGATTAGTTTCTTGTCTTGTTTGTAATAGGGTGAGGCGAGGGCGTTGCCCCTCTCCAGTTTGGGCCTGACCAAAGCTTTGTAGAGCCTCAGCATGACAGTTGGTTTGCGGGATGCGACTGACCGTTTTATCATCCCTAGGGTCTGATTGGCGCTAGCCACTACCTTTTTGGTGTGAGCGTGGAATTTTAGTTTGTCGTCCACAATAATTCCGAGGTCCCTTTCATCTGAGGTGGAAGGGATCGGGACTGGGGTGCTTGATCCATGTCTTCTCATCTGGTACTGGCGCTTTGGGTGATTGTGTCCAAAGTGAAGTACACGACATTTGTCTGGGTTTAACTCTAGTTTCCATTCACTTGACCAGTCAGTTAAAGTGTTGAGATCTTCTTGAAGGGTGTTCGTAAAGGCATTGACAATTAGCTTCGAGTCATCTGCGTATTGTGGCATGGGATTCTTCAGAAGCTGATGGGCGTCGTTGATGTATATCTTGAAGAGGGTTGGTCCTAGTACTGTCCCTTGCAGGACTCCACTAAGTACTGCGGCTTCCGATGACAAGACCTCCTCACCTGCTATTCCGAAGGCTCGGACTCTTTGCTTGCGCCCAGTCAGGAAGTTCTGCTCCCAATCTGCTACTTGAGGGTGAATAAAGCATGTTTTTGCAATTTTTGCAAGAGGCTGCGCAATTCCACTAAAAACATCTGGCAACACTGATGAAGCAGTCAGAAAAGACGGGAAGATCGAACAGTGCTGATTCTGAGGATTATACAAATGGAAACGACTTCTCAATCTCGGGTTAGGTTTGCAATATGAAGCTTCTGTTGGATTTACTGCATTTTCTATGTTTTTGTAAAGAGTTGAGGCAGGAAATTTATCCGGCGAGTTTTGAAAGGGAGGAATGGGTGGAGTTTATTTTGAAGGATAGAAATTTTATGGGGATAAAGAATTTGGGAAGGTTGGTTAGTTCGGGCATAGCATATAGAGAACATTTTTTGTAAGGTGAGTTAGGGAGAAAGGGGTGTGTATTGGAGTATATTATGCTAAATTTACTTGTTGGATTAATTTGGAAACTTGTGTCATTGAAGTTAGTTTTTCTTTTTTTTTCTTTGTATTTGTATTAACCATGGCCCTTTAGTGCTTTCAGTGTTAATAAATATCTATCCATCTATCTATCTATCACGACCCTTCACAAAAAACGGTGAAGCCCAAGGGAATGCAGCATTTGATGACTCAGGGGAGCAATTAAGTAACTTGAACGGTGAAGCATAGACCCAACACGCATGCATTCGGGAAAAAAAATCGGCATTGCACGATTATAGATTGGACAGTATAGGTAATGTGACCGCGGTAGACGGCGAACAGGTACACTCACAAGTGGTCTTAGCCTTCCTACGAGGCTTTCTAAAGCAGGGTTTCCAATTTCTCTAACGGAACTACGTCGATCTTTGGCCGCAGAAACCTGTGAGATTCTTGTGCGACCAAACTCGGTCCTTTTGACCAATTACTGAAGAGAAGTCTCGCTTTTTAGCTTCGTAATCACATGCTTTTGCTTCTTTACGGCCTTGTCAGTAGTTTGATTCTGGCCCGCTGTGTCGAAGAAGTCAGAAACAAATCCTGCGATCAATGGCAATACTTTTTCTGGAGATAATAAGCTTTGGAAAGTATCGGCGGGCTTAGTCAGCCTACGCTCACCCTCAAAGCAAGAACAGAAAAGAAGTTTTCCACCTTCCTCTCAGTACTCAACAAGACCAAAGATTTCGATGGGATCCCAAAATTTTAATATTTATTGGACTTCTGATCCAGACAATCGAAACTTGTAGATTTCCGAGTCTTAGCCAGACCCCTTTTAAATTTGCTATTTATCCAAGATCCGTCACCACAGTACAGAACTTCAAATCGCACATACATGCCGCCGACAAGTATCCATCTTAGCTGAAAGAAGAAGAAGAGACAGACTCCGAAACCAAAATGCAGAAGAATCTCCTTTCGACGACCCAATCTAACAGCAAAAACAACAGTCGTGTCCAGAGTGAAATCACAGCACCAGCTTTAACTCCAACCACTATTTAAAGTGCAAACACACGATGAGCATTTCCCGGCCGGATTTCCTGCACTTTCACCATCAAGTTGAAAAAATTTCAACTTTGCCATATGGAAGTGATGATGGTGCCGCAAACCCGGGCAGGAATTCCTGCCCGGGAGCTCCCGATCCTCATTGTGTGTTCGCACTATTAGAGAAGAAGTTCATAAAATCAGATAATGTTTGTAATCTTTATTTTTTTTTTCACAACATCACTTTCCAGCTTGGGCGGCTTGAGCCTGAAGAGGACCCTTGCCAAGAAGGGCCGACATGTAGCTCTAATAAAATGTAGCTGACTTATCCGTTTTGCACCTTCAAATATTATCCTGGATCCACCGCTTGGAAATGAAAAAAAAAAATGTTACAGTTTTGGAGTTTTTGCAACTTAAGACAACTAATCAGATGAAACACCAAGTTCAATTATGTATTTAGCAAAGATGTTCATTTCAATATCTTATCTTAATTGACTTAAGATGTAATCTTCGATTAAAGACTTATTCTAAATATCAGTCAACTACGTCTATTAATTATA
Source organism: Branchinecta lynchi (assembly GCA_023053575.1). Taxonomy (NCBI): domain Eukaryota; kingdom Metazoa; phylum Arthropoda; class Branchiopoda; order Anostraca; family Branchinectidae; genus Branchinecta; species Branchinecta lynchi. The sequence goes on from JAKZAP010000019.1 coordinate 4,922,946, forward strand.
TAAGATCAATGACAGAAATAGTAGCTATGCGTTTCTTGTAATATTTTGTCAACAAAGTAATATTTCCCATACAGTGCATAAGCATCCGTCTAGACCAGAGTGGCGAAGGTTCTCGAAACCGTAAACTGTAAACACATAGGCCAGGAATAGCCAAGGCCTTCTTAAAACAATAGCTGTAAACACAGAGGGGCCAACGTTGCCTCAAACTAACAACAACAACAGCTTTCGTGTGTTTCGTGTTGAGAATCCTTCGGCAGACTTGTCTTGGCTTTCAAAGAGTTCAGTTCTCTTGTAAGAATGTAGTTTGTAGGTAAAGTAACCATCTTTTCACATATGAAGTGTTCGTACACAGTAAAAATAAGCAGTAACTTTTAAGGCAGTGAAAATCACACGAATTATTATTTCTTGTTTATTTCCTGTCTCTCTGGATAAGGCGATAGTGTTTTCTTGATCTACAACTTTTGTGATTCTTGTTATCTGGGTTCGGTGTTTTTCTTTTTGGATAGTGGGCAAATTTCTAGGAGCAGCAAGTGACATCAGTTAGACAAAGCCTTTCTTTGCACGGGTCCTGGGCGCCTTGCGGTTTTTCAAGCTGTCTGGTACCAAGGGTGGGCCTAGTGGTCTTGACTAACTAAGGCGTGCCTCGGCCCTAGCTCCCTTTGAGTAGTCTGTTCTGTCTTGTACCAAGGGTTGTCATAGCGGCGCAGATCTGCGAGGGGGAGTTCCTGCGTACGTGCTTATCGAGGCTTAGGCGTAAATTCATTGGGCATAAATTCAGTGATATACCGTGATCACTCTTATCTTTCCATTTTTTTTTATTTCTTCGCTTCTTCTTGTAAATAAAACTAATTGCCGGTATTTATTCTTCTTGTATGGTTCTGCTATCATTCCTGGGCGGAGGGGTGGCCTTCCGGGAGGGTTTTAGCATCCGGGGGGCTTGCTCGCGCTACCTATTTACTTCCCCCGTCCCACCGATTATACAGAAAGGTCCTTTACTTTGACCAAATTCTTTGTATTTTAGCAGCATTCCCGGCGAACTGCATGTACAGCAAAAGAGCTAGTGACATTGAGAGGAGAAGCTTTCGATCCAAATTTTCGGGTTTTGGCAAACTTTGCCAGCTTATCTGTCAAGGAAATAAAGTTCAAAATTCGATTCAGCATGTCTCCTTACCCCGGATCCGAGTCTCTAATCTACTTCAGAAACAACTTTCAGCTTCAACCAAATTTCCAGTTCCGACCAAATTCCGGTTGAATAATTTGTCCAGCAAGAAAACGGAGTTCAGATATGAATTCTGCTTTCCCTTACCCTTTACACGACTGTCCCGTTAGTCGTTTACAAATATAAACAATTTTACCTTTAATTGGAAACCCCCTCCTCTGCCTCTAAATATAGGGCTACAGGACCCATCTATGAACTTGTCTTTTCTTTGCCGCTGAATCCTCAGACGAAGTTTTAAGAACATATGTCAACCCCGTCGACCCCCTGACACGACAGACTAGTTGATTTTTCGATTGCCGTTCCTGATCTCAGTTCTTGTTATTTCTCGTTTTCGATCACCTTCCGAGTTCGCAGTTTGCTTAATTGTCGTTTTTGCTGAATCGGAGACTGTGTCAGTTCTCGGTTCTACAACACCTGCGAGTGTTCTACAACACCTGCGTCCTGAAACGGCGAAGCCGTCAGGAGTCAGGCGAACTGAGTGTAAAAACGGAAACGACGGCGAACTCAGAGGAGAACTTACACAGGCGATCAAAAACGCAACTACTGCCATGAGTAAACCCAAAAAACACCTACGCTAGGTGTACATAGTCTTTGATTAAAACCTAGAAATATTGCGCAAGTGTACACGAGTCGCTATCCCTCCGGCGTGAGTATCGTAACCCGACGCGCAATGAGCTTTCGCCTGCTTGGGTAAAGTGGAAGGGGTAGGAACTGGTATCGCCACTTGGTTTTTCCGAAAATTGGTCGACGAATTTTATTAAATTGTTCACAAGACAGTTCTCGAATTTCTTCTGCGTTTTTGACCCAGTAAATGCCGGTTGGGGCCTTAGATAACTATACTGATCGCATACACTTTTTGTTTATCTTTAAGATGTTTGAAAGTTGCAACAGCAAATCTCCTCACCGTATATGGACTAAATCTATGGGTTTTAAAATGTTTTTCAATTCAGTTCATTTCATTTTGATTTAAACATTCCTTAAACAAAACAATAAACAGAACGCTCCCAAGAAGGGTACAAGTGTCCCTGTGCGTGACTACACAACTTTAATCGCCTATTACAAACGATCAGAGGCGTTACTAGCCAAAATGTTTTTAGGGGGGGGGGGACGAGGCATTTACCGACTGGCTGGTAATTTTTACCGACTTCTGAAATTTTAAAAAAAAAATCGACGGATTTTCATGGAAATACACTGGTTTTCAGAAAAACCGACTCTTATGACGAAAAATCGACCAATGACTGCTTTCATGAAAAAAATCAACTGTTTTGACGAAAAATCGCGGAACTTCGCGCCGACCCGATGAAAAATTTATCTCAAAATAGTAAAATGAAGTAGTACGAAAAAGTTTCATGCAGTACTAAAGGTGCTACTACATGCTTCTACTTCAAGGCTACCGTGTTACTGCATACTACTATATGCTACTATTATCAAGACTGGAAGCTACTATGGCAAGACAGGATGCTACTGGATACTACTACATAAGATTGGACCAGTCTGAGGCACATTAAATGATAGTATTATTTGCTATTACATAGTATTACATGCAACGTTTTCGTACTACTACCATAGTACTACGCAGGCTACAAATTTTTCATCGGGGACTCAGTCAGTGTCTAGTATTCGTTGAGTTAGCGTCAGCATTCGCCCAGAGCAGTGACCTCTAGCGAAGTGAAATGAATCGCAAATGAGCGCACCAAAAATGACTTCCGTATATTGCCCGGTATTGAACTTTATACAAAGATGTTTGAAGAATGCGGAAACTACGAAGGAAGTGGCCGTCGGAACAGCAGTGAAGTTTTTCAACAAAGACTCAGTAATCCTGGCTCACAAGTTTCTAACGGAAAAAGTTGATCCAGACCTTCGGAAAGAGAGACGATCCGCTATTCAGGCTATTACGCTATGGATGACATATACGAGGGCCTAGAAAACATAGATGCTAGGGGTAATTTCACCCTCCGGTTCACTGTCTACGACCCCAAAGAAGTCCCGCGTATTCCATTCGATGGTTATACGGCCCTTGCGTGCAAAGTTAATGAGTGTTTTGAGAAGATTAGTTCATACGTTGATCTAATCGATGGTAAGCTTCCTGCGAAAGAATGGCCCACACTACGTGAGGCTAACCCAGTCTCAATAGTTGTCAAGAAACCGCCGAAGAACTGTCTCGCATCTGTCATTAAGCAAAAGGATCTTCTGGACGCTCATGGCGGGGCAGGTAAAATTCTGAAAGTTCTTTCCAAGAAAGACTCTGCCAAGGAACCCAGCTGATGCTGACACGATTGCCATAAACTTACAGTCGGGAATGCCCGAGTCAGACATTACTGTGAAAAAACGTCAGTTTTTGGCTGTGGTCAGAAATACTACACCTGAAACCACTGAGGATGAACTAAGTGCCCCAGATCCCTCCGTTATAGCAGCTATTCGTATGGGAAAAAGACAGCGCACTTAAATCTGGCCTCACAGTTGGATATATGTTTATGAGAACCGATCCTTACCTGACCCCCAGAGATGCTACAAGTGCCACTTTTTCGATCACTTGGCAAAGGACTGCCAGGAGCAAGCTAAGTGTGCGATGTGCTCAGGCGATCATCAAGCATCACGTGAAAGTCCATGTAAGGAGCAGCCAAAATGTGCCCGTTGCGGAGGCAAACATTGTGCCCTCAGTCTGAACTGCAAGTTCGTCAGAGAAGCGATGAAAGCCAGCAAAAGCCAGTCATGACCGATTCGCTTTCTGTCTACACGAAAAACATACATGGTCATGCACCGCATAAGCTTCAGTTTCTTTACGACCATATCAACGAACATAGTGTAGTGTACGTGCAAGAACACCTTTTGACAGTTGATAACTTAAGTATATTCCACAAGATCCCTAATAAACAGTACTTTCTTCACCCAGCCAAACCAATCTCTACTGGCGGGAGACCCTCCGGCGGCATAGGAATAGTGCTTGACACAAATATCAAAAGTAGCTTAATTGATTCCTGTGATTATTACCCAGCAATTAAGCTTCGTGCACCCAGCAATGTTGTCGTCATAACCGTGTATCTACCAACAAACTATCGGAATCAAAATCTCAGACTAAATTCAGCAATGCTTGCTCTCGTCTCGGTCGATTGCTTGTTCTTGTTTGGAGACTTCAAATGCTCACCGGACAATACTAGCCTGTTTCCGATCCTACAAGCTTGCCTCCCACCGTCGTTCCATCTAGTCCCGAAAAATAATAGCTTCACATACATACATTTTGCGTCCGGTGACACCTCTGACATTGATCATTTTTTCTTTAACTTCCCAGGCGCAAACAATCTGGCCCTTGTTGACGAAGAATGTGACTGCAGTGACCATCTCGGTCTTAAAATAACCTTCCCCATCTCATGCTTTTCTGGCATACCGGGTCGAAAGTGGCGCACATGTGATGATTGGAAAAAAGCTAACTCTGATCAGTACAAATATAGTCTTGACTCGATGCTCACGTATATTAAAGTGCCCTATCAACTGCTGATGCATAATTGTGAAAAAGATGAAATCGCTTTAAATCTATTTACCTAAGAAATTGTTCACTCGATGAAGTATGCTCAAAAAAGTGCTATCCCGGTGTCTAAAGTTCGAATTGGTACGCGAAAACCCGGCTGGGATAATCCCTACATTCGACAAGTGAAATAGAAATCTAAATTTTTGGTAACGATGTTGGATTGAGTGCGATCGACCACGAAATGGCAAAGTGTTCCGATGTTTTCGCGAATCTAAGAAAGTTTACCAGCGCGCCGTCGAATCAGTTAAAGCTGAAAATGTTGATAATCTATCCCGCCAAATTTCGGATCAACCTGATAAGCTGTGGAGGATTTTGAAACAAGCTGATAGCTGCACTAGTCGGACTAATTTTGAAATACCCGACTCCGAGTGGTCTGATCGTTACAAACAAGACCAAAGGTTTCGATGGGATCCCAAAATTCAATATCTGATCCAGACAACAGGGTCTTGTCTTAGCCAGATCCAGTCTTCGCCAGACTCCTTGAACATTTTTACAATTAAAATTCAGAAACAGACTAAGGCAAAATAGCTAATCACCTGAGAAAACCAAGTTCAGATTTGGATTCAGCATGTGTGTTGTAAGGCTCCCTTCGGTGCTTTACCTCTTTGGTAACCCTTTTTTTGAGTTAGGTACGCGTGTACGGGTTACGATCGACTGTATCGTACGAGAGGGTAGACGCGACGGCGACCTTACTTGGCGGCTTGGCGAGAAGCCGCCGGATTGAGGGTTGTTAGGTAGCGTAGACGATAATGTTCGGCAAGGCGTATATTTGGTTCTTGCTTTCCTATCTGCTGTGGTGAACAATCTACCCGCTTTCTAAGTCTTAATTCGTACACTCAAGTCGCAAGTACATGGTTATTATATTGGTCTGAAGATGGTACAAAGTATAAGTTAGATGATAGATAGGTGGCGAGTAAGAAGGACGAATCAGCAGTATTGCAGAAGGCTGTCATAGGTTGCGTGTATTTTAAGTATAGGTCAGTTCAGCTGGACAGAGTTCGGCGAGGGCGTCGGAGGAAGATGGATCTAAAGAAATAAACTTACTTTAGTTATACATATTGAATTCCTGTACCAACAAGTGTGCTGGTGAACGGCTAGATTAAAACTCCCCGAATCCAGCCTGAAAATCTTTCGAGCGAGTACTTCTTTTGGGTGCAGGTCACGTCATTAAGTTTGCCCTTCAGAAAGGCAAACTCCTGATTGGCTGGCTGAAGCCTTATGATGGTGGTGGCTTTCTTCTAACGGTCTGTTTGTCATTTCTACCTTTTGACCGTGTGACAGGGATCTGGACTTTGTAGTGATTTATTTGATTGAAACTTGAGTTGGGAAAAATAGCTGTCGAGTAATAAACGTTAAAAAGGACAGGAGAATAAATCTAGAAGAGGGAGGCCTATTGTAAAATAATAAATAAAGTGGAACGATCTCACCTTGAGTGTTCAGAGGGGGAGGAAGGACCCTTCTTACAGTGTTTACCCCTATCATATCTGTTTTGACGAAAACTTCCTGCAACTTCTGCTAATTTCCCGGTTCCGGCCGAACTCCAGAACTACTTGTCCTGCGAAAAAAGAAAGCTCAAACACGAAATCAGGGTATCTTCTTTCCCCAGTAATGAACATCTAATCAACTTCAAACAGAAATTTAGCTTATTACAAATTTTCCGATTCCAGCCGGATTCCGGTCGAACTATATGTCCGGGTAAAATATGATTGTCATACAGAGACTCAGCATCTCTTCTTACCCCTAAATCGCTTATCTAATCTACTAGAAATAAAACTTCGACTTCCAACAGTTTTCCGGTTTTTGCCGTATTCCGGACGAACTACATGTCCGGGTAGAAACTTGTTTCCACATAAGTGTTCAGCATGTCGTCTTGCCCTAAATCGAACATCTAATCAACTCCAAATAAAACTTTTAATTTTGACAAACTTTCCGGTTTGGGCCGGATTCCGGTCAAAATACTTGTCCGTCGAGAAAGTAGTTTTCACCATCGTCTTCAGCATGTCTTCCTACCTCTAAATCGAACATTTAATCAACTTCAAATAAAACTTTTACTTTCAACATACTTTCCGGTTTGGTCCGGATTCCGGGCGAAATACTTGTCCGTCGAGAAAATAGTTTTCACCATCGTCTTCAGCATGTCTTCCTAGCCCTAAATCGAACATCTAATCAATTTCAAATAAAACTTTTACTTCCAACAAACTTTCCGGTTTGGGCCGGATTCCGGGCGAACTACTTGTCCGATGACAAAATGATTTTCACCATCGTGTTCAGCATGTCTTCTTACCCCATAATCGACTATCACATTAGCTGTTTCAAAATATTTTGTTTGCCCCTTAATTTGAACCCCCTCCCCCACCCCTAAATGTAGAGCTACAAAGCCCATCTAAGAACTTGACTGGTCCGACGACCCAACGAATCCTCACACCAAGTTTCATCAAAATATCTCATTCCCTTCGAGAGTTATCGTGCTTACAGACGGACAGACGGACGGGCGGCGGACGGACGGACAACTTTTGCGATGTCATAGGTATCCCTCCACTTACGTTTTGGGATCCCATAAAGTGTTTGGTTCCCGCGATGAGCAGCTAAATCAGATGTTTGAAGCTAAATTAAATGCTGCTCTCCGTATGTCTGAAGTCCGGCGCAGTCCAATTGTTATAAATAGTGTTAATGTAGCTTCTGTTGTACAAAAATTGAAGAAGGGCAAAGCCTCTGGTCTGGATGGGATCCGTGCAGAATATCTGAAACTTAGTTCTAATTTACTGTTCGATTACATTGCTTTGTTATCTCAAATGTGTCTGAATTTGGGAATGGTCCCTACTCATTTTTGCGTAGGTAAGACCAGACATATCTTAAAAAAAGGGGCTGAAAAGTCATCTTGCAAATCTTATAGGAATATTACTGTTTCTTCAGTATTAAGCAAAGTTTTTGAGCGGATCCTATTGCCACACCTGATCCGATCTTGCCTTATAGGTGATAAACAATTCGGATTTCGGTCTTTTTATGGTTGTGCCACAGCCCATCGGCTTCTTAAACGTGTTATGCGCCACGAAACGGAATCGAAATCTTCAGTTTTCATATGTAGTGTAGATGTTGCTGCAGCTTTTGATTCTTCTCTCCATCCCCAGTGCTTTCTTTCCCTTATTGAGTCTGGTGTAGATGCTAGTATAGTAAAAGTGCTTAGATTCTGGTACGGTCACTCTGTTATTAAGATTTGTCTTGGTAATTCGGTAGAAAAGGGAAGTTCTCGAATGGTATACTCTGGCAAAATTCCGCGTAGAAAAGGTGTAAGACAGGGTTCAGCCTTGAGCCCTATTCTATTTAACAGTGCAATTTATTCTGTTACGCGAAACCTGCAAGGAAGCTTGTCTATGGACGGGCTTGACCTGAGCTATATCTCGTATGCGGACGACCTACTTCTTTTGAGTGCGTCGCTGTTCGCGCTTTTAAGATAATTTCCTCTTGCCTGTCAGGTAACAACTCAAAAACTGAATATCTTGTCTTCAATGGACGTGTTAATAACGATTCGCGGTTGCGTTTAAATGAGAACACTGTTATACCTCAGTCTACCTCGCTTAAATACTTGGGCCTTGTGTACGGTTCTGGTATACGTATGCTCAGAGGACGTATCTCGGATACGTCTTACAGATGTATGTGTATTGGTTACGGTAAAGCTGTCGCACTAAAGAAGACAGTAAATAGACTAATCCTAGGGCGCCTGTTCAATGCTTTGGTCACACCGCACTTTCTGTACATTTCTCCATTTTGGGATTTGCTAAACATCTCCGAGAAAAGGCAAATTCGGACACAATACTATAAACTGGCAAAATACCTTCCCCCCCCCCTGGGAGTCTAATTCAGCCCTGTCGAAGAAGTACCACATTATCGATGCTTCCGCGAAGTGCGAAGTCATGGAGTGTCGTGCTAGATCCCGGGCTCTTAAAAACATACGAATCTCCGCTGACTCGCCTAAAGTATCTATAAGTTTTATAAAGGCTATGTAGTGTTTCCTTTTTTTGTGTGTAATTCATTTTTCTTTCTTTCTATTACTCCGCTCTTTCTCCCTCCCCCCCCCCCAGTCGTGACGCCCCTGCAAACGATGACACACATTTCCCGTCTCAACCTTATCGTTTCTTTTTCTTTACCCCCCCCCCCCACCCAACCCAGCCCTCATTTACTAATAATAATAATTTCGAAATAAAAATTCCACATTTATCTAACTATCCAAAAAATAATTTTTCAATCTATTTTTAAACAAAAACTGGTTCTTCGACACCCGGATTCTTTCTGGAAGATGATTCCATACCTTCACACCCGAGTTTCTCACACAAAACCCTCCTATTTGACGACCCTCATGCACACAAAACCCTACTCTTGACGACTGTCATGCTAAATTTCGGGATTCCGGACGAACTATTTGTCCGGAGAAAATTTAAACTCCGCATATTCGGATTCAGCTTGTCCTCCTACTCCAGAATCAAACATCTAATCAACTTCAGATTTAACTTTACTTTTTACAAATTTTCATTTTTTTTTTGCCGGATTCCGTATGAAGTCCGGTGAGAAAATAGTTTTCATATTCGGATTTAGCATGTCTTTTAGCCCCTAAATCGACTATGTCGATTACCAAAGATTATAGGTCGATAAAAAATATTTATTTGGTCCTTTATTTTGAAACCCCTCCTCTACCCCTAAATATTCAGCTTTGGGGCCCATCTACGAGTTTAGCCTCTCACTTGACCGAAAAAATCGTCACACCAAGTTTCATCAAAATATCTCACTCCCTTCGAGAGTTATCCTCACAGACGGACGGACAGACGGACAAGCATTAGGAAGTCATACGTATCATTACATTTATGTTATGGGATGCCAAAAAGAGTGAAAGACTGTAGTATAAGGGTGGAAAAACCCAAAGTATACCAACGCGCAATTAAGCCCTAAGGCGTTTTTCCGTGCTCTCACAATCAGTTTGTGGGTCGACTGTGGCTCGAAAAGATTGTTTTCGCGGTGTTTTGTGCGGCCCACAACTGTGTTTCCGCGACCAACAAAATTTTCTTGGCTCGCTTTGTGGCTCAAATTCGACAAACAACTGATTATCGATTTTGTGGCTTGATTCTGGCGGGAAATTTAAATTAAGTAGTAATTCAAGCATATAAACTTAAAACGGAGGATCCCTTTTGCACATAATGGTAAGGAATTAAGCCTGGAGTTCTATTTGTTGCGATTTTACATGAATTTTATTTTTATTTTCAGATATTTGAAATTTCCTCCAAAAAAATGGACAAAACGAAGTTTCCGCGAGATTCAACTCGTGGCTCGACTGTGTGGCACAGAATCGTGTCTCCGCGACAAACACCCAGATGTTTATGGCCCACAATTGTGTCTCGGAAAAAGGCCTCTAGTATAATTCAAGTTACCATATAGCTTCAACATAGGGAAAGTATTTCTCTGATCTGCAGTAAGCGCGGATCAAATGGAGAGTTACCCTAGGTTCACATAGAGCAAATCGCGGCAATGAACGAGATTTTAAAATCGCAGCGACAGAAGATGTTTATCGCTTGGAGTTCACACTGAATTTTCGTCGAACAGAATTTAACGCGAAAAATTCGAAAAAAATCCCTGAACAGCAATAATTAATTTTTCTAAAAGTGAATCATCAAAAGTCGTCCATTTTGCTGTTGCGTGCAAAAAATCGTACTGTCTCCCGATTTAAGTTGAATTTTCCCAACATTGAAAATCGCCTGACAAAGTAACAGAAATCGCCGATTTTGGCGACGAAAATTTCGGCGATTGCCGATATCGCCTCAGTGTGAACGTCTGCGTGAACCTAGGCTATGTTCACTTTCTAGAGGATTTTACCTGTATGAATACGGCTTGGGCTGAAAGAAAAAGCCAGGCTTCACCTTCCAGACTATCAGACGTCCGGGGCATCCGCACAGTCAAACGAACCCTTCCAGATTTTCATGATAATGATGACAGCTAATTTTGCTATTCTTCAACATTTTGTAGATGTCGCCCATTCTAAATAGCTCTTGCATCCCAGTCACAAGTGTCAATCACTTTCCCTTTCCTTCCTATATTTGCATTTTTGTTTTGTCTCTCGAATGGATTGCCTTTATGTCAGTGGTTCCCAACCTTTTCCGCACCGCGTACCCCTAATCAAAGTTTCGAAAACTTTGCGTGCCTCCTTTTTCAGACCGTGAAAAGACGATGTTTATTATCATAAATGATAAAGCATACGTGTAGAAATATATACAAAATCGACAATTGAGGCTTCTTAGTAGCCAAAATTTTGTCAAATCTCGGCTCGATGTCGCAACCTAAACGCAACCTAAATGAGAAGATTACTTGCAATGTCTTCGATTGTTTTTAAACAAAATTGTTTGACAAAGGAACAGATTTTACTGCAATGGGCTAGCTGGTTTTGGAATCAACATTATTTCTTTCTTGTTTTTTCCTGCAAGGGCTTCATTAACATCGAACTATCTATCGTTATTTTTATTGACTTGTTACCTGTGTTAAATTAGGAGTATCTCTCTAATCGTTTATGCTTTAACTGTCGTACGAAACGGAGCATCTAATATACGTGTATCGTTTGGTACATATTAGACTATACCGGTACTCTGATCTTAATCCTCAAAGAGTTGGTTCGTAACTGTGGAGGGGGGAGTTCGGACGGTAGGTCCTAGGTCCTGCATTCAATACACAGTGGATAGAAAACACACTTACTTTTAATATTGAAGTTCTGCATACATCGAACACATCTGTTAATCCAACGATCACCACTTTCTTAGACTAGCTTAAGACTGCCTTTACATACAATTTCATTGCTCCTTTTATACTAGCTTTTCTCTTCGTTTTATGGGTTGCCAAAATCGGGCAAAAAGGCACTGCGTGTGAGGCAATGCGAATGTGAAATAAGGGACTTGGAGACTACGAGGCAATGCGACTGTTCGAGCAACAGGGGATTTGCGCCAACAGTCGCTTTGCGAAAGTTATTATAATCATCTAGAATTAAATACTTCGTGTCGTTACAGACTTTCACTATGGTTTATAACCAGAGGTGTCACGCAGGGGTCGGCAACACCCCTCCCCCTGAAAGTGATCGGCGCGAAGCGCCGCTATTTTTTGTAAAAACAGTATTTTTTTTTTTTAAACACTCGCTAAAAAGACCAGCCAGTCAGTAAAAATACCTTAACCCCCAAAAAACATTTTAGCTGTGATGCCTCTGCTGGTAATATCAGGCTTTTGGCAATCAAAATTGAGTGAGGCGAGATTTTGAAGCTAAAGACTAAAACGATTTTGGTACGTTCACGTACTCCTTGCAAGGGTCTCGCGTACCCCCTACGGTACGCGTACCACCGGTTGGGAACCACTGCTCTATGTTACCTTCCAGACATCCGGAATCTGGGGTGTCCAACACCCCGGACTTGCATTTTTGGCCTGGCTTCACCTTCGAGATCCGTCTCGACGAAAACGGCTGTCTGGAATCCGGAAGAAAAATCTGGAAGGTGAAGCCTCGCTTAAAGACACACGTCTTTAGGGGTTGTCTAAGTTCATTACTCTGTGTAATGAACTGTGTGTGAGTGGCGGTTTCATCACTTGTGATTAGAACGATCAAAATGACCAATCGTAAATCCGGGAGTTCGGCATAGAAAGGAGCGGAATGAGAAACAACGAAGCATGGGGTATTTCGGTAGGATGATGATGATGGTGAAATTTTATTTACGCACTTAAGAAGAGGAAAATAGTGCAGTATAGACAAATAAAAGGGAAAAATACACTGAGCTTTCAATAATGTAGTAAATGCACGAGATAAAAAAATAAGCATTTGAAAAAAAGAAAGAAAAGGGACTAATCGGGTATAAAAAATGTTCTTCCTAGATGGAATGAAGAGAAATGACCAAGGGCAGAAATGTGAAGGTCCTGGGCAATTTAAGATAACTCTGCACAGGGGTCAAAGGGCAAGAAAGTTGCAGTTATGCGGGAATTCCTATAACGTCGAGGAAATTCCAAGGAAGAGATGTTTCATTTTATTTCGTTGTAAGAACGCTTACGTCAAAAGATTCTTCGGGTGAATAGAGATTCGACTTCGAGTGAAGTGTCTTCTTATACTTGATGTATTACATATTTGGGGGAGGGGAGGGATGGTTAAATTGTCCTCTTTATGATGGAAGTTAGTTGAGACGTTAGTCGTTTACAGATACATCTTCTGTAAGGGTATGCCATCAAGTTTCTTATCCCAGAGGCTCTTTTGTAGTGGATACGAACTAAAGTTCTCCGTTATTCTCTTAAAGGACACCTCGCACTATTTACTCTTCGACTTACAGTATTTTGAAATATTTGAATACATTAAAACTATGCTGTACTTTCAAGAAATAACCCACGGTTTTGGCTATTTTAAGCCTTTTCCGAGACACTTTGACTTGAGCGAAAACAGAGAAACAATTTACATAACCGTTTTTTCTGATGGAAGAAAACGAAATACGATTTTCGATGGTGGTAAGTCGTGGAATGCCAGACAGGAGAAGAAACGTAAGCCGTCGAAACAACACAGAAGAGGGAACTTATGATCACGCCACCAATGGCCTGTGCGCCACCAACGGCTTATGAGCCACCAATGTCCCTGGATGAACCAATGTCTGAGGTAAGTGTGAAGATCAATCTAGAAACTCAGTTTAACGCTAATAATAATAGAGACATAGAGGATGCATTAAGTAAAAAAATTTGTAAAGTGAAGTTTATGTGCATTATTTGTTACCCAGTTGTCTGAATGAACAGTATACTGAGTTCAATGTTCGGCCCCGAGCTGGACCCTAACTTTCTTCGTCCTTCGTCGGTCCTTCAAAGAGAATGCATCACCGTTACCTTGAGAGGTCGTTCCCTCTCCCCACGCGACTAGATCGACCTCGGAGGTGCATTCCATTATCTCGCGCCTTTGTGATCAACTTACCGTCAAAGCAAGGTCGAAAGTCGTCAACTCGTGAAGTCTCGTGATGGAGGGTGGGAGTTTGAGTAAGAAAAGGAAGAGGTCGGCTTTCAAGATTCATCTTCAAATGAGTACCAAGAGATACCCGAGGAAAAGCAGGGAAAATGTCAGATGATTTGCCCACAACCACTCATCGCACTCCCCAGAAGAGAATGCATGGTCGTTCCCTCTCCCCTTGCGACTAGAACGACCTCGGAGGTGCATTCCATTATCTGGCAACTTTGCGGTCAGTTTACCTTCGAAGCAAGGTCGACAGTCGTGACCCCGTGAATGAAGTCTCGTGATGGCGTGTGTTACGCATTCACTGTTCACCCTGAAACGGTCTTTCCCTCTCCGGTTGGTCATAAGCTCTTCCACCATCCTGTTTTATCGGATATCCTTCCCCCTCCGTATGAAAACACAAAAAAACGACAGGAGAGGGTCGCAAGTTCAAAGGTTCTAAAGTTGTCCCCCGTAGCCTACCTGCAACACATAACGCGAGAAAACCTTCGTTCTGAGTTTCACAAAACTTTATGATGATGGCGGTAGCTGTCTTTGATATTATTCCAACGTCCGTGTTTTGTTTTTGGTTTTTGTTTATATACTATAATAGGTTTGTGAAGACGAATTGATGACCCAAATTTGGCATTGCCATGTTTTTTAAATAAATTCGTTACTTACTTACTTACTCCCCGTGCAACTAGAACGACCTCGGAAGTGCATTCCATTACCTGGCGACTTTGTGATCAGTTTACCTTCGAAGCAAGGTCGACAGTCGTCAGCTCGTGATGGAAGGGGGGAGTTTCAGTAAAAAAGAAAGAGGTCGGCTTTCAAGATTCAGCTTCAAGTGGGTACCAAGAGGTACCTGAGGAAAAGCAGGGGAAGTGTCGGATGATTTTCCCACAACCGCTCTTTCTCCTGGCCGAAGAGAATATCGGGATATCAGCACCTGAACTATACAAACCTTAACCAGTTTGCATCGTTTTCTTGTTCCTTGTACGTTTACCTTACTAGCAATCTGCGAAGACCCAATAAACCGTTGCTTTTTTCATCTCTCCGGGATTTGTAATCTATTGATCTTTTTTAAGAGCTCAATTTTTTTTTTTTTTTTTTTTTTAGGAAGGAAGGAATTTTATTTTCTTCAACATTTCTACAACATATTGAACATATTCTTAAACCAATAGCCCGTCTCAATATGTGACAACAGGTCACCTGTGCAAGACGGACATCAAACTCACAAAATCTATTGATCAAATTTTTTTTCTTTTCTTTTTTCTTTCTTTTATATACACTTAGTGAGACTTTAACTCACTCCAAATCAGCTCAATTGATAGGATATCTAATGAATTTACGTTAATTAACATCATGTCGAGGAAGAAAGTCGAAGGAAAAGGCGAGGAATAAAGGAGCAATACTGGCTTATAATTTATTGTCTCAGAAAACTGTTTCTTATTCTGTCCCTGTTGTGAATTCCATCTAGTGGTTTGCAAGGACTTATAAATCAATCGTTGTAATTTGCCAGAATATTTTACAAATAGCAGTGGCATTGTCAAGACATAGTTAAAAAAAAACACAGTTAAAATGAGCACACACACAAAAACAAGACGCACATTATCTGGCATTGTAGTGCTGAACAAAGTAGGGGACAACAGGTGAATTGTATCGCTCGATGGAGTTTGCAGGTGGACTTAGTAACCTTGCTCCGCGGGCCCACAACACAGAAAACGCAAAAGGTTTGGAAATTACCCATATTACAGTTCAGCACTCTAAGTGGACTAGTTTCTCCATTGCCTCATAACCAACACTTGCGTAGACATAGTAAAAAGTCGGATCCATAGGGTAGTGGGTCGCTTTCACTTTCTGCTGCTGAGACGTATGCAAAACCTCCATTACCTGGGACACAGATGACAGGTTTTCCACTCACTAACCTATGGATCTATTTTACCATGTCTGATCAAAGTGCTGACGGTGAGGCATAGGGGATTGACAGAAACTAATCCGCTTGGAAGCGCTGTACGGGAATATGGCCAATTGTAAAGACACCAAAGTCCTCTCTCCCATATCCTTTCGTGGCGACCTCGGAGTGTACTCCATTATCTGGGGACTGATTTGTTTACTTTCGAAGCAAGGTTGACAGTCCTGAATAAAGAGTCGTGTTCGTATTGGAGGATGGAGATTCAGAAAAAGAGAAGAAAGAACGTTCCTTGTACGATTCAAGCGTTGCCGGAGCAGCGGGGACATGGTCATTTTTTAAAAATTTAATTAGGCTTGCTAGCTTGAGCTTCGTAGACTATTTAAGTAGTTTACGTAAATTAAGATCCTTTCGAGGACGAAAGTTGATATAGAAGAAGAGGACAAAGGAGAAATCCCGTTTTAAATCGTCTGCCGCAGAGAACTATTTTATTTTCTGTGAGCATGGTAAATTTGGATCTTTCTTTTTAGAGCCGTCGAGCCATCTAACCATCTCTAATTTGTAGAATGTTCCAAGCTCCTCGGCGCACAAAATATCCAACGCAAACGGCTTGGACATACTCTTGATGACGACTAACTCTCCTTGCCGATGCAAAATCGCCGTGTACCTAGCGGAAGAGCCGAAAGCGGCACCACAACTGTCTGCAGCGATCACCATGATTGGTTGACGCAGTATTTGAGTTGTTGAGTTTGTTAAGGCTTTTGACGGGCACGGGAAATCTGAGGCGAAAACTAGCCGGCCATAGAGAGATCGCACCATATACAACGAAAACGGACCGGATTCTAATGAAAAAAATTAACATTAGGAAGTATAGGACTTTAGACTTTGAGACTAAATTACCGGACTTTGATAGCCACTCTGAGCCAGCAAATTTAAGGATCGTTAATCTGTCTCCTTCTCGTTGGAATAATATAACTTTTATAAATTAGTGTTCTTTCTGATCAGAGTTTGAAGGCGTCAAAGTTTGTAAGCAAAGATGGAGTCTTGCCCTATTGGTCAATTGTGACACATTTTTTCAAATCCTCGTCATCGCCGACCAATTAGATTCGAGATTCCTTTTTTGTGTTCGAACTTTGAAGCCTTCAAGCTCTTAGTACCTTGAAACTCTTTTACAAAAAAAAAATTATAAGATTAAGGAATAACCCAATTAACATTCCTGCAAGTCCCTGGCTCAGAATGATGGTCAAACGCCGGTAATTTAATTTCAAAGTTGAAAGTCCCATAACTCCCAGTCTAATTTTTTTTTTTTTTACGTTCCCGTGACGATGGTGTAGCGATATCCAATTTCGTCGGGTAGGGTGCAACCTCTCTATTCAGTGTCCGATGCTTCTGGAGTACGAGTCTCGAAACACCTACGTAAATCTTTAAATCATTGTGGGAAGGATGTTGCAATTATTGTTACCGGTTCGAGAGACGTTGAATGACGGTTGATTTCTACTAAATGAAATGCGCCTAGAGCTAAGATGAAGCTAAGGATTCTATTCCGGGCTAAAAGGTTTGCTCTATGAGCATGGCAGCAATTGCAAGAGAAACAGAAGTGGCAGAAGTGGCGTTTTTGATCGCCGTTCGCCTTTCAACGTCGTACTTTCGACGTTGGCCGTTCGTTGCTTATAAACCGTTGTTGCAAGTTCGCCTTGGGGCTTGGTTGTAAAAACCCTTTATAAGGGACGTTGACTCCACTGGGCTTTAAATTTTAGCGGGAAATTTGAAAAAGAGAAACATGGATTCACACAACCTGCGAACAAGACCTGGATTTGACATGACCAAAAGAACCCATAGTTCCCCATTAATTTTTCTGCTGGACAGCCTTATGCGGCAACACACACCTAAGTATTCCTTCAGCCCAAGCTGACGGCGAATGATATTTGAAAGTGCAAAACAGACACGTCCGCTGAATTTTATTCGAGCTATATTTCGGCCCTTCTTGGCAAGGATCCTCTTCAGGATCAAGCTGCTCAAAATTGGAAAATGAACTTTTTTTTACTAGCTAATTTTCCAGTTTGAGCGGATTGAGCACACCTTCAAGAATTAGAGTTCAACTTCTAAGTTATCAGTCATGGAAGTTAAAGAAGTATTTAATTGACAAAAAAGTAGAACCAAATCCAGATAATCTCGTGAAAAATTAAAGCTGTCCCTCTTTCCGTTCTATCCGACTGAGTTTATAGCATATTACTAGAGTAAGTTACTGAGAAGCAAGTCCAAGCTTTGAACGCACCCCTGTTAAGAGTCGGTCCTGTCATTTAGTATTCTCTACTGTTTTCTCAAAATCTCCTTTCATTTTTCAGTGAAATTCCACTTTCGCACTTCAGACTTGACGCATATATATGTATGTTCTTCTATATTTAAATCTCCGCAATTTTCAATCGACAGCGGACAGCGCACGGCCAACTTCGTAGCCTTCGCCGTTAGACGTTCGCCTGTGCTTTCGATGAGAAAGGCAGGAGACGCCGGTCGCCGTTCGTCACAAAACACCTTATTTTATTTTATTTTATTTTTTTAAGTTTTTTTTCAATGACCGACCTATATATTTAGCGTCACCTACACTTTCCTCTATCTCTACATTTATTTTTTTTAAATTCTTTCTTATTCCCTCTTTTAATCCTTATTTCTCATTTTACCATTTCAACACATCTTTAAAACCTTTTCTTTGTTTTCCTTCCTTAATATCTCCTTCCCTTAAAATTATAGCTAAAGCTAAAAGCCTAGAAGCCTAAGAAATACCCTTGTCAAAAAGAGGCGAAATATCTCTAGAAGATATAGAAGCTGACTGTTCAATTAACACCATCAAATAGGTTAAAGTACAAGATATCCGTTCACTTATTTCCTCGCATCACTGAACGAAGAATATTCTCGTCACCACTACAGCATTTGGGACTAGGCATGGGCACTGTTCTGTCATTCCAACAGGAACAGACAGAAATGGGTCACATAAGAACAGAAACAGAAAGAGAACAGGAAACTTGAAAACAGGTCCTATTTTGTTTTAACAGAAACGATGACGTCGAAAACAGAAACAGCTGTTAAACAGGCAAAAAAACAGAAACGGCTGTTTAAAACAGATTTTTTTTACTATTTGATTTCCTGTATTTTTTATTATTTTTCATGTTCACCCATAGTTTGCCCTGTACCAAGGTATCTTAAATAGTTCTTCCTTGCACCGCACACATGCCTTTATTCGAGTTCTTTTCAGAGAACAAAACAAGAAATGTCTTGGTTCAGAATAACAGCTGCCTGTACCAATGAATTCACGTTTCATACGTCATCGCATCAAAATTCCCCGTGGGTACTAGTAGGGTTCACAAATTGGCCTCTTTTCGAATGTGGCATTTCCAAATGATGGACACCCTTGAGTTAAAAGATTTGTTGTACTGATAAGGTGGATTGCCCCAAAAAACAGACTTGGCTATTTAAACAGGTATAAAAAACAGTAACAGGGCAAAACGGGACACACCAAAACGGAACAGAACGGGTAAGAGAAAAATACAACAGTAAAACCCGATGAAAAATTTGTAGTCTGCGTAGTAGTACGGTAGTAGTACGAAAACGTTGCATGAAATACTATGTAATAGCAAAGAATACTATCAGTTATTGTGCCTCAAACTCGTCCAATCTTATGTAGTAGTATCCAGTAGCGTCCTGTCTTGCCATAGTAGCATCCAGTCTTGCTAATAGTAGCATATAGTAGTATGCAGTAACACGGTAGCCTTGAAGTAGAAGCATGTAGTAGCATCGTTAGTACTGCATGCAACTTTTTCGTACTACTTCATAGTACTATTTTGAGATAAATTTTTCATCGGGAACTGGAAAAAAAAAACAGAAACTGAAAACAGGAGCAGTGCCCATACCTACTTAGGACACAAATCCCCTGGCCGCACGTGATAAACTTACTACCATTCCACTTCCTATTCTTTAAAATCTTTCTTCACAGTGGGATAGGCTAGAGAAATCTTACTAGGCCTTCTGTTGCCACAGAAGTTGCAATGTGTACATGCAATGTACAATGTACATGTGATAATTTGCCGGCTTCAATCCTCTCTTGAGGATCAACATCAATCCCTGCAGTCAAGATTTCAGCAGGTCGTTTAAATTAATCAGAAAATGGAATTCACGAGGGTTACTCACTCCGTGTTCACCAGTGTACAAAGTTGATAGTGACAAATGCATACATCAGTCCCTCTTTTTGTCACTCTCTTGGTTGGTTCCGCATCGTTTTTCTGTTGGTATTGTGTTGGGTTTTGTGCTTAGTTGTTTGTTTTTTTCGATGAGGACGGTTTGCCGGAAGTGCAACCAAAATATCCGAATTTATATTTATCCCTCGCACATCATCTTAGAGGGATAATTAGGGGATCAAGAACAAAACCTGAAAATCACGGTTTTCTATTTCTTTTGTAATGAATGGTCAGCTTGGCTTTAAACCTTCTATTCAACAAACAGGTCACTTCCTAATTTGAACGGCTTGAGCCTGAAGATGACCCTTGCCAAGAAGGGCGGAAATATCTCTCGGAAAAACTTCAGCTGATGTATCCGTTTTTGGGATGTGTGTGGGATACCTATGACATCGAAAAAGTTGTCCGTCTGTCCGTCCGTCTGTGCGCTCTGTCACTCTCGAAGGGAATGAGATATTTTGATGAAACTAGGTGTGAGGATTCTTTGGGTCAAGAGTAAGGTCAAGTTCATAGATGGGCTATTTAGCCCTACATTTAGGGATGGGGGAGGGGTTTTAGATTAAGGGGCAAATTAAATATTTATAAACAGATAATGTGATAGTCGATTATGGAGTAAACAGACATGTTGAACACGATGGTGAAAACCATGTTGTCATCGGAAAAGTAGTTCGCCCGGAATCCGGCCGAAGCCGGAAAGTTTGTTAAAAGTAAAAGTTTTATTTGAAGTTGATTAGATGTTCGATTTAGGGGTAGGAAGCCATGCTGAAATCAATGATGAAAACCATTTTCTCGCCGAACAAGTAGTTCGCCCGGAATCCGGCCTAAACCGGAAAGTTTGTTAAAAGTAAAAGTTTTATTTGGAGTTGATTAGATGTTCGATTTAGGGATAAGATGACATGCTGATCACTTATGTGAAAACGATTTTGTACCCAGACAAGTAGTTCGCCCGGAATCCGGCCAAAACCGAAAATTGTTAAAAGTTAGAGTTTTATTTGTAGTTGATTAGATATTCGATTTAGGGGTGAAGAGATGGTGAATCCGTGTATGACAATCATTTTTTACCCGAACATATAGTTCGACGGGAATCCGGAAAAATTTTTACAAGTTGAATTTTCATTTGAAGTTGTTTAGATGTTCAATATTGGGGAAAGAAGATACGCTGAGTTCGTTTTTGAGCTTTTTTTTGTCGCCGGAAAATTAGTTCCGGAATTCGGCCGAAACCGGGAAATTGGCAGAAGTTGCAGGAAGTTTTCGTCAAAACAGAGATGGCTTATAGGGGTAGACACACATGCAGATTCAATACCTGAACTTGTTTTTCTCAGATGATTAACCTGTTTTTGAATTTTAATAGTAAAAATGTTCAAGGAGTCTGGCGAAGACTGGATCTGGCGAAGACAAGACCCAATTGTCTGGATCAAATATTGAATTTTTGGGATCCCATCGAAACCTTTGGTCTTGTTCACTATCAACTGTGACTCGCGTAGCTAGCATGGGCTGAAGGAATTTTAATACCAGTGAGCAGTCGTCACTTAATAGGCAGCAACAAAGGACATTCCAAAAGTTGTCCGTCTGTCCGTCCGTCCGTCTGTGCGCACTGTAACTCTCGAAGGGAATGAGATATTTTGATGAAACTTGGTGTGAGGATTCTTTGGGTCAAGAGTAAGGTCAGGTTCGTAGACGTGATCTGTATCCTCACATTTAGGGGTGGGGGAGGGGGTTTAAATTAAGGGACAAATTTAATATTTTTAAACAGATACTGTGATAGTCGATTATGGGGTAAGAAGTCATGCTGAACACGATGGTGAAAATCATTTTGTCACCGGACAAGTAGTTCGCCCGGAATCCGGCCAAAACCGGAAAGTTTGTTAAAAGTAATAGTTTTATTTGAAGTTGATTAGATTTTCAATTCAGAGGTAAGATGACATGCTGAACACGATGGTGAAAACCATTTTTGTGCTGGACAAGTAGTTAGCCCGGAATCCGGCCAAAACCTGAAAGTCTGTTAAAAGTAAAAGTTTTATTTGAGGTTGATTATTTTTTCGATTTTGGGGTAGGAGGACATGCTGAACACGACGCTGAAAACCATTTTCTCTCAGGACAAGTAGTTCGCCTGGAATCCGGCCAAAGCCGGAAAGTTTGTTAAAAGTAAAAGTTTTATTTGGAGTTGCTTCGATCTTCGATTTAGGAGTAAGAAGACATGCTGAACACTTGTGTGAAAACAATTTTCTACCCGGGCAAGTACTTTGCCCGGAGTCCGGCCAAAACCGGAAAAATTTAAAGTTTTAGTTTTAGTTGATTAGATATCCGATTTAGGGGTAAGAAGAGATGCTGAGTCCGTGTATGAAAATCATTTTTCGCCCGGACATATAGTTCGATCGGAATCCGACTGGAGCTGGAAAATTTGTTATAAGTTAAATTTTATTTGAAGTTGATTAGATATTCAATATTGGGGAAAGAAGATACGCTGAGTTCGTTTTTGAGCTTTGTTTTTTTGCCGGACAAGTAGTTCCGGAATTCGGCTGAAACCGGGAAATTGGCAGAAGTGGTAGGAAGTTTTCGTCAAAACAGATATGACTTATAGGGGTAAACACACATGCTGAATCCATATCTGAACTTTATTTTCTCAGATGAGTAGTATATAAAGCCGGGTTCTACTCCACCCTCCCCCCAATTTCAAAACCCCATTTTAACATCAATTTCTTAAATTTTAACATCCTTTTTACCAAATTATCCCCCTTTTTAAGAACATTTTTATTTTCTTACTTCCAAAATAAAGGATACAAGAAATGAGAAATATTACCCTTTACTACATATAAAATACTACAATATACACTACTTCTTTTTTTTTACATTTTTCATTTTTTATTCAAATATTACTGAGTAAACAGTTCTAAATCCACATATGTTTCTTTGTTCTTGTTTTCGCGTACAATAGGCTGCAAAACTAGATTTTTCTTTAAAAGTAATTCGTTAGCAATGGCATTATATTTCTGCGTTATAAACAAATCACAGGGTTTGTCATTATGATTAATAACTACAACCAACTTATCACCATATTTTGTCTTAGCAATTCTCATTTTAACGATAGTATATTTCAGTCCTAATACCAATGCTTCTTTCCTGATTGTCTCATTGTATTTATTCATTCTGATTGTATTCAAGACTTCCTTTGTGGACTCCATTTATTAGGGGATGATTTTATTAAATAAAAATCCAAAGCTCCTAATTACCGGCAGATCGTAACACCTGTGGTGTGAGAGATGCGTCACACTAAATATTCTCGAATATTCTCGAATATTTAGATGCGTCACCTCCAGCAGATAACAAGACTCGGCGGAGAAGATTCGCGAATATATATAGTGTCGCGCATCTGGTTAAGGAGACATTTGTAAACAAGTTGAGATTAAGAAGGTGTTGAAGAAAGAAAAAATTTCCAATGTAAGTATTTTTAGTTTTCTAGCGATAAAAACAAGGATATCTAGCAAGATAGGAATAGCTTCGTCTGAAACAAACAATTACGCAAATATCAAATATACCAAACGAGTTATCAGATGACGAAGCGCATCACACGAGATGACGTAGGAAATTCTGTAAAGAATTTTTAATGGGTTAGATAATGTTGCGAAGCGCATCACACGTGATGACGTAGGAAATTCTGTAAAGGAATTATCTGGGTCAGATAATGTTGCGAAGCGTGTCACACGAGATGAAGTAGGAATCAAATGGTCTTCAAAAATTCTGTAAAGGAATCATCAAGGTCGTTAAAAGATTTTTATTTTCAGATGAACAGCGAAGGTATTCAGAAGAAAACAGCAACCATTCCGAAAAAGTATATGAATGGGTTGTTCAAACTGGAGAAATCGGAGCAAGAAACATTCCTTTCGCTGTGGAGTAAGGTAGTCACAGCCTCAGATGAAGTCGAAGGTGAAGACCGTACGACAGCGTGTTCCTCTGTTGACAAGAAAAAAGAGAAGAGCGTGCAGTTTTTAGCCGATATTAAAGCGAATTTACATGCTTCGCGAAGGTTTGGAAACTTCAAAGTGGACGTAAGCATCAAGAAGGTGCTGAGCAGCAAAATATGTGGAGTCAGTTTGGAACAAGCAGAACGTTTAATTATTGATTTAAATAAAGTGGAGGTGTATTTGGATTATTTATCAGTGTTACTAAAAGCGAAAAAAGGTGAAGTGTATGCGTACATGCAAAAACTGTTCAATGACAACCCTGAGAATCTGCACAAGTGTTTTCTTGAAGAACGATTTAAGAAATATGGAGAAAGCAAATCAACAATAAGAAGATATCTTCAGTTGTATGGATTAGTCCGCGAATATCCTGGAATAGCTTTCTGTGGGAAAGGGTACTATTGCATCGTCGAAAATGAAAAAGCTATTCGCAAAGCGATCCAAGAGGATGAGATATTGTCTTCATTACTCAAGGAGCATCCTGCGCAAGTTTTCTTATCCGATGAAGTGTTGATTGATTTTGATAATCTGAGTCTATAAATGTTGAATTAAGTTTTCTCAATAAATTGGTGTTTCATTGATTGAGTTATAAGCTAGATTTTGTTGCTAGGTGGTGGTTATGTGTGAAGAGTCACACTGGTGGAACATTCTTCTGAACTATTGATGTATTCTTGCAATATTTATAGCCATTCAGACGGACTTGTTTCATGTATTTTTCGCGAGGAAAAAATCGAAAGGTTTTACGCATCTCTGTTTCTCTCTGAATTACCTCCTCAATTGTTAACTGTCCGCATTTTAACATTGACAACAACTCAGTATAAAAATCATAAATAGTCCTAAATTCTGCTTTTCTATCAGCAATGCTTAATTGCTTTTCAATTATTTCGATGATAACAGCACCCAAACTTAAAGAAGCTAGCGGTAGCACTAGAAACGCAGACATTCCTGCTGCTGAAAAGAGGAATTTGGATACAAGTAAGCTATTACTTATATGATTGTAGTACTTGTAACTGCGACGGTAAACATACATTTTCTTTTCTAATTCTTCCATTTATAATATAATAAAATTGTTTCGAAAAATATTTCTAACAAAATAAAGAGTAGTAACCAAATGCCGATTTCGTCAAGAGTAGTAACCAAAAGCGGATTTTCGTTAAGAGTAGTAACCAAATGCCGATTTCGTCAAGAGTAGTAAAGAATAAAGGAAACCCGTGACTAGTAGTAAAGCATGTGCGAAACCCATAAGGGCGTCGGAAAATACATAGTAAAGGATTTGGAAAACCAGTGCTTTTCTTTACGGCTGAGAAAACGCAGACTGGGAAATTTATTAATAAAAATGTTCCCCTATTAAATGATGAATACTGCAGAGGTTATTCAGCTTTGTAAAAAGGTTATATCAAACAACAAAGCGGTTATACAAAGATTATCGCTATACACATATAATGAACTGCAGACTTACGCGAAAATTAATAAAATCAAAACAAATGGAGCTAAGAAACATGAAATAACAAATAATATAATAAACCATCTTAGTAAGTATATTTTGATAGCTGAAGATAAAATTAAAATTGAACGCAGAAACGAAAGAACTCATAATAAGAACAGACCATCCGACTACAAACCAGAACCGAGATTACGAACCATTCTGGAAGATGAGATAAAAGAAAATAATATCACCATTACAAAACTAAAACAAGAATACAATGATAACAAAGAAAAAGAGACAAGCGAATTAAAGAAATTTCTGAAAAACAAGAACCTATCAACTCGCGGAAACCGAGAAGAAGTACTAAAAAGAGTTGGAGAATACTATAATAATATTATTACCAAACATAAAGATTCCGTACAGAAAAATAGAGATATCATAAGAGATCAAACAGAAAGACGTGATAACAGTAGACAGAAACCAATTGGTTTATCAACTCTCTTCATAAATAAGAAAAAAATTAAAGAAGAAAAATTAATTCCTGATCATGTATTTAGAACGGAAGAAGAACAGCAGCCTACTATTTTTAGCGAAAGTGAGAATGTATTCACTGTAAACGTTTCAGTTCAAGGTAATGGAGTTGACGAGCATACTCTTATTGCTTTTACTTTCGCAGATATACAGCGGCGAATGAACGAAATAAATCAATATAGAGTTCAGTTTGTAACTCGGGTTATTTTCCATCGACAGGAGAATGATGAAGAAGTAGTAGTATATTACAACAGTACTTCTTGGATTTTAAATAAAAATAGCATTCTTACTCATAATCATTTGAATGATAATAACAAGAGACTGAGTTCTTTAAGTAATACCCCTCGATCTGGGCTACAATTTAGTCGGTATGAAGGAATTGATTATAGGATGACACGAATAGAATCTTACATGGGAGGAACGTTTAAAATACTGCCAGATTTCGTAAAAAATAAAAAAGCGTGCATAAATATAAAAAATTTAGATCAAAAATGCTTTCTTTGGTCCATCTTAGCAAATCTACATCCAGCTAAGGATCATCCGGAAAGAATTTCGAAATATAAACAATATGAGAACGAATTTGATTTCGATGGGGTTACCAACTTCCCAATGGATACTAAAGATATACACAAATTTGAAAATAGATACAACATTAAGATTTGTTTATTTCAAATTGAAAAAGAGAAAATTATCAGAAGTCATATACTAAAAAGTACAATCAATGGCAAAACAGCTAAACATGTTATTAATTTATTATATTTCGATAATCATTATGTATTGGTAAAGGATCTGAGCAGATTAGTTGTAGTCAAATCTCTAAAAATAAAACAAAGACATACCTATGCACTTTTTGCGGAAGGCATTTTACAAAAGAAGAACACTTTGAAAAACATGAAAGTAAAAATAATTGCGAAGATCCTGATATTATAATGCCTCCTGAAGGTTCAAGTATACAATATAAAAATATTGCAAAACAAATGAAAGTACCTTATTGCATAATAGCAGACTTTGAGTCTTATAACGAAGAATACAATCAGGTAAACGGGAAGAAAACAATAAAAGTGGCCAAACAGAAACCATTTGCTTACGGGTTTCAGGTATGCTGTTCTTTTGATACAAACCAGAACAAATACTATGACTATTTCGGTGAAGACGCTGCAGAACATTTTGTTAGAACCGTTACAAAAGTATCCACAGAAATTGCAAACAAATATGAAAGCAGACAAAGAAACCATACTTATACCAATGCAGAAATTACCGAAAAATGGAAAAATCTAATGGATAAGACTTGTCACATCTGTACAACTGAAATTACTGAAAATCCTCACTTTGATCACGACCACATGACAGGAGAAGATAGGGGATTTGCTCATGCTGAATGTAATATGAAATACAGGATTCCTAGGCATATCCCGGTAGTAATGCATAATTTATCAAAATATGATTCCCATCTGTTTGTTAGAGAATTGATACCTGATAACGGAATTTTTGAAAGTGCAGAAAGTTTCATATCATTCTCGAAATCAATAAGTATAAGAAAGACGGATACGGAAATAAAATATGAGATCCGGTTTATAGATTCAATTAGATTTATGGCTTCATCTTTAGACAAACTATCAGCAAATTTAGCAACATGTGATTGCAAAGTACCTTGTAATCATCTAAGACAGAATTTCAAGTACACATCTAACAGCTTCAAAAATGAAGATGAATTCAAAGAAATAATTAAAAAAGGGGTGTATCCCTATGAATTCGTAGATAGTTTCGATAAAATGAAATGTACAAAGTTACCACCAATAGAAAGCTTCTATTCTAGGTTGACAGGGAAAGGTATTGACAAAAGTGATTATAAAAGAGCGGTATCTATATGGAAACAATTTAACTGTGAAACATTACTTGATTATACCAAGTTGTACCTAAAAAGTGATGTGTTAATTCTATCAGATGTTGTGGAGAATTTCAGGAACGTTTGTATACGGAATTATGATTTGGATCCACTTCATTACTTCTCAGCTCCTGGGTTGACATGGGATTCTTTCTTAAAGCATTCAAAAGTAGAACTACCACTATTCTCGAAGGAAGACATGTATACATTCATTGAAAAGGGAATAAGAGGTGGTGTATCCCAATGTATAAAAAGATACGCAAAAGCAAATAATAAATATACAAGTGATTATAATAAGCATAAACCATCTAATTACTTAATGTATTTAGACGCTAATAATTTATATGGGTGGGCGATGTCGCAGAATTTACCAGCGAGTGATTTCCAATTCATTTCCATACCGGATGATTTGAAAGAAAGGAATGAATACGAATCAATCGAGTATTATAACCATCTAAAAACTCATATCAATTCGATAATGAAATTACAGAATGTAGGTGCTATATATGAGGTAGATTTAGAATATCCAAAAGAACTACACGAATTACACAAGGATTTACCATTAGCACCGGAACACTTTAACGGTAAGCTATGTACCACAGTATTAGATAAAACCAACTATGTAGTTCACCACAGGAATCTAGAATTTTATTTACAAAAAGGCTTGATATTAAAAAGAGTACACAGAATACTAGGATTCACTGAAAGTGCTTACTTAAAAGGATATATAGACCACAACACAGCACTTAGAACTAAAGGTACAAATGATTTTGAGAAGGACTTCTTTAAGCTTATGAATAATGCTTGCTTTGGAAAAACTATGGAAAACGTAAGGAAGCGATTGGATATGGAAATAATAACGGATGATACAACAAGAGAAAAAATAATAAAGAAACCCAACTTTAAATCTGAAATAATATTCAGTGAAAACTTTTCAGTAGCAAGAATGTCAAAGGAAAAGATAAAATTAGACAAACCAATGTATATCGGCTTTGCTGTATTGGAACTATCCAAGTTATTGATGTATGAATTCCATTATGATTATATGAAGCCTAAATATGGAGATAAAATTGATTTGTGTTATATGGACACTGATTCTTTCATATATGATATTAGAACTGAAGATTTCTATGAAGATATCAAACAGGATTTGAATGAGAGGTTCGATACATCTGATTATGCGAAAGATAATCCATATAGGTTTCCTAGTGTAAATAAGAAAGTGATAGGAATGATGAAAGATGAATTAGGTGGACAGGTTATGACAGAGTTTGTTGGATTACGATCAAAAGTATATGCTTATTTAAAGGACAACCAAGACCCTTCAAAGGCTAGCAAAAAACTGAAAGGAATAAAAACCAATATAGTTAAAGATAAAATTACGATTCAAAACTATAAGGATGTACTGTTTGGTAAAACGGAAAACCTTTCTATAACCCAGTATAACTTAAGATCATACAAGCACAATATGTTTCTAGAAGAACAGAATAAAAAAGCGTTAGATCCTAAGGATGATAAAAGGATAGTAACAAGCGATAAAATACACACTTTACCTTTAGGTTATAAACATTAATTTCAAGTACCTACTTCAAAACTTCAAGTACCTACTTCAAAACTTCAAGTTCCTACTTAAAAAATTCAAGTACCTACTTCAAAACTTCAAGTCCCTACTTAAAAACTTCAAGTACCTACTTCAAAAAATCAAGTACCTACTTAAAAAAATCAAGTACCTACTTAAAAAAATCAAGTCCCTACTTAAAAAATCAAGTACCTACTTAAAAAAATCAAGTCCCTACTTCAAAAAATCAAGTCCCTACTTAAAAAATCAAGTATATACTTAAAAACTTCAAGTACCTACTTAAAAACTTCAAGTACCTACTTAATAAATCCAAGTATATACTTAAAATACTCAAGTAAATCTTATAATGAAAAATTCTTCCTAAATAAATGAATGAAAAGGCACCAATCAAAGTGTATGATTTTAGCGAAAAGAACACTTATCAGAATAAGCACGACCTTGCACCTCAGTGGCCATTCAGACTCTTAATTTGTGGTAGTTCTGGAACAGGGAAAACTAACCTTCTTTTGAATTTAATTTATGAATATCTTTGTTTCAACCGAATATACTTGTATGCTAAAGATCTTGAAGAAGATAAATATCAAGACCTTATAACCAATTTAACCACTTTGGAGTCACAATGCAAATCGAAAGTCTTAACAGTAAGTAACAATCTTGATGATATTGTCGATGTTGACGACTTAGACCCCGAGTACCAAAACTTGATTATCTTTGACGATTTTGTCACTGAAAAAGACCAGAAGAAAATAGAAGATTTATTCATAAGAGGAAGAAAGAAAAATGCCTCGATTGTTTATTTATCACAGAGCTATCATAAAACGCCAAAGGTGGTAAGGCTCCAGTGCAATTATTTTGCATTCTTTCAGTGTTCTAATCCAAAAGAAGTAAAATTAATAAGACAAAGCCATGTATCCAGTATAGACGATGAAAAATTTCTCAAACAATTCGAGACTGCAACCAAGGGCTACGGTTTTTTCTTCATAGATTTAAAAATAAAAGATAAAACCCTTAAGTACAGGAAAAACTTTGAAAAATTTACCGGATAATTTATTTCTATAATAAATGAATAAATTTGGTAGTGTCGGAAAAAAGGTTAGTAACGAATCGAATGCAAAGGTAGTTACTGACGAAAACGGTAACATTAACCTACAGGATAGGCGAATTGTTAATTTAGGTGATGCCAAAGCAGATCAGGATGCGATTAGCTTAAGGTTGATGACTATTATTTTGAATCAGTTTAAAGAACAAATAACTGCAGAACAAGTGCAAGCCAATCAATATTTTAGCGAAGATATTAACAGATTAACCTTGGTAGATGATTCTCCTGACAATGCAATGGTAAGGATCAAAGATAAAGGATTATTTGTAAAACAAACAATTCAGGTTACTGATAAAGAACTTGATGCTGGGAATAAAGTTATCACAAATGTTCTAGATCCTAGAAACAAACATGATGCTGTTAATTTAGGAACGTTAACTACGTATCTTTTAGATTTTGACAAAAAGCTCGAAAACCAACAAGCCCTTAGCATAAGTATTGAAACGAAGATTGGCGACCTTAGCAAAAGTATTGACAAAAAGCTTCTTGACCTTAGGAAAAGTATTGACAAAAAGCTCGAAAACCAACAAAAAATTAGCAGTTTTATTGGTTCAAATGATTTGGACCAAAATCTGCATATCAATGGTATTGAAAGAGCAGTCGTAAACATTTTAAAAAGGCTTTTAGAGCAAAAACCTGTTGATCAAGATTTTGTTAAGAAAACAGAAGACTTCATGAAAACTAAACTAAAGAAATAAAATTTATATGATAAATTAATTCCCTAATAAATGGTTGAAACATTTGAGTATACAGTTTATTTATCAAAGCTTCAGAAAGGAAAGCTGAAGAAATGTTTTGGTGCTAAACAAAAAAGTCAGATACGTGTTAGTCACAGTAGACAAAATGAACGAGAACCAGTCAAGTTACTTTTAAGTAAACGACAAATTGATAAAATTGAAACATGTAAAATGAATAATAAGGGTTGTGACATAGATGTATCATACAAGCAGATGAGAGAAGCGATTCAAAAAGGTGGATTACTTCCATTTTTAATACCGCTAGCTGTAGCCCTTGGTAAGGCAGCTTTAACAAGCGGAGCTGCTGCTTTGGGTACATTCGCTGGTAAGAAATTGGTGGATAACATAACCAACACAGGTGGAGCGCTTACACTTCCTGGAACACAAAAAGTTACCGGTAATGGGGTACGTGGAAGACCTAGGAAGGAAAAAAACGATGATGTCAACACAGGTGGCGCGCTTACACTTCCAGGAACACAAAAAGTTGTCGGTCATGGGGTACGTGGAAGGCCTAGGAAGTCAAAAAACGGGGACATCAAAAAAGAAGCAAAAGTAAAGTAGGACCTCTAACTAATTTTGATATTATGGATGCATTAGGGAGTATACCACAGTTTCGAGGTGTTTTCTCTTTAGATACGCTACCCAAACATATAAACGATTCGGAATGCGGTGTCATTAATTATGATAAACTCGGAATGCCTGGAACTCACTGGGTTGCGTATTGTAATCTACCTGAATACCCCCATGTAGAATTTTTTGATTCTTTCGGTATTCCCCCAGGAAAAGAAATAATTAAATATCTAAGAACTTCAAAGAAAAAAATAGCTTATGAAAATCTTGCTGTTCAAAATATAGATGAATTAAACTGTGGACTTCACTGTATTTCCTACATTAAGCGCAAAATGAAGTTGGTAGCTTTTCGTTTATAAAAATTGTTTTCTAATAAATGGAGATTTATTGTATGAAATGTAAAAAGAGCACTGACACTGAATCAATGTTTAAGGCAGTGTCACAAAAAAATAATGTTCCAATGCTGAAAGGGAATTGTGTTATTTGCGGATCGAGGAAAAATCGCTTTTTAAAAAAAACCTCAACGCAGAAACAGATATTTTAAAGACGTATTATTCTAATTATTCAGGTGTGGATGATATTTACAGAAAATTAAAAGAAAATGGTGTTAAGGTTTCCAAGGATAAAATAAAAAATGTGTTGCAAAATGAGAATGTGTATACGTTACACAAACCTTCCTATCATAACTTTGAAAGGAGACGAGTCTATGTTCACTATGTTGATGAGCAATGGCAAGCTGATTTAGTTGACCTCCAGAAATATAAAAAAGCGAATGATAAAGCAAATTACATTTTAACTGTTATTGATTGCTTTAGTAAATATGCTTGGTGTGTCCCTTTGAAAGATAAAACAGGTGCTGGAATAATAAACGCATTCAGTCATATATTTAAAGAAAGAATTCCTAGAAAGTTGCAAACTGATAAAGGTAAGGAATTTGTTATGAGAAATGTTCAATCTTTTTTGAAAAATAACGATATACACTGGTTTGCATCTGAAAGCGAATTGAAAGCACAAATCGTTGAACGGTTCAATAGAACGCTGAAAGACAAGTTATGGAAATATTTTACTCACAACAACACTAGTAAATGGATTGATATTTTACCTGTATTCGTAAATAATTATAATAACTCGTACCACCGTTCAATACAAATGAAACCAGTTGATGCTAGTAAAAAGGTTAATCAGAAAAAGGTTTTTAGTGCTCTGTTTCCTCCAGTAGATGAGTACAAAATCAGAGGAAACGTCAAAGTAGGGGATTTAGTCAGAATTAAAAAAGAAAAAAGTATTTTCGATAAAGGATATTTACCTAATTATACGGATGAGGTATTTCAGATAGCAACCATCAGACCTACCATTCCCATTACTTATGAAATATCTGACAAAAGTGGGGAATTAATTCAAGGAGGGTTTTATGAAAAAGAACTTTCAAAATTTATTATGAAATAAAATTAGTTGTATATAAATGGATTCAAGACGCTTGAGTGATATTTTATCGGATATAGTGAAGAACAGAGAAATTCAGAGAAGAAAGGTTCAGCAAAATGAGATGGAGAAGGCAGGATTTCGGGAATATGCTTCAGAATTAAACGCTCCAGTTATTATAGCACAAAAAGAAAACACTAAAGATACCATCAAAAAATTACAAGAAAACACTGAAATGATCATAAATAAACTACAGGAAGGTGATGATAGTTCAAGAACAAGGCTTCTCCAGATAGGTGAAACGAATCAACCATATCAGCTTCCAGTTTCAGGGGTAGAAATGCAGTCAACCGCTTTAGAAGCATCTCCAACAAGTATAAAAGTTGTTGATCTGAATGAAGGTGTTGATAAAGAGTTATTAAAAACACTTAATGTGAAATATAGAGATAATCATAGAAGATATGAAGGGGAATATTTTGAGATGCCTCATTTTTATTATGATAACCCAGAGAATATAGAAGATGCTTTGGCTGAATTAACACCGATAAGTCAAAGTTATGGTGGTCTGAAAAGTAAAAGTTATAGTTCTAGTAAGTATGATGAAATTATTTTATTTATACAAGACTATAAGGATAGATTAAGAAAAATTCAATCTAGTATACCCTTTATCAGACAACAAGGAACTGGAATATTTATGAATTGTGATGAAATGATTTCAAAATTATACACTTTGATAGGTAGCAGAGTAAACGGAAATACATCTGATGAGGTGAGAAATGAAGCTATTGATATTTTGGATTCGTTAATGCGAAATAAATTTCTTACGAAGAGAAATTACAATTCAATATATAAAAAATATTTCTAATAAATGGTGTTGTTAAACATTGAAGGTAATGAAAGTATCATTGATATAACATTTAGTCAACCAATCGAATTGAATCGTAATTGGGATTATGAAATAGGTTTGAATCAGTGTACTTTGTGGTATTCGTGGTATAATATAAGTGATAAATTTGGAAATAATACATTTAAATACAGGAAAGATGAAGATAATAATGCAACAGAATGGATGAATGTTACTATTCCTAATGGGATGTATAACGATGATTGTTTGAATTATTTTTTGTGTCAGTATTTTGATACCCCAAAAGATAAATGTCCTATTGTAATTTCATCCAATCCAGCATCTATGAGATTTGTCATACTATTACAAGAAAAATATATGTTTATATTTAATAGTGACTTGTGTCAGATTTTAGGATTTGAGAAGGATAGTGAGATATCTAAGAAAATCAATGAAGGTACAAAGCTTCCTAATATAACAAGAAGCGTTGATAAAATTCAAATTCACTGCTCTCTCGTAAACAGTTCTATCGTAAACAAAAGTAAATCAGATGTCATTTGGACATTTGTTCCTAATACAGAACCGGGTTGTCAAATTGTTGAGAATCCTAGACAATTAATCTACCTTCCTATTAATACAAAAGACTTTATTTACTCCTTGAGAATGACAATTACTGATCAGTTGGGAAGACCTATCGATTTGAATGGTGATAACGTTGGATACGTGCTGCATTTAAGAAAAGCTTAAAGGATTAGTGAAATAAAATTATTTACCTATAAATGTTGATTAATAATAAGCGATTACTTTATAAAAAGCAGTATGGAAGTGGAATCGGTAGTGTATTCAAAAACATTGTTAATTCCCAGTTATTTCAAACGTCAGCAAAACAAATAAAAGATGGGGCTATGTCAATGTATAATAATATTATTAAACCGAGATTTGAGTTGTTGAAAAACAGAGCAATAGAATATGGGAAAGATCTGATCGATGTAAACAAGAAGGAACTCATTGATGTAATTGGAAACAAAAAATCGATGAAGGATCTTATCGGTACAAATAAAAGGATTTTAAATCAAAGAAGTCAGGACTTGATCAAAACGTTAATGACTGGAAATGGATTAAAGATTCTGAAATAAGTTTTATTTAATAATTTCTTTCTTATATAAATGGCAGTAAATAAAGTTATCAGTCCTCAATGGAACATATTTGACGAACCGCTTGTGGATGATACAGTGGTAAAATACGAATTTAAAGAAATTCGAGAAACAGATGTGAATGTATCTAATAAATCAGAGTTTGAATTCGTAACAAAGAAATTAGATTCCTGGTTTTATCCAAGTGAAAGTTATCTTGATGTCAGTGTAAGAATAGTAAACGAAGATGGGACTCCTATAGCTGCAACCGATGTTGCTACTTTGACGAACAATGGATTTAATTTATTCAGTACCGCTGAGTATGTAATAAACGATGAATCGGTTGAAAAAATTAATCATGTTGGTATTACAACTACCGTTACAAAGTTGATTGAATACTCTGATGATTATTCTAGAAGTGCAGCAAGAAATCATTTCTGGTATAAGGATTATAATCAAGGAAAAGAAATTAATCCTGTAGTTGCTTCTTTTACTGCAACTCCAGTAGTAGCAGGGGCTGCAGCAGGGGGTGGAACAGTCAGTTTGAGAAATAATAATAATTATAATAAAGGATTTGAAAAAAGATATAACAGAACAAAGAGCAGTAAATTAGTAAATATGTATTTACCATTATCAGAATTGTTTGGATTTCTGAAAGGAAACAAACGATTCTTCAGAGGTGCATCGCATAAATTATTTCTAAGAAGAAATGATGATAACAACATGATTATAAGAAATGGAAATACTAATTTCAAAGTAGTAATCGAGTATTTATCCTGGAAGATCCCTATTGTAGCTCCTAGTATCGAAATGATGAGTGAATTAGAAAAGGATCTTGCTAAGGATAAAAAGCATAATCTGATGTGGGAAGCATGTAATAGTTATAAAAGTGATGTTAGTCAGAATAAGGAGCACACCTGGAAAGTTGTGTCTGAGAGAAATAGTCCTACAAAAATCGTTGTGATGTTACAGAAAAATGAAAAGCATAACAATCAATTAATGAATAATATGGTGTTTGATCATATGAATTTAACAGACATAGAACTTAGAATTAATGGGGATAAATATCCTGAAGAACCACTCAAATGCGACTTTAGCGATGAGAAATGTAAATACTCAAATCTTTACAATAGGTTCATACATTTGGGCTATAAGCAATTAGCATTTGATACTGGTAGTGTTGTTAGTATAGAAGAATTTAAAGAAGTATATCCACTATTCTGTTTCGATGTTTCCAAACACGAATCAAGTATATATAATGGAACAACTGCTGATATTGAAATAAGTTTAACATTAAAACACGCTCAGCCTGTACCATATAATATTTACTGTGTTATATATTATGAAAGAAAAGCTACATTAGGTATTATTAACAAAAATATGTATGTGAGTTTGTGAGTCTGGATTTTTATTTAATAAAATCATCCCCTAATAAATGGAGTCCACAAAGGAAGTCTTGAATACAATCAGAATGAATAAATACAATGAGACAATCAGGAAAGAAGAACTAGTTCTAGGACTGAAATATACTATCGTTAAAATGAGAATTGCTAAGACAAAATATGGTGATAAGTTGGTTGTAGTTATTAATCATAATGACAAACCCTGTGATTTGTTTATAACGCAGAAATATAATGCCATTGCTAACGAATTACTTTTAAAGAAAAATCTAGTTTTGCAGCCTATTGTACGCGAAAACAAGAACAAAGAAACATATGTGGATTTAGAACTGTTTACTCAGTAATATTTGAATAAAAAATGAAAAATGTAAAAAAAAAGAAGTAGTGTATATTGTAGTATTTTATATGTAGTAAAGGGTAATATTTCTCATTTCTTGTATCCTTTATTTTGGAAGTAAGAAAATAAAAATGTTCTTAAAAAGGGGGATAATTTGGTAAAAAGGATGTTAAAATTTAAGAAATTGATGTTAAAATGGGGTTTTGAAATTGGGGGGAGGGTGGAGTAGAACCCGGCTTTATATACTACTCAGATGATTAGCTATTTGGCCTTAATCTGTTTCTGAATTTCAATAGTAAAAGCGTTCAAGGAGTCAGACCCAATTGTCTGGATCAAATATTGACTTTTTGGGATCCCATCGAAACCTTTGGTCTTACTTTTCTTGATCAGCTAGCTATCCATCTAAAACGATGTGCGAGTGATAAATATAAATTCGGATATTTTCGTTGAACTTCCGGCAAACCGTCCTCAGCGAAAACAAACCACTAAATCATAAGAACCGACACAATACCAACAGAAAAACGATGTGGAACCAACACAACATACAACGACATGTAACTAAAAAAACAAGACCAAAGGTTCCGATGGGATCCCAAAAATTCAATATTTGATTCAGACATTTGGGTCTTGTCTTCGCCAGATCCACTCTTCGCCAGACTCCTTGAACATTTTTACTATTAAAATTCAGAAATAGATTAAGGTCAAATAGCTAATCATCAGAGAAAACCAAGTTCACGAGATGGTAGCATGTGTGTTTACCCCTATAAGTCATATCTGTTTTGACGAAAACTTCCTGCTACTTCTGCCAATTTCCCGGTTTCGGCCGAATTCCGAAACTACTTGTCTGGCGAAAAAGGAAAGCTCAAAAACGAACTCAGCGTATCTTTTTTCCCCTATATTGAACATCTAGTCGACTTCAAATAAAAATGTAACTTATAACAAATTTTCCGGCTCCTGCCGGATTCCGGATGAATTATATGTCCGGGTAAAAAATGATTTTCATACTCGGACTCAGCATCTCTTCTTACCCCCAAATCGGATATCTAATCAACCACAAATAAAACTTTGACTTTTTCCGTTTTTGGCCGGATTCCGGGCGAACTACATGCCCGGGTTGAAAATTGTTTTCACATAAGTGTTCAGCAGGTCTTCTTTCCCCTAAATCGAACATCTAATCAACTCCAAATAAAACTTTTACTTTTAACAAACTTTCCGGTGTTGGCCTGATTCTGTGCGAACTCCTTCTCCAGAGAGAAAATGGTTTTGACCATCGTGTTCAGCATGTCCTTCTGCCCTAAACCGAACATCTAATCAACTTCAAATAAAACTTTTAATTTTAACAGGCTTTCTGGTTTTAGCCGGATTCCGTGCTAACTACTTGTTCGGCGCAAAAGTAGTTTTCACCGTCGTTTTCAGCATTTCTTCGTACCCCTAACCGATCATTTAATCAACTTCAAAGATAACTTTTACTTTTCACAAACTTTCCGGCTTTCGCCAGATTCCGGGCGAACAACTTGTCCGATGACAAAATAGTTTTCACCATCGTGTTCAGCATGTCTTCTTATCCCATAATCGACTATCATATTATCTGTTTAAAAATATTTCACTTGCCCCTTAATCTAAACCCCCTCCCCCACCCCTAAATGTAGGGCTATAGAGCCCATCTACGAACTCGACCTTACTCTTGACTCAAAGAATCTTCACACCAAGTTTCATCAATATCTCATTCCGTTCGAGAGTTATAGTGCGCACAGACGGACAGACAGACGGACGGACGGAGACGGACAACTTTTGCGATGTCATAGGTATCCCGCCACTTACGTTTTGGGAATGGTCAGCTTGGCTTCAAACCTTATAGTGAGTAATCCCTAAGGAATTCCGAGATAACAAGACCAAAGGTTTTGATGGGATCCCAAAAGTCTAATATTTGATTCAGACAATAGGGTCTTGTCTTCGCCAGATCCAGTCTTCGCCAGGCTAATTATCAGAGAAAGCCAAGTACAGATCTACCTCTATAAGTCGTACGTATTTTGACCATACTAACCGAGACTTCTTGCTCTACTTCTTCCAAGTTTCCGGTTTTGCCCAAATTCCGAGCGAACTAGTGCAGCAAAAAAAGAAAATTCAGCAACAAATCCAGCGTCAAATCCCTATAAAGAAAATCAACTTCGAATAAAAGCTTGACTTACAAAAATAAAATCCGGTTACAACCGGATTCCGGACTAATGATATGTCCGGGTAAAAAATGAGTGTCATATACAGACTCAGCCTCTCTTCTTACCCCTTAATCTGTCGTTTAATCAAACTTTTGCTTTTAACAAATTTTCCGGTTTTGGCCAGATTCTGGCCTAACTAGTTGTCCGGCGAGAAATCGTGTTCAGCATGTCTTTTTACCACTAAATCCAACATTTAATCAACTTCAAATGAAACTTTTACTTTTTACCAACTTTTCGGGTTTTGACGGATTCCGGACGAACTATTTGTTTGGCGAGAAAATGGTTTTCACCATCGTGTTCAGCATGTTCTCTTACCCCTAAATCGTCAATTTAATCAACTTCAAACAAAACTTTTACTTTTTACCAGCTTTCCGGTATTGCCGTATTCCGGACGAACTACTTGTCCGGTGAGAAAATGGTTTTCACTATCGTGCTCAGCATGTCTTTTTACACCATAATTGCTGTTTGCTGTTGCGCATTTGCTGTTTAAAAATATTTCGTTTGTCCCCTAATTTGGACCCCCTCCCCCCATCCCTAAATATAGGGCTACAGAGCCCATCTACGAACTTGACCTCGCCCTCAACCCAATGAATCCTCGCAACAAGTTTCATCAAAATATCTCATTCCCTTCGAGAGTTATAGTGCGCACAAACAGACGGACAGACGGACATTTTTGCGATCTCACACGTATCCCTCCACTTACGTTTTGGAATCCCAAAGACAGAACAATCTACTACTAGGGGTGACGTTCGGTTGGAAACGTCAGTGTCCACTGTACAGCTTATGTCGAAAATGTAGCATCGTTTCACATACTTGAGATGAGCACAGTTTTTTACCTTCGTTTGCGAAGCTTTTAATCTATACAGGTTGGTTCACGTATAGTTTGTCAGTTGTGTAGATTGTAATTTTTAGATACAGTGATTTGACTTGAAGAACAACTTAGCATGTTTGTTGATTTGATTGTTAATTATAACAACAGCAAGAACAACGATCAGCTTGTCCGTCGCATGTTTTTGTTTTAATAAGAGTGAAATAAATTTTATTAAAATTGGTCGTCTAATACTGTCTAGTCAAAGACACATCTACTTGGTCGTTCTTGAACAACTAACGCATTATCAGTCCCCATACAACTTCACAAACAAATACAGCGAGGCATATAATAAACCCACCACCCAAGAGAACAAACACGGCTGCAAGGTGAACGAGGCCGAAGACGATTACGTGGGGTTCTGCTCGGAAAGTCTTAGGACCATCTCGACGACCCGCCAGTTTGATCGCGTCCGCTGTCCACTTATCCTGCAATCCACTTCCGGCGAGGCGGATAGATGTCTTGCTGAACTCGCCGATCAGCAGAGAGTTCTTCGGCAGTATCGCGACGATCGGGATGTGAGTCAGCGTTTCTTTGAGGACGTGAATTGTTTTACGGCCTTTTTGATCATGATACACCTCAGATGAAAGGTAATTCAGTGCCTTTTCGACCTCCATCACGGCACCCTTCCTTTCGTGTACCCATCTATACTGATCCAGCGTCTGATTCTCTGGTACTTCAATAAATCGTTTGTAAACTTCCTGCACATACTTATCGGTTGTATTCCTGTAGTTCCAGTAAAAGTCTAACACGGCAAACAAGGGCAGGCTAGACTGGGCTAGATCTTTAATCGTGTCAATAGGTTTGGGTAGAATAGGGATCGCCAAGTACCCTGTAAAAAATGCCGAGTGGGTGAAAGACAGGAACATGTAGGTCATCCACAAAAACCCGTTGTAAGTCCTCGTAGGCCAAGGACTGAAATCATCAATACCGGGTGTCCTAGTCACAGCGCAAAAGTTGTGAAGGAGAGAATAGCTTAAATCGGTCCAGATAACATACCTCCCAAATACAATTTTATACAGTTGCGCAATGAGATACGTCAAGATACCTCCAGCAAGACATATAACGACGATTGCTGCCCAGGTGTCTGGGCTAAATGGGGCAATGTAAGCATACCAAGTAGGATGGCTTTGGGGTGCCGGTACGGCATACGCTATGTGATCAACAGAATGAGGATAAGTGATTTCCCCGTATTCCTTGGGCACGTCGTACGGCCAGTTTTCAGTTGCCCCGATGTCTGCTTCGCCTCTGGCGATGAGACCCTTTTGACCTAAATGAGAACAGAGATTTAGACCTTGTAACCCTTTTTTTGGTTTGGTTGCAAAAAAAATAACGAGGGATAGTATTTTTGTAAATATTAAGTTTTCAAAGAATGAAAATCTTAAGGAAAGGAGATATTAAGGAAGGAAAACAAAGAAAAGGTTTTAAATATGTGTTGAAACGGTAAAATGAGAAATAAGGGTTAAAAGAGGGAATAAGAAAGAATATTAAAAAAAGATAATTAAATGTAGAGATAGAGGAAAGTGTAGGTGACGCTAAATATATAGATCGTACATTGAAAAAAAAATTAAAAAATTTAAATATCAGATGTTAGGACCGTTGGCGTCACCGAGGGAAGTGGAAGCGTAGTCACCTGGCTAAATCATATTAGACAGGAAGAACGGAAAAGATGCTACGCGGCAAAAAAAAAAAAAAAAAAAAAAAGATGTGATCATTGTTATTTAAATAATTGAACCGAATATTTATATTAAATCAACCAGGCAAATAAAATAATCAATGTTGTCCTTCAACAATCTTTCCTACGGTATAAAACAAACGAATAAATTGTGTTCTCGTCGTGAACACCGTATGTGCAATGCCATTGATGCACCGATAACAAGAAAAAGGTTTCGATGGGATCCCAAAAATTTAATATTTAGGCGAATCACCAGAGAAAACCAAGTTCGTATATACCTCTATAAGCCATATCTATTTTGATGATACTGACCGAAACTTCCTACTTTACTTCTGCCAAGTTTCCGGTTTCGCTAGAATTCCAAGCGAACTAATAGTCCAGCAAAAAAAGAAAATTCACAAACGAATCCAGCGTACCTCCTTATCCTTATAAGGAACACCTAATCAACTTTAAATACAACTTTAACTTAACGAAATTCCGGTTACAACCGGATTCCGAACTAATTATATGTCCGGGAAAAAAAAGGATTGACATATACAGACTCAGCCTCTCTTGTTACCCCTAAATCTGTCATCTAATCAACTTCAGATAAAACGGTTGCTTTTATCAATTTTTCAGGTTTGGGCCGGATTCCGGGCGAACTAGTTGTCCGGCGAGAAAATGGTTTTCACAATCGAGTTCATTACGTCTTCTTACCCTTGAATCGAACATTTAATCAACTTCAAATGAAACCTTTACTTTTAAACAACTTTCCGTTTTTTGCCGGATTACGGACGAACTACTTGTCCTGCGAGAAAAATGGTTTTGACTATTGCGTTCAGCATGTCCTAAACCGAACATTTAATCAACTTCAAATGAGACTTTTACTTTTAACCAACTTTCCGGTTTTTGCCGGATTACAGACGAACTACTTGTCCGGTAAGAAAATGGTTTTCACCATCGTGCTCAGCCTGCCTTCTTGCCCCATAATAAACTATCACATTAGCTGTTTAAAATATTTTGTTTGTCCCTTAATTTGAACCTCCACCCCTAAATATAGGGCTACAGAGCCCATCTACGAACTTGATCTTACCCTTGATTCTCACACCAAGTTTCATGAAAATATCTCATTCTCTTCGAGAGTCATCGTGCTAACAGACGGACAACTTTTGCAATGATAGGTATCCCTCCACTTACGTTTTGGGATCCCAAAAAGAATCAGTAACTAAAAATAAACAAGATAGATCTGTTTTTGCTCAAGTGCCATATACCGATCACTTTTCGGTCGGTCTGTCGGTCCACTGTTCTCGAGTTAGGGCACTTTCAGAAGCACTCGGACCATGAAACTTGGCAGGCGTACCAAGGATCCAACCAAATCATTTGCCCGATCCGACTATCGTGGGGGGGGGGGAAGGGCAGATGGTCGAATCCGGAATTTAGGGGCATGCATAACTTTCGAACTGGTGATCGGAGCTTAATGAAACTTAATATCTGGCGAAAGACGTCATGTCTGAGATGTCCCATTTCAAGCCTGGACAGAATCCGATGAATGTGTGGTGGGGGGGGGGGCCGAAAATCTTGTGTCACGCTTAGAATGGAGCGATCGGGATGAAACTTTGGGAGAAGAACAAGCTCAAACCCTAGGTACGTCATTGACAGAAATGGACCGGATTCGTGGAATGGGGGGGGGGAGTTGGAGGGGGCTTCTGGTGTCCGGAGTTAAGTTGGGCCTGGACAATGAAACTTTGCAGTCAAATCAGGGACCCGACCAGATTAACCTGAAAATAGTTGATTTCCCGATCCAACCATCGTGGGGGGGGGGGGTGTGGAGGGAGGGGAAATATGGAATCTTGAGGTGTGTCTAAGATCAAATGTCTCGGATATGTCTCGGATATCCCGTTTCAAGCCTGGACTGGATCCGGTGAGTGCGGGGGGGGGGGGGGTCGGAGGGGGTAACAGGAAACCTTGTGAAACGTTTGAAGTGGAGCAATCGGAATGAAACTTGATAGGAAGAACAAGCACAAGCCCTTTGTGCATCAGTGACAGAACCAGACCGAATTCGGGCTCTGTAGGGGAGTTAGGGAGGAGGGGGGGGGGGATTCTGGCGATAGGAAGCTAAGGTACTTCCCTTCGGGCTAGGAAGATGAAACTTGGCTTGAAGATTAAAGACTTAACATGATGGACTTAGAGAAAGTCAGTTCCCTGATCCGATCATCGTGGTGGGGGATTGGAGGGAGGGGGTTTCATGAATCTTGAGATATGTATAAATTGTTAACGGGTGATCGGATCTTAACGAAACTTGATGTCTGGAAAGACCTCGTGTCTCAAATGTCCTATTTAAAGTACGGATGTAATTCGATGAATGTGGGGAGAGGGGGGGGGGAGAACCGGAAATCCTGTGACACGCTTAGAGTGGAGCGATTGGGATGAAACTTGGTTGAAAGAACAAGTATAAACCCAAGATACATCAGTGACAGAGCAGGATCGGGTTCGGGCACAGTGGGGGGAGTTGGAGGGGGTCCGGGATTCCGGTGATCGCGATTTAAAGTACCCCCAGATGTGATAAGACGATGAAACTTGGGTTGGAAATTAGACACTTGAAAAGATTGACTGCTAATTTGTAAGTTCCCAGATCTGACCATCCCTTAAAGTACTAATTCCAACGGCAAAGTACAAAAAAAAACTTTGAAGCAAAACTATACATATTTCATCTTCTGACCCAGCCTTGAATGAGCTTTCAGCTCTTGTTGAAAGCGTATGCTGAAAATCTTCACAAGACGAGAAGAAACCTCTTTCGTACTCGTACATGACATACGAACGAATCGAATTCCTGGATCTGACTGCGCT
Source organism: Branchinecta lynchi (assembly GCA_023053575.1). Taxonomy (NCBI): domain Eukaryota; kingdom Metazoa; phylum Arthropoda; class Branchiopoda; order Anostraca; family Branchinectidae; genus Branchinecta; species Branchinecta lynchi. The sequence continues at coordinate 4,967,304 of JAKZAP010000019.1, forward strand.
GCTTAGTGAATGAGGGTTTTATTAGTGATTACTGATTATCAAACTCGCTACAAAGCTGGTGGGTACGATTTCGTGAGAAGGGGAATCTGTGGGATTCTAGGGAATTTCAATATTAATAGTGATCCATCGGGTGCTGGATCCTCTCGAGGTAGCCCTCTTGCTCACGTGTCTCAGTGGGTACACCGGATACCAGATAACAGTATTTGATAGAAGAGGGAAGAAACAAGGTAAACACGAATAGTATTTCGGGGTACCAGGGCTGGATCACTAGAATCTTATGTCCATTTTAACTTGCTTTGGCCTGGGCTAGACAGGCATATCCTACTTTGACGCTAGATGAACACCTAAAAGTTTGAGCTCTTGAAAGTTTGAAACTTGAACGAGGAAGAAACTGGTGTTCGGACTGTCCTTGCAGATCTACGGCAACATGTCTTGCCATCTAGTCCCTGACTGGGACATAAAAGATAACACGAGAAGGTGCGGTTTCAACAGATGATGCGTAACAGATAGCACTTCGGATGTTATCTTTTGTGTTTCCAAATGTTATGCAGAATAAGCGTTACTATCAGGAAGAACCGAAAAACCGCCAAAAAGCATCTGCTGAGTTTTCCGATATAATGACGATAAGGAAAAAAGTCAGTAGATGCTTTTTTCGCTCTTCCTAACAAAGCTTGTTATGCATAACATATTATGCATTAAGTTTTCAAACACAACAGAAAACATCCGAAGTGTTATCTGTTAGGCATTATCTGTTGAAACCTTGCATCCTCGTGTTATCTGTTATCTAACTTCTGACATTGCAGCAAGACATCGCTTTGGTAAACCAAAGTGAATACGGTAGTGACGTACTTGAATGTCAGAAGATGCCTACGCCTAATTATCGATCCCAGTACCGCCAAAAAAGAGTACACAAACAGAAATAATCTTTCAGATAGACACCATCTAGTCAGTGTTGCGATACTGATTTTTTTAATTATACTAGACATACGTCTAAAAATGTACTGCACGGGAAAAAATGTATCAAACTCAAACGCTCGTCTTGCTTCGCGGTACTCCGCGAACTTAAGATAACAATATCTTTCTTTTCGCTTATTTTTCTCTCTTTCCTCCAGTTTCGTTTTATATCCTCCTTTTCCGCGCCTTTGTCTCTATGGGGATAGAGCTTGGCAGGAAGGAGTGCTCAGGACCAAATCTGCCTATGGAGGTGAATTACCTCTGCCAAACCTCTGTAACTAGGAACTGGAAAGTCACACAAAATCTGCCAGAAAGAAAAAGTGGTTGGATCGCGAAGAAATTTGACTGGATCCTTGAGCCATATGGACACAGAAATGCGTCTTCTGAGTTAGAGCTCTAGGTCAATCACCAAAGTTAGTACCATAAGTCAAGTTCTTTGTCTTAGTTTTAGAGAAAATATACTGAATTTGTACCAGTTCGACGTAATTGTACTGATTTTCCGACTTTTAGAAAAAGTTGTACAGGTCCGAGAAAAAAGTACTGAATCTGGTACAATTGTACCACACATCGCAACACTGCATCTAGTGCTGTAGCCCAGAGGCGTTACTAGCCAAAATGTTAGGGGGGGGACGAGGCATTTATCTCACAAAAATGACTGTTTTCAACAACAAAAATTGCATTTTTGAGAAAAAATCGACTGATTTTCAGAAAAATCCGCTGATTTTCAGAAAAACCGACTGATTTGACGAAAAATCGACGAATTTTCAGAAAAAATCAACTGTTTTGATGGAAAATCGCGGCACTTCGCGCCGACTCGGGTTATTTTTTACCGACTGGCCGAAAGCTTTGGGGGGGGGCGTCCCCCCATCCCACCAGTCATGACGCCCCTGCTGTAACCTACTATTATAGGAGGTTCGACATGGTGACGATTCTTGAGATTTCACAATAATATCTTAGTAGTCCTGTTGCCCTCCTTTTTATGGCACTAGCCTTTCGCCGAAGTGCCATGTACCGATCACTTTTCCGTCGGTCGGTCGGTCTGTCGGTCGGTCCGGTGATCGCGAGTTAGGGTACTCCCAGATGTGCTAGGGTGATGAAACTTGGCAGGCATTTCAGTACCTGACCAAACTGACTTGGAAATAGTTACTCCCCCGATTCGACGATCAGGGGGGTGAGTGGAGGGAGGGGGGAATCCGGAAAATGGAGACATGCATGATTTTCGAACGGGTGATACTGAATGAAACTTGGTAAGGGTAAAGAACACATGCCGCAAATATCCCATTTAACGTCCGGACCAGATCCTTCAACTGGGGGGAGTTGGAGGGGGGTACCGGAAATATTATAAAACGGTAAGAGTGCAGGGGTGGGAGTGCAAGAGTGCAAGCTCCTACGAGATAGGTTGGAAGAAAGGTTTGAGGCCGTTCCCACCCTGTACATGGTTGTGGATCTCTGGAGGGCATAGGTCTCTGCCTCCGTCACTGTCCGTAGTGGGAAATCCTGCAGCGCGGGGCCTCACCGTGGCGGAAGCGTGGTCCTGGCGGAGTCGCCTAACCCGGCTCCGACTGCTAACTAGCGCTGCAGGGTGCCGTAGGACTGGGGACCCTACGGTCAAACATATCTCCAAGAAACAATGGCACTGACAAACCAAGGAAATGAAACTCTGGCCAGGGCATACCAGGGAAGCGATGCGGTGGAGGTCCCGGCGACTCCGTTGAGAAGTGGGCAACACGGCCCCCTTATCAACAACCGACAATCCCTGAACCTAGAGTGCTGCCTTGTCAACAACCGACAATCCCTACGCCTAGGGTGCTGGAACGTCTGCTCGATGAAATGCTTGACGACGCAAGTTTCAATTGCCGATGAAATTGTACGCTACAACCTAGAAATCCTTTGCGTATCAGAGACTCGAATATACGGAGTACTTGACACACATATGATCTCGACATCGTCGGACGAGATACAGTTCACATTCCGGAATTCAGGCGCGCCAAACCGCTCTGGCAAAGCCGGCGTGGGCTTCATTCTCAGTCCGGAGGCCAACAAATCTCTTCTGGAATGGATGCCAGTTGCCGAACGTCTGGCAAAGGCTTGTTTTCAATGTAACCATGATATCCGCCTACGCTCCAACCAGAGACTCGTCCGATGCGTCCATAGACCACTTTTTATCAAGAACTAGCCAAGCAAGTCCGGGAAACACCCAACAGGGTGTTTGGAGATCTTAACGCTGGAGATCTTGGAGATCCTAACACCCATGTTGGCAGCAAACTCTCTGACGCCTAGCGAAGTGTTGGACGGTTTGGCTTGGGAGCAAGATGTGAAAAGGGTGTTAGGCTTGTGCAGTTCGCTATTCTTAACAGCCTTACGATAGCAAACACGCTCTTCAAACACAAAACCTCACACAGAGTCACTTTGCGATCCCGAGATGGCAGAGCACAATCTGTTCTGGACTACTTCATGGTGTCAAGCCGCTGCATCAACTCCGTCCAAGACTGTAGGGCATACCGCGGCGCCGATACTGGGTCAAAGAGTGGTTCCGACCATGCAATTGTCAAAATGACGATCAAGCTCAGACTAGCCACCAGGAAGCGGATCCCCCCACCTCCAAGATTGTTTTGAAGACAGAAGCACTCTAGGAAGGTTCCGATTGACCCTCTCCAACCGTTTCTCCCTGCTGGATTCCAACGAGAAAGACGAAAGTCCTGATAATCATGATGTCGAAAAGTCTTGGGATAGCCTCCGCAAAAATATTCGAAATGCGGCTGAAGAAGTTCTTGGACGCCGGAAGCGGAGAAGGTCAAAGTGGATTTCCGATCGAACTACACAGATTTCTGTGCGCAAGCAAGCCGTTAGTAACACCAAGTCGGCCCTACGGAAAGAATACCACAGGTCAGCGCGACGGGATAGGCAGGAGTACTGGGATCGTATCGCAGACAAGATGGAGAACGCCACAAAGAAGTCAGATTCAAGGAAGCTATTCCAGCTCCTTAAAGAAGCAACTGAAAAGAAACCCACCATCTCCTCTTCAATCCGGAACGACCTTGGAGTCCTACTTACGAACAAGAACGACGTCGTCGAGCAATGGAAGGCCCACTTTCAGAAAATCCTGAGCCCGATAGTGGCTCCAGCTACCAACACAACGCCTCCAGAGCCTCCTAATCCTCCTCCCTACCCCATCTACTCGTCAGTAAAAACCGATCCCACGAGTATCTCTGAAATCGAAGAAGCTGTAAAACAGTTGAAAAACCACAAGTCTCCTGGCCCTGATTCTATTCCAACCGAAATCTTCAAAGCTGGTTTCCGGGACTCATGGAAAAGCTCCACAGCCTCTTAGGTACGATCTGGGAAAAGAAGGATTTCCCCCAGGATTGGAAAGACTCCATCATCATTCCGATCTTCAAGAAAGGAGACAGAACATCTTGCAAGAACTACCGCGGTATCTCCCTGATCAGCATAGCCGCCAAGATATTCTGTATAATTCTCCACAACTGATTCCGGACACAGAGAAACGCGAGAACTAGGCCCAACCAGGCAGGCTTCCGGCCAGGGGTGGGCTGTGTAGACTCTTCACCCTTCGACAAATCCTTGAACATCGAGCCAAGCATCAACAAATCTCTGTGGCGGTTTTTTGTCGACTTCATCACTGCCTTCGACTCAGAGGTGCGGGATGGAATTTGGAGAGCTATGACTGATGACGGCATTTCCGACAAAATCGTCCGTCTCATCCAACCCTGCATACTAGGGCCCGAATCCAGATCGGCGGAGAACTCTCATCACTCTTTGATATTGCCTACGGCGTACGTCAGGGCTGCGTACTGTCGCCCACGCTCTTCAACTTCGTAATCGACTGGATTATGCGAAGAGCTATGCAGAACCATGCGGGCATCGAAGTCATCCCCGAGTTCTCCGTGACTGACCTCGATTAGGCTGATGACATCGGTTTGTTCTCAGACTCAGCAGCCCAGGCCCAAAGGATGCTGGATGATGTATCAAAGGAGGCGGAACCACTGGGGCTCAGAATCAGCTCTGAAAAAACAAAGTACATTTCCAACGAACCGTCGGATTTAGGCATCAAGCTGACCGAGTGTCCCGTAGAGAAGGTTGACAAATTCAAATACCTTGGCTCACTCATCGACGTGACAGGGAGCAGCAGCGAGGAAATCCTGGCCCGAATATTAGCTGCTAATGGCGTTTTTGGTTAGCTAAAAAAGGGTATGTGGAATCGTAGAGGCATCAGTCGAAGCACAAAGGTTAGAGTTTACGAAGCCATGGTCAGATCCACCCTTCTTTACGGGTCGGAAACATGGCCAATAAAAGCTGCCGAGACCCAATCTCTTAATGTGTTCGACCATGGATGCCTCCGAAAGATCTTGGGAGTGACACTCCGAGACCGTCTCAGCAACAACGAAATAAGGAGACGGTCCTCCAAAAATACGATGCAGCCTCACTAGCGAAGAAACGCCGATTTTCCTGGCGAAGAAAGCTCTGCTCACCACCCCGATGCCCGGTTGGAAGAAACTCCGGGGAGGTCAGCGTAAAACGTGGCTGAGCACCCTCAAGGAAGACCTCGAGCCCATCGGAGGCTTCCGCCGGCATGGGAGGAGATGGGATCCCTACTGGCTTCAAATCTCGATGCCATTCACAGACGACCGACATTCACGGCATACCTTGGTCCGTCAGCTGCTGTCACCAGGGATAGGTGCACAGCTTGCGTCCTGACACAAGTACAAGTAAGTACTTAATAGCTGGAAAGAGCTCGGGTCGCCGATGTCCTATTTTATGTCCGGACCGGATCCGATAACTCTGGGGGGAAGGACTGGGAGGGGGACTGGAAATTTCGATAAGGCTTAGAGTCGGGGGACTGGAGTGAAAGTTGGTGAGAAGGACAACGACAAGTTGTATTTGACAGAAACGGGCCTGTTCGGTGCACTGCGGGGGGGGGGGGGGGGGTAGAGTTAGAAGGGTTTTTTTTCTGGAATTCCAGTGATCGCGAGTTAAAGTATATGCTTACAGATGCACTTGGACGATGAAATTCAGCAGATGTAGTGGGACCCGATCAAATATACTTGGAAGCAGTAATTTCTCCGATCCGGCCATCTTATAGGGAGTGGAGGGAGTCTGGACTACCTGGATTTCACGCATGACTTTTGAACGGTTGGTCGGATCGGAAGGAAACTTGACAATTGACAAGAGATGGTGTTTCTGATCTAATGAACACTTTCATAATCCCCAAGGGCCGATGATCATTTGTATCCTAAGTGTATGCTTGCAAATGAGTTTTTAGGTCCCCCTAAATTGCATACCTTAACTGTATAGTGAAACAATACGTTTGATCAAAAGATCCACTTTCGTGATTTCCATGAGCGCTTGATAATTGCTGCCTAGATGGCTTCGCTTACAAATGACTTTTCAACATACTTAAAGCGCCAATGTTATCGGAAAGCGAAAAAACATTTTGAAGAATCTATCCGTTTGACAAAAAAAAATTCAAGCGGTCGATTTTATTTAAAACAGTCGGTTTCTCGTAAAATAGTCGATTTATCTTTAAAGACAGTAGTTTTTCTTAAAATCAGCCGATTTTTCGTCGACACAGTCGTTTTTATCGGCAAAAACAGTCAGTAAAAATGACAAGCCAGTCGGTAAATAGCTCCCCCCCCCCCCCACAAGGTTTTGCCCAGGTTCATCTGTGTCCCGAGTTCTTTGCTTCCAAATTCAGTTCTAACCGCCTTAATCTTAGTGCAAAATGTAAAAAAAAAAAAAAAAAATCCGAGCGAACGATGCACTTTCATGACACAAGGGCCGATGATTATTTGTGTACCAGTGCTTTTGCTTTCAAAACAGATTCCTATCCCCCTTAAAGTTGGTATTGCCACAAAGTGCATTGCATATTTCTTTACTGAATAATACATTTTGATGAATCCGAAAAGGCCATTATCGTCTTTGCCTCAAGACAGCGCAAATCTTACTACATATCCTACTACATATGCTTGCAACTGCCATATGAGCTTCCAGCTCTTGTTCTTTGAATGAGTCCATCCAGTTGCGATTCTGGAAATTGTATTTGTATATTGTATGTATTTAGCCTATATATATTGATTTTGTCACGCTTACATCGCCCATTACCAAAGTGAGCAACGTTTGTTTGCATGCGGTAAGCTACTCCGGGATGTGCGAATCCAAATCCGGATTCGGATTGGAATCTTCCGGTTGTCAGGCTGGATTCGAATTCGGACTCGGATTCCAGACCAGCAATCTTACGAATCCGCTCCAATTTCAAATCTTTTCACAATTTTTACACACTGTGCTTAAAGTGTTGTGCTGAATGAGCTCCATATTCATTCCTGGTTGCGAATAGGAAACCCATTCTATAACAACTGCACATGAAAACCTAGACATTACGTCGCCCGGTTAACCGTCTCATTTGCCTTGGGCGTCAGTCCTTTTTTTCTCACCTCCAATTTTTAAACTATAACCTATGTACATGATTCGATTTTTGTTAAGGCCGGATTCGAATCCGGATTCGGTTCTGAATACTCAGCACGAAATGATGGATTCGGAATCGGATTCGTCCCTAGCTCTGGATTCGGATTCGAATCCTTTCATGATCGGATTCTCCCATTTCTGGCTTTACTACTGTAGTGACGCACATATACAATAGCAATACAATACAATATCATTTATTCCCAAAATTCTGATCTAACAAAATGCACGGGATTTGTCATTCATGGTTAAAATTCTGTTAAGTCACATTAAAACTACGGATAAAATAAGGCACGAATGAATTTAAATAACGTTCACTGCTGTGCGCAGGTGGATTCACTAGCTGAGGTTTGTTGGCTGTCCGAGAGACACTTCTTGTCGGACGAGTGTCCATCTTTTTTTCTTCTTCGGGTGGCAGGATGTTACGATGCAATTCAGAGGCCAGGCATTTCAGTACAAATTTCATATTGAGTTTCATTGCTTCCAGCAGTGGGGGATCCTGAGTTTTCAGACCAATGTGCGAGTTTCGTCAAGGCACTGACGGGAGAACAAAACTTAAAGTTTAGAGGCCAGGCAATTGAGAGGCCAGGTTTAGAGGCCAGACAATTCAGAGGCCAGGCATTTCAGTCCAAATTTCATAGTGAATTTCATTGCTTCCGGCAGTGGCGGATCCTGAGTTTTCAGACCAATGTGCGAGTTTCGTCAAGGCACTGACGGGAGAACAAAGTTTAAAGTTTAGAGGCCAGGCAATTGAGAGGCCAGGTTTAGAGGCCAGCCAGTTCAGAGGCCAGGCATTTCAGTCCAAATTTCATAGTGAATTTCATTGCTTCCGGCAGTGGCGGATCCTGAGTTTTCAGACCAATGTGCGAGTTTCGTCAAGGCACTGACGGGAGAACAAAACTTAAAGTTTAGAGGCCAGGCAATTGAGAGGCCAGGTTTAGAGGCCAGACAATTCAGAGGCCAGGCATTTCAGTCCAAATTTCATAGTGAGTTTCATTGCTTCCGGCAGTGGCGGATCCTGAGTTTTCAGACCAATGTGCGAGTTTCGTCAAGGCACTGACGGGAGAACAAAGTTTAAAGTTTAGAGGCCAGGCAATTGAGAGGCCAGGTTTAGAGGCCAGCCAGTTCAGAGGCCAGGCATTTCAGTCCAAATTTCATAGTGAATTTCATTGCTTCCGGCAGTGGCGGATCCTGAGTTTTCAGACCAATGTGCGAGTTTCGTCAAGGCACTGACGGGAGAACAAAACTTAAAGTTTAGAGGCCAGGCAATTGAGAGGCCAGGTTTAGAGGCCAGACAATTCAGAGGCCAGGCATTTCAGTCCAAATTTCATAGTGAGTTTCATTGCTTCCGGCAGTGGCGGATCCTGAGTTTTCAGACCAATGTGCGAGTTTCGTCAAGGCACTGACGGGAGAACAAAGTTTAAAGTTTAGAGGCCAGGCAATTGAGAGGCCAGGTTTAGAGGCCAGACAATTCAGAGGCCAGGCATTTCAGTCCAAATTTCATAGTGAATTTCATTGCTTCCGGCAGTGGCGGATCCTGAGTTTTCAGACCAATGTGCGAGTTTCGTCAAGGCACTGACGGGAGAACAAAGTTTAAAGTTTAGAGGCCAGGCAATTGAGAGGCCAGGTTTAGAGGCCAGCCAGTTCAGAGGCCAGGCATTTCAGTCCAAATTTCATAGTGAATTTCATTGCTTCCGGCAGTGGCGGATCCTGAGTTTTCAGACCAATGTGCGAGTTTCGTCAAGGCACTGACGGGAGAACAAAGTTTAAAGTTTAGAGGCCAGGCAATTGAGAGGCCAGGTTTAGAGGCCAGCCAGTTCAGAGGCCAGGCATTTCAGTCCAAATTTCATAGTGAATTTCATTGCTTCCGGCAGTGGCGGATCCTGAGTTTTCAGACCAATGTGCGAGTTTCGTCAAGGCACTGACGGGAGAACAAAACTTAAAGTTTAGAGGCCAGGCAATTGAGAGGCCAGGTTTAGAGGCCAGACAATTCAGAGGCCAGGCATTTCAGTCCAAATTTCATAGTGAGTTTCATTGCTTCCGGCAGTGGCGGATCCTGAGTTTTCAGACCAATGTGCGAGTTTCGTCAAGGCACTGACGGGAGAACAAAGTTTAAAGTTTAGAGGCCAGGCAATTGAGAGGCCAGGTTTAGAGGCCAGCCAGTTCAGAGGCCAGGCATTTCAGTCCAAATTTCATAGTGAGTTTCATTGCTTCCGGCAGTGGCGGATCCTGAGTTTTCAGACCAATGTGCGAGTTTCGTCAAGGCACTGACGGGAGAACAAAACTTAAAGTTTAGAGGCCAGGCAATTGAGAGGCCAGGTTTAGAGGCCAGACAATTCAGAGGCCAGGCATTTCAGTCCAAATTTCATAGTGAGTTTCATTGCTTCCGGCAGTGGCGGATCCTGAGTTTTCAGACCAATGTGCGAGTTTCGTCAAGGCAATGACGGGATAACAAAGTTTAAAGTTTAACCTAAAGGGTTGGGATATGATAATCTATTTACCCATCACTTATTCACTTAAAGAGGCTTGAAGACCAATGAAAATGCGTTACTTCGTTGCTCTATTCACGAACAGTCGATTTTCATACAGTGGAATTTCACTGTAGGATTTGTGGTACATCAGTCTATACGCTTGTACCTTTGTTGCAAGCTTAACGAAAACAATAAGTATTCACGCAGTGAGCTACCTTCCGCGAGCAGGTCACTGGTCACTAAAAAGCCGCGTTTGTACTGAGATTCAAATTTTCAGAACCAAGTAGATTTTGCGTTGTGAGGACGACCGTAGATATTCTGAACGTCACGCTAGAGCAAATAGTAACAAAATCCAAATAATGCAGCGTATTCAGTTAAATGATACAAAGTTGGCTTTTCAGAATTAAACTTTTAGAATTTCATAAAACGCGTATCGGCTGCCAGGGACGCTGTTGACAAGACCTTGGATCCGCTTTGTATTTTTCCAGTCTTGCCGACCACACAGATTGAAAAGGCGTCGGAAAATCGCCACTTGGACCCGAACGGATTTAAGACAGCACAATTGGAATCGCAAATTTTTTTTAATCCGACAGAAAATGATCTGTCCAAGAAACGAACACTGAAGAAGAGTCGACACCAGCAATATCAATGCTCTCCAGAAAACTTTTTACTGTTTTTTTTACAGGTTCTATGCAGATTTTCTGTTTGAGATATTATGATATTCTACACAAGAAGCTGCATTTAAAAAAACCGCTTCTTTACTGCAAATTTCTTCTTTATCACCCCCTTTGGACAGTAAAAGACAGATTTTGTGTGCAAGATATTCGATAGATTCTTTTATCCTAAAGCAATACCGGCATATAAATATATCGGTTGTTGTAAGTTTTCTAATTCTTTTCTACACGCACGCAGCAATTTTTCACACCTTACAGATGTGAATTCAGACGGCTTTTAAAATCCGTTAAAGGACCCCTCTCACTTATTCTGCCTTTTATAATATACCTAGCTCCCGTGTACAATCATAAGCTTCTAAAATCCTCACCTTTCTTCATTGTTTCGTTTTGTGCCTAGGAACTTTTGGCGCTATTTCGGATGTGTCGAGTTTCGCCCGTCACACAACGCAAAGTTTTCCAGAACCTTCGCTGACGACTCTTTCACATACAAGGATACGAGAATCTTCTGTTTTTCACTTCTTTTATCTGTTTAGTTTTCAAACTTTTTAACCACGGCGCGTTCAGATTTCAAACGTTTTGCGCCCAGCCGCCGCATCGTAGAGCAGGAGGGCTGGTTAGAGTCGACAAGCTCGTACAAGAAAACCGCTAATTTCAGATGGAAAGTAATGGTATTTTAGGAAAACATTTTTTCTGATCCGTTTCATGGGGAAAAGATCCACCACTCAGTGACGTTACTACAAAATTTACGTAAAAGTTTACCCTACTTTAACGTCACCTACACTTTCATCTTAAACCTATTATCTTTGTAATTTATCAACTCTAAATTTAACTTCTCCTTTCAAATTTTAATTTTTATATTAAATATTCTCATCAAAACTCACTCTCTCATTCAAAAACCCTTTCTCCATAAAATCTAAACCTACAACCTAAATCTACCCTTTTTTCATTTTTTCTAACAATATTAAATTTTATCTACCATATTTTACAACCATTAAATATATTTTCTTCTTTACTATTAATCTACTCATATTTTTAAAACCTGGCAAAAACCCAAAATATGTACAATTTTTTCCACTTCGAATCAAGCAGTCAAATTTTATAGGTTCGATCAGGAATAAACAACCACCAAAAAACAAAAATTTTTAAATCACGCACGACCTGTTTCAAGATGCTCTACCGTCCTTAGAGAATCTCTCTTACAGTGGCAAAAAAATACTTCAATGAAAAACAACAAAAAACCTTAAAACTTATTCCTTCACTCACCTACAAAAAAAAACAACCAAAAACCAACAACCAAACTCCCGATTTAAAATCTCCTTCCTTTACAACAAAGGAAAACTAGCAAGGAGATTCTAAATATCACTTCAGTTCCTTAAAAAACATCAGGTTGAAACTTTGACTGCCCAAAACAAAAACAACAAAACCAACCAAAATTTGAATTTTTATTATATAATTTAAAAAAAATACCGGTTACCTACACTTCAATCATAAAATTTTTAACGCATCATTCAACCATCCCACATCCACGGATCTATTCCATAACTCACTCTGCGAATTTATTTCAACCATACTGTGGATCCAACTGTAGAACCTCGGGAAATTTATACTTAAAAAAAAAACAAAAAAAAAAAACGATCATTTACACGGCAAGTATTTTTGGGATTCCAAAACGTGAGTGGAGGGATAGTCCGTCTGTCCGCCCGTCTGTCCGTCTGTCCGTCCGTCCGTCTGTCCGTCTGTAAGCACTATAACTCTCGAAGCGAATGAGATATTTTGATGAAACTTGGTGTGAGGATTGTTTGGGTCAAGAGTAAGGTCAAGTTCGTAGATGGGCTCTGTAGCCCTACATTTAGGGGTGGGGAGGGGGTTTAAATTAAGAGGCAAATGAAACATTTAAAAAAATATAATGTGATAGTCGATTGCGGGGTAAAAAACATGCTGAACACGATGGTGAAAACCATTTTGTCATCGGACAAGTAGTTCGCCCGGAATCCGGCCAAAACCGGAAAGTTTGTTAAAAGTAAAAGTTTTATTTGAAGTTGATTAGATGTTTGGTTTAGGGATAAGAAGACGTGCTGAACACGATGGTGAAAACCATTTTCTCACCGGGCAAGTAGTTCGACCGGAATTCGTCCAAAACCGGAAAGTTTGTTCAAAGTAAAAGTTTTGTTTTAGGTTGATTAGATGTTCGATTAAAGGGTAAGAAGACATGTTGAACCCTTATGGGAACAGTATTTTCTACCAGGACAACTTGTTCGGACGGAATCAGGCCAAACCGGAAAATTTGTTAAAAGCAATATTTTTTTTTAAGTTGATTAGATGACAGATTTAGGGGTAAGAAAACACGCTGAATCTGTATACGACAATCTTTTTTTTTTACCTGGACATATAGTTCGTTTGGAATCCGGTTGAAACAGGATTTTTTTTTATAAGTTGAACTTTTACTTGAAGTTGAGTAGATGTTCTTTATACGGATAAGGTGATACGCTGAATTCGTTTCTGACCTTTTTTTTCTGGACAAGTATGGTAGTTCGTTCGCAATTGTCTGGATCAAATATTAGATTTTTGGGATCCCATCGAAACCTTTGGTCTTGTTCCCCCGGAGACGAGCAGGGCTAGTGTTCACACGGTACTCGGGTATTTTTCAAGGGAAAGTACTGTCATGTGGCAATAAATTCCAAGGTTGTAAGGCTCAGGATATCTCTCTACAATGGATACCAACATGTGTCCATTTGGACCATTTTCACAAGGGCACAATCAAAATTATTCCTCGAAAATCCAATTTTATTGTTACTGACGTCGAAGAATACCCTTCGGCAAACAAATACCCGGGTAAAGAGTTCGCAAAATTGAAGGGTTTTTGTTGCTGTTGTGGGGAAAAATACCCACGGAGTACAGCTAAATACCCTTCATGTAGACATAGCCTTCGTGTGTGAACACCATGACTTCTGCTTCCCGCTAATTTTCGGCACCATCACAATTCCATATGGAAAAGTTGAGATTTTTCCAAGTTGATGATGGAAGTGCAGGTAATCCGGCAGGGAAATTCGGATCGTTTGTTCACACTTTAAAATCAAGTAACCCCTTACCTGTGAACAAGCTTTCGTTCGCAACGGACCAGCCGTACCTGATCCCACCTTCTGGCGAAATGTGTTTTACTGACAAATTGAGTCGACCAGCGTATGCCTCGATTTGATATGGGTCTGGTCCGGTCCATTTTGTCGTACCATTTAGACCTGGCACAGTTACAACATAAGGAGGGAAGTCCCAGCAGACGTAGACTAATTCAGCGCCACCTAAGTCTTTTAATGTTGTGTCATAGAAGTTGTCTTTTCGTTTGTAAACCTCCAATTCAGCCTTCCCGCGCACGTCTAGGAACTTTTGGCGAAAAGTTTGAAATTTCGAAGCCTTGTTTTTTTTAAACAGTTCTATGACGTTAGCGACGAGGAATCGACCAATTAGCTTGCTCTTGCGCATTTCCGGCATCTTCTGGCGACTTGATAGAATCACGAAAACGACGTCCGTTGGCTTCAAAAGACGCACTCCTAGTAGGGACGTTATGGCACCGTCCAAGGCTGTAACGTTGGCTGTCTGGAATATGACCATTGGACAAAATACATCGGTGAAATCTTCCAGTCCTTTCTTTAGTCTGACGGGTATGCCCAAACCCTTCAGTTTCAACGTTGAAACGGTGGCAGTGTTGTCAGTTATATAGTCAACGCAGGTGTTATGTTGAGGCTTAGCGAGATTACTGAAGAAGTCCTCCAATATCTCCTTCATGGTCGCTGTTGATACTGTTCTGATCAGAAATGTTATAGAGAGAATAACTGTTGCCCACTTCATTTTTGCTGTAGGCAAAACCCAGGCCACGTAGAATTTAAGGACAATTTAGATATTTACTATTGTCTATTACCACACACTCTGTTGGAAAACAAGAAGGTTTCAGGTCACTTTATGCCCTTTCGATACTCGATACTGAAGGGATTATTTTGTAGGTCTGTGTTTTATAAGTGTTTGGAACAGGTCTTCTCGATCGTGACCTACTTTGCCACACCTTCTTTAATTAACTTTTCTTGATTTTTCATTTTGTCCTCCCTTTGTTAGTAGCCGAAAACGTTAAAGTCATCAGCATTTTTTAATGGGAAAAGACAATGAGACTAGTGTTCAGGAATTCATGGCTCTATTCATAATTATTAGTTCTTCTAGAGTGAACATGGATCGAAGAGACCAGAAAACTTGTCGGATTTTTTTTCTTGTCAAGTTATTAGAAACGGCTACAAAATACACTGCCTTAAGTGCCGTAAACAATGACACAACGAGTTGGAAATTCCTAAACTTCTTATTTTCCCAGAATTAATGGTCAAGACAATTTTGGTTAGTTATAGGTGTTATTTCATAAACTCTCCATCCTTACTTGAAATCTCTTCTTTCATTCGTGTTGCTAATAGTAGTAATAGTAATCTGTATTCAAAGCCAGAGGTCATATACATGTACAGGTTATACACTGATTAAGCAACAAAATTAAACAAAATATAACAAAAATTCAACTTCTATTCTCACGAAACTTGACTCCTTCATCAATAAACCTACACACTTTGCATTTTATCTGTACCGATGTACAATCCAAGATGTCTGGAAGGCAAATTCCACCCAAGCAAAGACACATTTAAATCAGAAAGTTCATGACACTTCAGCAGAAAGTGCTCCAAGCAAGTCATCATTCCCTTCATTACATAAAAGGCAGGCAAATATTATAAATCAGGAAGGTTTGATGACTGGAATCTTGTCTAGTTGTCCCAGGACCACAACAGAAGATGGGTTTGCCTGAAGCAGGGCTAGGGCTAGGATTAGAAGTCCATGGTTTGTAAACACACATGAAAAGCACACTTTCATCGTTCCCCGAGGACTCCTTGGGGAGCCGAAAGGAACGAATTCAGACAATATAAGGAGTCAGCCCCCACATTAAACTTTTGAAAAAAAAAAGGAAATTTAGGACACGCAATTTGTATGTAAAAGTCATGGTCCACCTTATTTTCATTTTACTTTATTCTGATTTGTTTTATTTTATTGTTCGGTCGTATTTTTTAAAAACAAAAATCATACTCTTTATAAAAGATGGATTGTTCTAAAAATCAGTATTATCCCATAACTACACTCAGCTTTATCTCAGAAATTCTTTCTATCTATCCCTAATTTCTGTTTTTCACAAACCTAGAACACCAGCAATTCCCTAAAGACTATCCACCGAATCTGAAACTGAGTCCTTTTTTGATAATGGTGATGATAGTCGGATCATTACCCGTGAGACTCATGAGAATACGATGTGCGAGTCCCTGGGACAAAACAACAAGACCAAAGGTTTCGATGTGATCGCAAAAATTCAATATTTGATCCAGACAATTGGTCTTGTAAATATCCAGTCTTCGCCAGACTCCTTGAACATTTTTACTATTCAAATTTAGAAATAGAATACGGCCTTCGGCTAATCATCTGAGAAAACTAAGTTCAGATATGGATTCAGCATGTGTATTTACCCTTATACTTCATATCTACTTTGACGGTTTTCGGTTTCATTCGGTTTATTTTCGGTGTGAGCCGAATTTCGGCCGAACTACTTGTCCGGCAACAAAACAAAGCTCAAACACGAATTCAGAACATCTCCACCCCTATATCAAATCTCTAATCAACTTTAGATATAACTTTTACTATTTTCCGCTTCCGGCCGGATTCCGGGCGAACTACTTTTTCGATGAGAAAATGATTTTCATTTAACCATTCAACATGTCTTCTTACCCCGAAACTAAACATCTAATCAACTTCAAGTACAACTTTAACTTTTTACCAACTTTCTGGTTTTGTCCAGATCTGGGCGAACTACTTGTCCGGCGAGAAAATGACTTTCATATCAGTGTGTAGCATGTCTCCTCACCCTTAAATCTCCTTTGCTATTACAAAATAATTTGTTCGCCCCTTAATATAAAACCCCTCCCCCATCCCTAAATGTAGGGCTATAGAGACTATTTACGAACTCGACCTGTCCCTTGACCCAAAGAACCCTCACACCAAGTTTCATCAAAGTATAAGTAAGTAAGTAAGTAAGTGTATTTATAACCCACAAAATGTTTTACAACATAAGAGTGTGGAGTAGAAGAGATAAATAGAAATAAAAAGAAAAGAACAAAAGACAACGAGAAAATAACATACACACAGACAATACGCATCAGCTATCAGCCAAAAAGTCTAATCAGTCGGTGATGCGGCAACAGACGTAGACAAGACTTCTGACGGAAACCAGAATGCAAATCTTGCAGCCTTACTCTCATTCCCACCGAGAATTATAATGCTCACAGATGGACGGAAAGACGAACAACTTTTAGGAAGTCATAGGTATCATAGGTATCGTTTTGGGCATTCGGTCAAATTTTTAACCGAAGGCGAAAAATTCGGTCAAAGCGGGATCAAAACGGTCAAAACGGGACACATGATTCATAAAATCTTGTGTCCCCGCATTTCAAAATTGGGTGATTTAACGTGTTTACTGGTTCCCCTTTCTTTGTCGAATTTGCTAATTCATCCAACTTTTGTTCATTCCGCACTGATTTCCCGCATTCGTTCTGTCCCTTCGTAAATTAGGTGATTTAACCTGTTTATTTGGGGTCACTGGAAAACCGGAACCCCGGAAGCTCCGCCACCGGAACCGATGACTTTGGAAAACCGGAACATGAAACTGGAAAACCGGAACCGATGGCTCAGTTTCAATCTGCTATAGGAAAATGGAAAACCGGAACTTGAGAATGGAAAACCGGAACGTGTGGTAATGAAAAACAGGAACATGTGGTCCTCGGCAGTTGACTTGGGTTTTGACGGAATATGTTTCATGTTTAATACAAGTTTTCAAAGAAGTCCATGTTTTGGCGTGTTTTCTAGTACAGTTTAGAAATCCAGTAAGCTATCGCAACACTCGTTTGCACTCACTTCAGGGTTGCGACTGGCAGTAGTACAATTGTATTCTTTTTAGTAATCAGTATAGTTTAGAAATCCAGTAAGCTACAGAAGGATCTTGTAAAGAGGAAGATTTCAGAGGCTAGTCGAACACGTTGCCTCGTTGCACGTTGCCCAAATGTTCCGGTTTTCCATTATCTGATTATCTGGAAAGTCATTTCACGTTCATCAGCATCATCATGATCAACACGTAAAAGTAGGGAATTCGGCAATTGTTGTTTTTGCAAAGATCCAGCTACCGTGGTATAAGATATTTAGGTATCTGCTAAATGCAACTATTGTCATGACGAAAGACACAACATTACTAAATTAGTCTCCCTGATTCGTTGGCGAATAGGATAAATCAATCAGCTTCTTTAAGTGGATCTGGGCATTCTTCATTAAGGGACACACATAAGCAAAGAAAGAAAGTGAACGTGCAATGTGTTCAGCGAAAAATTGTTGCCCAAGACTACATGTTCCGGTTTTCAATTCCCAAGTTCTGGTTTTCCATTTTCCCTGTAGCTAACTGAAACTGAGCCATCGGTTCCGGTTTTCCAGTTTCATGTTCCGGTTTTCCGAAGCCATCGGTTCCGGTGGCGGAGGTTCCGGTGTTCCCGTTTTCCAGTGACGCGCTTTATTTGGTCTCATTCGCTAGCGAATTAGGTAGTTCACCGAACTTTTCTCAAGTCCATATCTGTTCTATCGCATGCGGTTAGTCCATTTCATAAATCGGTCATTAATCAGATTCATTTGGTTCTGATTCGTGACCAAATTCGACGATTCATCCAACTTTTGTTCAGTCCGCATCGATTTCGCCACATGCGGTCCATCCTTCCATAAATTCGGTGATTTAACCTGTTTCTTTGGTCTCATTCTTTACCGAATTAGGTAATCCGGTCGCCTTTGGTCAGACCATTTCATAATTCGGCCATTAATCAGGTTCATTTGGTTCTGCTTCGTGACCGAATACGATAATTCATCCAACTTTGTTCGGTCCGCATCGATTTCGCCACATTAGGTCTGTTCCTGCGTAAATTCGGTGATTTAACCTGTTTATTTGGTCTCATTCTCTACCGAATTCGGTAATTCGGTCAGGCCATTTCCTAATGAAATTCGGTGAGATTCATTTGGTTCTGATCCGTTACCGAATACGGTAATTCACCGGACTTTTCTCAAGTCCATATCTGTTCTATCGCATGCGGTTAGTCCATTTCATAAATCGGTCATTAATCAGGTTCATTTGGTTCTGATTCGTGACCAAATTCGACAATTCATCCAACTTGTATTCAGTCCGCATCGTTTTTGCCACATTCGGTCCGTCCTTGCATAAATTGCATAAACCCTGTTTCTTTGGTCTCATTCTTTATCGAATTAGGTCCATTTCATAATTCGGTCATTAATCAGGTTCATTTGGTTCTGCTTCGTGACCGAATACGATAATTCCTCCAACTTTGTTCGGTCCGCATCGATTTCGCCGCATTCGGTCCGTTCCTGCGTAAATTCGGTGACTTAACCTGTTTATTTGGTCTCATTCTCTACCGAATTCGGTAATTCGGTCAGTCCATTTCGTAATTAAATTCGGTGAGATTCATTTGGTTCTGATTCGTTACCGAATACGGTAATTCACTGGATTTTTCTTCAGTCCATTTATATTACTAGACTTGCCGAATTCGGTTGTTTTAGGTGATTCTAACTATGACATCGCAAAAGTTGTCCGTCCGTCCGTCCGTCTGTAAGCACGATAACTCTCGAAGGGAATGAGATATTTTGATGAAACTTGGTGTGAGGATTCGTTGGGTCGTCGGAACAGTCAAGTTCGTAGATGGGCTTTGTAGCCCTACATTTAGGGGTGGGGAGGGGGTTCAAATTAAGGGGCAAACAAAATATTTTGAAACAGCTAATGTGATAGTCGATTGTGGGGTAAGAAGACATGCTGAACACGAGGGTGAAAACCATTTTGTCATCAGAAAAGTAGTTCGCCCGGAATACGGCCAAAGCCGGAAAGTTTGTTGAAAGTAAAAGTCTTATTTGAAGTTGATTAGATGTTCGATTTGGGGGTAGGAAGACATGCTGAAGACGATGGTGAAAACTATTTTCTCGACGGACAAGTATTTCGCCCGGAATCCGGCCCAAACCGGAAAGTTTGTTGAAAGTAAAAGTTTTATTTGAAGTTGATTAGGTGTTCGATTTGGGGGTAGGAAGACATGCTGAAGACGACGGTGAAAACTATTTTCTCGACGTACAAGTATTTCGCCCGGAATCCGGCCCAAACCGGAAAGTTTGTCAAAATTAAAAGCTTTATTTGGAGTTGATTAGATGTTCGATTTAGGGCAAGAAGACATGCTGAACACTTATGTGAAAACAATTTTCTACCCGGACTTGTAGTTCGCCCGGAATCCGGCCAAAACCGGAAAGCTGTTGGAAGTTAAAGTTTTATTTCTAGTTGATTAGATAAGCAATTTAGGGGTAAGAAGAGATGCTGAGTCCCTGTATGACAGTCATATTTTACCCGGACATATAGTTCGACCGGGATCCGGCTGGAATCAGAAAATTTGTTATAAGCTAAATTTATATTTGAAGTTGATTAGATGTTCATTACTGGGGAAAGAAGATACCCTGATTTCGTCTTTGAGCTTTCTTTTTTCGCGCACAAGTAGTTCTGGAGTTCGGCCCAAAACCGAGAAATTGGCAGAAGTGCCAGGAAGTTTTCGTCAAAACTTATAGGGGTAAACACACATGCTGAATTCATATCTGAACTTGGTTTTCTCAGGTTATTAGCTATTTGGCCTTAATCTGTTTCTGAATTTTAATTGTAAAAATGCTCACGGAGTCTGGCGATGACTGGATCTGGCTAAGACAAGACCCAGTTGTCTGGATCAGATATTGAATTTTTGGGATCCCATAGGAACCTTGTTCCAAAAGATCCATGAAAACTGGTATAGACCCAGATAGATGCCTATATAGTACGACAACATATGTATCTTTTGGCTTAAGTCTAAGCTGAAGGACAAGTGGCTCAAATAACATTTCGTGGTATAGTTCTAGGTCATTTCTTACCAAAACCTCGATATCGCTCCGAATATAAGCCAATTCCTCCATGTTATTTAAGCTGACAATTCTTATGGTAAAATGTGTACTCTGGAATATGTAGAGCAGAGTTACGCTCATTAAGCCATCTCTCTGTGAGACCAATAACGTGAAAAATGGAAAGTTCACGTATCTCGTTTATAAAATTGAAAGATGAATTCAACCCTTGGCAATCCAGGTTGAACACTTTGAGGTCTTCTGAACACCACCACTATACTCGGATTTAATGTCATCTTTAAATAGGTACTTCGAATTATAAGAATAGCATTAACCAGCAATCCCAATATCGTAATTCCGACGGAGTTGCTCTGTAAACATACTTCCAAAATCCACATTTGAAGCTTCCAAATTTTTTAGACGGCTGTCGCCTGGGGGGTCACGATTACCATATTTACCATTAACCATAATCATTCAATTTTAACATAGCGGTATATGGCCTCATCACCAAAAAGAAAGAACAAAAAAAGACACGAGAAAGAAGAAAAAAGAAAAGAACAAGGAAAATTACAAAGATATTTTCCATTTCGGAAAGAAACTAACTACTAAGGATCAGGCTACAAATGATTTGCCTGTAGCGATCCCATGTATGAAATCACCCAATACAACGTCCCTCAAATAGTGACAGTATACAAACGCTTAATGAACATCTCACAGTAATAAATGTCGTGACAATATGACAATTTTTCATATATCAAGGAAATGCTTACAATCTAAGAAAAAAATTGAAAAATTCATGAATCCAACAAACTCTTAGCATTGTACCAAGGGACTTTAATGACAGGATTGTCTTTTTTAACAGAGATGGGTGATAAGAACAAACGGGATATGGCGGAAATCGAGAATTTGCAGATATGTTCCGATCCCAGTCAAGCTTGAAGGACGAGAAAAGAAGATGTTAGAGATGCGAATTTTATGTGTCCTAGTCGTGGAGGGGGGGGGGGCTAGATTATCCGAGGCGGCGATGTCGGAAACGCTCCGGCTCGCGTGAAAATAGATACATTATTTCTAGGTCCAATCCTAGGAGGGTTGAAGGGGAGATTTTGTGACATTCTCATCTACTTACTTGTACCAGCTACTCGTAACAAGTGCGATATGAGCTCGTAGCTCTTGTTATTAATAAATTCAGTAAAAATCAGGTACCGATTCGGTTAATTTTACCAAGTGTGCCCCCCCCCCCCAAATGAAGACAGGCTCGGGACGACCCTGGGTATCCCTCCACTTAAGATTTGGGATCCCAAAAAGGCGGGGACTCCGTGGAGTCCACGGGGAACTTCGAGAAATGAGAATACACCAGAGAGAGTCATCTAGCGATGTAATCTGTCTATCTTGACATTGAGACATGACAAATTTCGACCCTCCGGGTAACTGAATTGTCAAGTTTTGTCAGAAATGTGGGTAAAAGGAAAAATCAGCTGCACTTTTCGAGAGTTGAATATTGATGTAGTACTACAGTGCGGTCAGTCATTTCGGTAAGTCTTCATTTAGTTTTGTTGTAGTCCGTTTGTGGTTAAGTAATTTCTGAGTCATCTAGAGAAAAAGTAACAGACTCGGAAATACTAGTTCGATTGCCTTATAGGTGGCGCTACGCTACTCAGAGGATTTGAGAGGATTACTTCTGGGCAAGATATTTGAAAGCTTTGAAGCGCTGGCGAGTTCACTATTAGTTTTTTTATTCTGAGTTCCATTTGCACCTTAGGAAACAAATTAATCTGCTAATGCATCTCGCCTTCATCTTATTCCATGTTGTTCTTCCCCCATGTTGTTGCCGAGTCGGTAAATAAAAATTTAGTTGGCGGAAAGTGCTGCAATTCTTCTTGAAAATGTAGATTTTTTCATGAAATGCAAAATTTTATGATAATATTAAAACGAAAAGGCATTTCTGAAGAAGGTGAGATGCATCTGAGATGCATTAGCAGATTAGTTTGTTTCCTAAGGTGCAAATGGAACTCCGAATAAAAAATAATAGTGAATACTCGCCAAACAAAACACTAAAGATTAAAATCTATTTTCAGGTTACTGTTCTTGCCAAACACGTTTCATTCATATCTATTTTCCAGAGCTGTGAATCCATGTTTAAATGTTTTTCATTGACTTGTACCTAATGTTTCTTCGTTTAGGTTTTCTGCTAGTGCTGTTTATTAAATGAAACATATCAGTTTGAAATTTAAAATGTCATTAAAGCTTCAGCGACCTAATGAGCTATTTCTTGACTCCACCCCTCCCCCTAGTAGATCTGCTTTCATCCGAAACCTTTTATGATAAAAATTCCTTTATCTCGAAGTTAGCGGTCTTCGACCATTTTTCACGGTGATCGTGAGATTGCCAGTGTTTCCAAGTTGTTACTCGGATTTCTACGTTGTCGCTACGTATGTTTCAAAGAACTTTGCCGTTGGTGCGTGGCAATATTCAAAATATCGAAGTGCTGTATCTAGTTGGCTCTGTAGACAAGAGGCGACGTAAATCAACAACAACAGTTGGCTCTGTAAGTAAGTATGTAATTTATTTACGACCAGCCATTTTGAAAAGGCGGAGTGTTTTGAGTGTACTTCCACTTCTACTTATTTTGGCAGTAGGATACTTATTTTCAGCCTTTTCTACTTACAGGAGTGCTGCGTGAAGCCGCCACCCTAAACTCCTATTTTTGGGAAATGACTTAGGGAAAAAGAGTAAAGGTTGAGATACAATTCAGTGGAGTATCCTGAAAGGAAGCTTAGAACCTTCACTTTCTGCTGGTACCATAGTTTACTTGAAATTGTTCAAGGCTAAGCTGGAAAACACGAAAGAATATAGGCACCCAAGTGATCATGAAGTCGCCCACTTTGCTAAAAATAGTATTTTGCTACATGGTGAAGTTAGAGGCCAGCTGTTTGGTCAGAGAGGTTCCTTGACCTTTTGCAAATAACAAAATTTGCTGTTTTCTTGGAATTTGCATGATTTTTCTGGGGGTGGCAGCTTCATGATCCAAGGTGGCAGGATCATGTACCATGGCCAATTAGGGGGTGGGCGGTGCCGTAGTAAGGGCAGCTTCATGCAACACACCTGTACCAAATTTTGTATTTACTTACCTAGACTACTTATTTTTTGGGTCTACTACTTATTATCTCAACATTTAATCTTTATTCAAAAGCTCTATTTTTGTCTCCAGTTCTCTCTATTATAGCTGAAAAGCAGGTTGATTTTCAAAAAAATTCTGCAGGGCATGGTTTGACATAAATCGGCTTTGTCACTATTGGCATTCAGAGTAGATGCACAAGTGAAGAAAAACACTATGATTTCACGGTTAGCCCTTGCTTTCATTTGGGATGCTTTGGAAAGGGGAAACTGGATGCTTGGGAAACTGCAACGGGTTTCATAATATTCTCTATTAGAAGGTGCCTTTTTATCTGGTTTTAGGCCTGGGATTTGAGAAACATTCGTTCAAGAACCTGTCCTGGAAATGGTTAAATATTGGCAGAAAAATGCTTGAAGCTGCTGTTAGGGTTTCACCCTCTCCGTTCTTGATAATTCTGAAAGTTCTTGGGTCTTAATGTTTGATCCACATTAAAAGCTAGGATTTGCATGGGAAGCAGTTGAGTTCGGCAGAAAAAGAAAATGCAAATATCAGAACTTCACCTGCAGCGCTCAGTTGAATTTGGTCTTGGGTTTGGTAGTTCGGCCGCAGCAATAAGCATGTACTGTCCAAGTGTTCTTCGCAGAAGCGACACCTAGTAGCTGCATAATCAGCTGCCGAGCTGCTCTTTTTGATTAGTTGTACTTACAAAATCTTATTTTTGAATTTTAACATTTTAAAGTAACTTAAAACTGGTTTAAAAACTTAAAACAATCTAGCCTAATGCTCAAATTGCCATTAAAATTGCCGGTGAAAATTTTGACTCTGCATCCTCCCTATCGAAAATGCAGTACTCCAGCACTGCCCCCAGGCAGTGCTGGAGCACTGCAATTGTACCAGGCACTCCTTAACTTCTCGAGGTACAGGAGGGGTATCCAACCTCAGACACGTCTTTCCTTCAGAATAATTTATCTGGTTTAAAAAGGAACCAATAAATATGACAAACACACTAGACTGAAGCTAACTGAATGGTTTACATATTGGATAAATAAATATTGGCTCAATCTTATTGTTACAAATATTTTTCTTTTCAAACATGATCCCTTCATTCTAACCTTACCTCGATTGACTAGAAAATGATGAAAAAGGTAGCAAAGTCAATAGCTAGAAAATCCCTTTTCAAAACAGCTTGAAAACAAAGAAAAGGCAGAGAATTTGAATATTTGAGGACACATGACTGTTCAAAAAGTCATATTTTGTCTCTTGACTGTCAGGACAGCATGTACATTTCATTTTAACATTTTCGCGGCACAAATCGAGGTAGTATAAAAACGAGGTCAGGTATCCCTCCTGTACAAGACGGGTTAAGCCAGCAGGTCAACCACTAAAACATGACGAAGATGCCTCAAACTGGTATGTGCGTGATAGCTTACTGTAGTCTAGGTAACTAGGTAAAAAAAGAGACTCCAGTTCAGGCTGATTAGGTCTGACAGACAGACAACAAAACCAATTATGGTAAGGTAGGTTGCACAAAAAGCTTGAGTAACATGAGAAATTATTGATTGTTCGAGTAAATAAAAATATTTGCATCAGGTCAGGGTCCCCAGACTTGTCACAAACTATAACCTTCTTTTAGAATCACATTTGTACGACATTCTCTGACCAGAAAATTCTTGCTGACATAACCTGACAGACAGACAACCGACTGGTTAACTCCAACTTGGGTAAAGTTTTGAGAATAGTTTTGAGAATAGCATAAATGGGAATTGTGGGATAGCAATGAAGAAGCTTAAAAACTACAATACAAAACAATATTGGAGGGTTGAGTAAAATCATTTACAACAAACTTTTTTTTCTAGCTGTTCAGGATCCCAATACAACTCTCAAACGTTGACTATGGTGATTTAGTCTGACAGACAGTAAGACCATTTATTTGAGATCCTATGATTGTCTCAGAATTAAACCAGGACTAATAATCGACAACATACGAAAACAAAAGAAACTACTTTCAGTTTATAAGTATTTCTTCAGCCTAAGGTTTAGCTATCTAGAAATCATGTTCGACTGTCCTTGAAATTCAGTCAGGCTGTTTCTTTATGTGCTATGAAGCTAAGACTATAGTGTAGCGCATTGAAATACTTCTACGCTGCTTGAAATGCTCTAATTTTTTACAGGTGCAAATTCAGAAAACGTGACGTCTGGCCAACAGATGCACATAGTTCCAATGGTATCTACCAAGTAAAGCCCAGGATTCTGACCTGTAGTACACCTGTGCATCACAGCATTGTGTCTAGATGTGTAGACTCACAGCTACAGCCATGTTTGCTAAACCCCGCTGACTGGTTCCACAGAGAGCTTTAGTAAATAGGTGAGTGTTTATCCGGAAATACATTTTACACCAACTAATTCTAGGTGATAGGTTTACTGAGGCCACGAAAGTACCATTAACACTGAAAAACTGCAGATACTCTCCATTTCTTCGGATTTCTACTTGCAACTGTCTAGCCCCTCTGCTCACCACCTAGATGCGGTTCGGTGACGCCGGGATACAGAGATAATGAACCATCACTGAATAATTATCAGTTTATATATCATACTGCGATGATTTCATCCTATTTTCAGTGTGTCATTTTATCTTTTTTCAAGTTCAAATTGGTTGCTATTTAGCACAAGGATGTTTCATGCCCCTAATCTTGGCTGGTATGGATGATTACCTACAATTGAAAGGGTAGAAACCAGATTTCAAGGAAGAGTTGAAGGATAGATCAAGACTAGGTTTATCCAGGTTTGACACAGACTTTACAGTGATTTACATGCTGCTCTGCTGCTTCTGGCTGCGAGTATCGTGAATTTGAACAAAACCAAATGTTTCGACTGGATCCCAAAATTTCATATTTGATCCAGACAACTGGATCTTCTAGATATCTGGTCTTCGCCAGACTCCTTGTAAATTTGTAAGATATGACGTCATCGACGCAGAGCTTTCGCTTTTATGGATAAAGGGCAGGGTAGAGACTCGAAAATCGGTCAACAAATTTTTATTAAACTGTTACCAGATCCTTGCCGGATGCATTCTGACTTTTCGAACCAGCAAATGCCGTTTGGCAGATTAGTAGACTGATCGCATGCACATTTTTGTTTATCATTAGTATGATCAAAACTTGCAACAGTATATCTCCTGCCTGATTCCAAGTAAACTCCTTGTCCAGCGAAACTATTTTCATACTTGGATTCAGCATGTCTCCTCACCTCTGAATCAACTAGCTTGAAACATATTTTTTGTCCTCCCTTAATTTGAAACCCCTGCCCCACCCATAAATATAGCACTACAGAGCCCACCTTCGAACTATACTTTGACCCAAAGGGTCATCGTGTCAAATTTTAACAAAATATCTCAACCCTTTCCAGAGTTATCATGCTAACAGACGGACAATTTGTGCGATGCCATAGGCATCCCTCACTTACGTTTCGGGATCCCAAACTCAGTTCGTCTGTATAGTCGCAAACTTCAGCCACCCTGAAGAGCCCCTTTAACCAAATGGTGATGGTGTTGACAAGCATGAAACAAACTCTCTGAGGACAAGAAAACGAACAGGCATACACAACTTTCTGTCTGTGGAATTGTGACTTAGATAGACACGTCATATGTTTTTTTTTCTTTCTAGGCAAAAGCTACATTGGCATCACGAGTTTTTCCAGCTTCAGCACTCCCAGGGAAAAGGAATAGTTTTGACATTTTGTATTGATTGAGAGGTCAAAAATTTTCGAATGATTGTGAATTACACAAGTTTATTTTTATATAGCCTACTCTGAAAAAAAATTTGTCTGTGATAATCGAAGTTACTGTGTAGAGCTCATTGTTTCATCTACACCATAGAAGCAACATACAACAAGACCAAAGGTTTCGATGGGATCCCAAAAATTCAATATTTGATCCAGACAATTGGGTCTTCTCTTCGCCAGACTCCTGGAACATTTTTACTTTTAAAAGTCAGAAACATGTTAAGGCCAAAAAGCTGATCATCTGAGAAAACCAAGTTCAGATATGGATTCAGCATGTTTGTGTTTACCCCTGTAAGTCAGATCTGTTTTGACAAAAACTTCCTGCCTTACTTCTGCCAATTTCCCGGTTTCGGCCGAATTCCGGAACCGCCTGTCCGGCAAAAAAAAAAGCTAAAAAACGAACTCAGCTTATCTTCTTTCCCCTATATCGAACATCTAATCAACTTCAAATTAAAATTTAACTTATAAAAAGTTTTCCGGTTCCAGCCGGATTCCGGGCGAACTATATGTCCGGGTAAAAAATGATTGTCATACACGGATTAAGCATCTCTTCTTACCCCTAAATCGGATATCTAATCAACTACAAATACTTTTAACAATTTTCCGGTTTTGGCCGGATTCCGAGCGAACTAATTGCCCGTCGAGAAAATGGTTTTCACTATCGTGTTCAGCACCCCTAAACCGAACATCTAATCAACTTCAAATAAAACGTTTACTTTTAACAGACTTTCCGGTTTGTGCCGGATTCCGGGCTAACTACTTGTCCGGCGAAAAAATGATTTTTCACCATCGTGTTCAGCATGTCTTCTTACCCCTAAATCGAGCATCCAATCAACTTCAAATAAAACTTTTAGTTTTAACAAACTTTCCGGTTTTGGCCGGATTCCTGACGAAATACTCGTCCGGCGAGAAAACGGTTTTCACCATCATGTTCAGCATGTCTTCTTACCTCATAATCGACTGTCTCATTAGCTGTTTAAAAATATTTTGCTTGCCCTTTAATTTAAACCCGCTCCCCCACCCCTAAATATAGGGCTACAAAGCCTATCAACAAACTCGACCTTACCCTTGACCCAAAATACCCCTACACCCCATCTCATTCCCTTCGAGAGGTATCGTGCTTACAGACAGACGGACGGACAACTTTGGCAATGTCCTAGGTATCCCTCCACTTACGTTCTGGGATCCCAAAAAAATCAGATTGAGACTTTGAAAATATGGATGGTATGGACCCTCAACTTTAGAACAACCCCTGGAGCAATTAGCTGCCTTGGGCACTTCGAACAGTGTTACGCCCATTCATGCTGCGATACACTTCATCTAGTATTACCAGGGGCGTCAAAACTGTCATTTTTTGTTGTTGAAAACGGTCGTTTTTCTGCAGAAACAGTCGGTAAAATTTACCAGCCAGTCGGTAAATGCCTCGACCCCCCCCCCCCAAACATTTTGGCTAGTAACGCCTCTGAGTATTACAATGAAGTAAACGATCAAAAACGAAATGTAGGAGCTAAGTCCATGCTGGCCAAGATTTGCTGTGGATTATAGTGATTTTGTCCCAACAGTGATATTTTTTATGATCGAACTAGCCCCCGGACATTTCAACAGATGTCCCGCATCTGGTTTCAACATATGGAAAGGGCCTGCACTACTGATAGAATAGAAAGATATAGCCTATATTTTAGTGATGCACTTAAAACTGCATACAGTATGGTAAAAGGTAAATTACAGTAAACCAAGCAATTTCTCTGCTGCACTCCAGCCCTCTTCTTCTACTTCTGTTACATCTGAAGAAACATTCAAGTTCTGGGAGCTGTTCAAGCACTTCTACTTCTGTTACATCTGGAGGAATATTCAAGTTCTGGGAGCTGTCCAAGCACATACTAAGTATAGAAATTTGCTTTTATTTTTATTTTTTTAGTTTTGAATCTGAGTTCGGGGTTCTTTTCTAAGATAGGATCCCAAAGTTCCAGAAACTGAATATGTGTGCTGCCACTGATTTTAGGATATGCTTTCTCTTAAATTAGGATACGCCCCAAGGTATGAGCACTGGTGCTCAAGGTTGGGGCACAATGACTTAGAAAAAGAGCATGCCAAATGAATGATATACCCAGTATATGATACGGGACATACAAAATCAAGTTCTTTTGCAGACTGGTAGGTTATTGTGCCCTTGCTCCGCCATACCAGTGCTCATATCATGGCGCATCATCCCCAAAAACTGTAGATATGCTTCTTAAAACTCTAACTGTAGAATTTATTGACAATTTGACTGAAATCCACAGAACAATCATTCAAAATTAATTTTAGTCAATAGTGCTAGCCAGCACAGGTTAAAGGAGTAGGCAGAGGCTATTTGAAGCTGATGGTATACCCCAATTTGAATATTATCATGCATCTGTGGCAGATAGACCACCCCAGCGCTGACATATACACAATGAAAAATTTACAGACTGCAAAGTTACATGATAGCTTTATGAAAAAGTTGAATGTATTTATATGTAATAGTAAATAATGCTATGATTTCAGACTGGGGCCAATCTTAAGCAGTAGTATCTAGCATCCTGTCTTACTATAGTAGCATCCAGTCTTGCTAGTTGTAGCATAGAGTAGAATGCAGTGACAACTGACAAGGTAGCCTTGACATAGAAATATGTAGTAGCATCAGTTCGTACTGCATGCTACTTTTCTGTACAACTTCGTACTACTATTTTGGATAAATTTTTCATCGGGAAGCTTGATATCTTCAAAGTTAGCTCATTAATAGCATACCTTGTTGAGGTTGTTGACTTGGGAGCTTTGGATGGGAAATATGGCGCTACAGGTGAAAGGTTACACAGGTTTGATGACACATTACCGCCAATTTTTACCGAGATTAAGCAAGAGGTTGTTCACAACAGCAATGTCACCAAGCAGGTCCTTCATTGCAGCTTTCTCATCAGTGACACCCAAGCAGCTTGATACTACTGCACTCAAGACAAATGTAACCCGAGTGCCTCGGGCAACTAATTTTTTTTCAACTTGCATTTTTCGGCAAGCTTCAACTTCCTCCCACCCAAATTTTAGATTTTAGTGTGGCTAAAACAGTCTACCACAAATCCCTGATTTTGGGAAAGCCTATGCCAAACGCTGGGTATGTCCAGCGTTTGGTATACCCTATGCCTAAAGCTGGATACACTATGCCAAATGCTGGATACTGTGACCCAATAAAATATTGATGATTTGAGTGAAGCTCAGAAATCAACCAATCAGAACTCATCTGTAGTGAGGTAGGTCAGGGTTAGGGTGCCAACACCTATCCAACGTTTGGCATAGGGTATCCAGCGTTAGGCATAGGCTATGCCAAACGTTAGATATACCCAGCGTTTGGCATAGGGTACCCAAAAATCAGGGATTTGTGGTTGACTGGGATAAAATGCTGAATCTAAGGCCCAACATAAGTGATGCACCTTTCCACCAATTAAAACTACTAGTAAGGCCCCTCAGAGAAATTTTTTGCAGTTTGTAGTGCCCTTGTAAGTGCCGTTTTTAGATCCCACAAAATCATGCCGCCTTATGAAATAGCTTCCAACTACCAACCCAACAGGAAGGTCTCACAATGAGATTACTGCGGTATTGTGAGATCAAGAACAGAATATTAAACTGAAAAAAAAAACATCAGATCTCAAGTGAAATCATGAGAAGTAGAAACAATGAACCCAGTAAGATTCCATACCTTGCTAGAGTTATTTCCATGATGTGATAGACACTTCAGGATGCAGTGGCCAATAGCCTCTTTGAGACGAAAATTAACCCATCATAATGCAGTTGCAAAACACCAGAGGAATCAAAAACAACTCTGACATACAGCCACTCAATAAAGGGTGTAATTGGTGTAAAACTGAAGAAAGGTGTAACCTCTGCTGCAACAATCACAAATAATCGCACTTTCTTGAAGATTCGGAATTCATCTCTCAGAACACATGCACCAAAGCAATTTCGAATATTTTGTGGTTTGTCGCACTCATGAAATGTCCATGGTACGCTGAGGTAGTGAGGTTCTGCAAGAACTCGGAAACGATAAAATCGGAAGCGATGGCGCGTACTATTTGGAAACTCTTTATTCTTGAAGTATTTACATGAATTAAATCGTAAATACTGTCCTCTGTGCTTTAACAGTATCTGATGTCACTCTGGAGTCTTAGCATTAAATTTTTATGGCACTGGAGCTTGCTGTAGTGCCATATAGCGATCGTAAAGTCTGTCTGTCTGTTGGTCTGTCCGCATTTTGTTAGTTTGGGCACTTCCACATGACCTAGGAGGATAAAACTTGGCACCCATGTCAGGGACACAACCGGATTAACTTGGAAATAATCACTTCCCCGATCCGACCATCAATGGGGGTGTAGTGCCCCCTAGTGGCCAGGGAACCGAGTTCCATAGCTGGTAAATAGCGTGACCAGCCGAGCTGGGTTTCTGGGCGCTTACAGATATATAAACCGTTCCGAAAGAACCCTGTTCTGAATCAACCACAGAACACAGTGTACAAAAATAGGATGTTTAATAAAATATTTGAGATTAATGAAGTATGTTATGTCGAAAGATACTAAGTAATACCAAAGTGCACATCTTCACCGCAAGTTCGAATAGGTCTGTCGATTGATAGGCCTACATCTCAGCCAATGATCATTTGTGCCACAAGGGTTCTACTTTCCACCAAACAGTATATATCAATGATCCCTAAGAACCTGCTATCGTTTTTGCCTTAAGGGTTTTGCTTACAGATGCATTTCTAGTGCCTTTAAAGTCCGCATCATTACAGCCAAGTTCAACAATAAAATACTTTTTGTCTAGCTCCCATAAAGTGCGCATCTGAATCGCACAGTTGAAAAGTACTTTTACAAAGAACTCCTGCCAACATTTTGCCTATTCTTGCGAGTGCCATATCAGCTTTCAGCTCTTGTTTATTTCAGATTCAGCGGTAGATAGTATTCTAACCAGTAGAAATCCAATCTTCTTTAGTATTCTAACCAATAGAAATCCAATCTTCTTTACTTTGCTGCTAGATTGTTCAAACCAGTGATTGGAAAAAGAAGAATTTAAATACTAGAGGAATATTTAAACACTTTTGTGCCAAAAGGTTAGCTGATTTGAAGCAGCGGCTTGATACTGACATTTTGTTGATGTAGTATGATTATTCCTCTATATCTCAATCTACTGATGAGGTGAATAGTTATTGAAGGAGAATAGAAGGGTAAATTTAAATAATTAATACCATCCGCACTCTGAATAAAATTTAAATAACAGTTAATTGCTCATTTATGTCAAATTTCTTGTTTTCTCTTTCTATTTGACTGTTTTATAAGCAAGAATAAAACCAAGGTATGAACAAGTGTAGGCTAGAGAGTTGTTTAATCAAGCATACCTTTACTGTATCTTAGCCAGTACAGTATGTATCTTCTTATTTTATGTTCTATATACAAGGAAATCTAAACTTGGAGCTAGGCTTACCCACCACAGCCAACAATTGAAAAGAAAGTTAAACTAAAACAGCATTCTTTGATTAATGTCAACACTTTGCTCACTTTGTTTGGCTTCCTCTAGTACTGCTCTAGTAGCAAGGTTATGACAATCAAAGTATTGGAACAGGAGAAAAATAATACTATAAAATAATAAACAATCATAGTTAAAGACTCTGATTTCGTTTTATAAGGCGAACGAAAGCCAAAGGGAACACACCTGGCTCTTAGCTTATATCATCTTCTTAATTTGTTATGTCCGTTTTACCATTTTAGCTACAATAATCAAACCAAGGTGAAAAAAAGAGAAAGTTGGTGTAACATTCCTGTGAATCCATTGCACCAGGTTCTGTTGCAGTACTTACTGTTCTCATTTCCGTTACGCCACATTCAGTAGAAGAAATTCCATACAAAACAATAGGAAATAATATTATGGACACTAAGAGCGTGTTCCACCCTTCGAACAATAGTTACTATTAGTTACTATTTCCGTTCCATCCTCCGAAAAGTTACTACGTTGACCGTTCTAGCCTTGTCGGAATAGTAACTAATAGTTACTGTTTGCTTAACATGCTCGGGAGCGCAGTAAGCGTAGTAACTACGAATCTCTGTAACGTGATTGGTCGGATTCGCCCCTGGTCTGAGATCCTGCTGGAAAATAGAAAAGTCGTTCCAGCCTTGACGGCAAAAAGCCAGAATTCGTGACGTCATTTGTAGTAACTACGGTAAGTAGGTTGGAACACGCTCAAAGGGTTTGTCAGGCCTGTGCATTTTGGAAAGGTTTTGTTGACTGCTAAGTATCGTTTTGAGTATTCTCTTGAGTTAGGACGCTACCAATTTGTGTCCAGTTTATTGCGTGAGCCTTGTATGTCCTGAAATAAAATGTAGTACTGTGCAAATGTAGTTGCATTTTTTTAGCTGGACTAGGTCCACAGACCACTGGAAAGGTGTATTTGCTGACAAATTCTGGATCCTCAAACAAGATGCCTCAGCTGTTCATTATGAACTCTTCTTACCAGATGACACTACGGAACCGCCAAACAAAAAGTTCAGAGACGACACAAACACCTGTTCCGAAAGTCTACGAGATTACTTTCAGCTAGATGTGCCCCTTGGTAAGACTTTCCAGACTTTTCAGTTATAAATTTCTTGAGAGTGTTGTACACTGTCAGAAGTTTGATAACAGACGTATGCGCATCCTTGTGGTAAAATTTATGAGAATAGATCTGTTATGGCAGTTTTAAATGTTATTTTTTTCCCGAAACATAATATTTGGGTCATAGTCATATTCTCATAAGGCTTAACAGAAGGGTGCAGACACATGTTCTATCTGTTATCAAACTTCCGACAGTGCACGTTTTGCCAGCCTACCCCGATGAAAAATTTATCTCAAAATAGTACAATGCAGTTGTACGAAAAAGTTGCATGCAGTACTAACGATGCTACTACATGCTTCTACTTCAAGGCTACCGTGTTACTGCATACTACTATATGCTACTATTAGCAAGACTGGATGCTACTATGGCAATACAGGATGCTAGTGGATACTACTACATACGATTGGAACAGTCTGAGGCACATTAAATGATAGTATTCTTTGCTATTACATAGTATTACATGCAACGTTTTCGTACTACTACCATACTACTACGCAGGCTACAAATTTTTTACCGGGACTAAAAAGCTACTATGGTCGTTCCAGCCTGTATGTGAGAAATTCCGATTGAAACGATTGCAGTAACTTTTGTTAGCTGTTTTTTTAATGGTTGAAACCAGTGGCAAAACAGAGGCGGGAGGGGGGGGGGAGGGCAGCTGCCCCCCCCCCCCCCACAAAAAATCCTGTCGGTAAATAGGCAGTGTTATCAGTCCGTTTTTGCTTGGTTTCTGATACTGACAAAGGCTTTGTCGGTAAATCAGGAAACTTCTTGTTGGGAAATCGGCAGCGTTTGTCAGTGAGGAGACGGTGAGCGTATTCGGTTTTCGGTACCGTTTAGAGCACTGACAAACTCTTTCCAGTTCTGTTTCTGACACCGACAAAAGCTCCGTCGGTAAATCATGAAAGTTATTGTTGGGAAATTGGAGCTTTGGTCGGCGGATTCCGTTTTCAGTACCGACAAGAGCTCTGACAAACACTTTCTTCATTCTGTTACTGATACCGACAAAAGCGGTGTCGATAATCAGGAACCTTCTTGTCTGGAAATCGGATTTTTTTTTTTGGTGTAGAGATGATACCGACAAACCCTTGTCGGAAATTCAATTCAATGATCGGATTCAGATCCTGATTTCGGTTGTTCTTCATTTTCTGCACGATGACCGGGAAAAGTTTCGTCGGTAAAATAGTAACTCTCTTTTTGGGATCCCAAAACGTAAGTGGCGGGATCAGGGGCGTCACGACTGGGGGGGGGGGGGACTCCCCCCCAATGCTGTCGGCCAGGAACCCGCATTACTGCACCCGGAATCCGGCCAAAACCGGAAAGTTTGTTAAAAGTAAAAGTTTTGTTTGAAGTTGATTAGATGTTCGATTTATGGGTAAGAAGAGATGCTGAACAATTGTGGGAAAACAATTTTCTACCGGGGCAAGTAGTTCGCCCGGAATCCGGCCAAAACCGGAAAAGTTAAAGTTTTATTTGTAGTTGATTAGATTCCGATTTAGGGGTAAGAAGAGATGCTGAATCCGTGTATGAAAATCATTTTTTACCCGGACATGTAGTTCGGTCGGAATCCGGCTGGAGCCGGAAAAATTGTTATTGTTAAATGTTTATTTGAAGTTTGAAAATACGCTGAGTTTGTTTTTTAGCCTTCTTTTTTTCGCCGGACAAGTAGTTCCGGTATTCGGCTGAAACCGGGAAATTGGCAGAAGTGGCAGGAAGTTTTCGTCAAAACAGATATGACTTATAGGGGTAAACACACATGCTGAATCCATATCTGAACTTGGTTTTCTCAGATGATTAGCTATTTGGCCTTAATCTGTTTCTGATTTTTAATAATAAATATGTTCAAGGAGTCTGGCGAAAACAAGACCCAATTGTCTGGATCAAATATTGAATTTTTGGGATCCCATCGAAACCTTTGGTCTTGTTCTTTCCATTTACACCTGGAGTGATAAAAGTCGTGTCATTGAATTCAATTATTGTGAACGGTTTGTCACTGCGAAGACTTTTTGATGTGGTGAATACAAAATGCTCGTCGGAAAATCAGAAAATGTTTTGGGTAAAAGCACGAACAAAAACTTTTTTGTTCATTTCTGTTCCTTGACTGACGACACTGGCAAAACTTCCCTGATTTTGTTCTTTAGTGATTTCTCTGTTTCCACACACACACTCCCGTTTTTGGTTGATCTGGCTGTATATGGTACACAAAATCCGGGAAATGGTCCACTTTATTCGGTGACCTATGACTATCGGTGATAGCCCCACCAACTCTGCCTACCGAGGTTGGATCAGGCCAGGGTCGAATAACGTACCGAGGCCACACGACTGCAAAATCGCCCAAGTTTCATCTCAATCGCTCAACCCGAAAATGTCCAGGGTACACCTCTAATCCGTCCGCACGACTACCACCATGGCAAGAAGAGGTTCGGACGCATAAATGTACAAATTTGGCATCTGCGTCGGGTTGTCGGCGAAACGTCCCTAATCGAAACATCTCCATGACAAAACGTTCCCCTGGCCAAACATCTCCATGTAAAACTTCCCCATAGCGAAACATTCCAGCTAAAATGGCAAAATATGATAATAATTTAAAGATGATGATAAAAAAAAAATTTGTGGGGTGACGAATTCAGTATTTACATCAGACCCGGCATTCTTTCAAAGCGGATTGGTTTAAGACCAAGATTCCCGAGCAATACGAGGTTTACTAAACACCATCTTGAACTTCCCTTGCAATTTTTATCCACCGTAACGGCACTTCGCCTCTCCCCCTCCCCCGCAGTCGTGACGCCCCTGATCGGAAGAGCTTATTGGTTAAACAGAAGACCGGTTATGCATAGAACTTGCCTACTAATGATTTGAGCCCGTGGCAAGGCGGGAAATGTTTTGGCGGAAAATGGCGCATATCGGATGACTAGTCCCACGTCCGCTCTTAGCTGCCTATAAAGATCTGTAGGCCTAATGCAGAGTCTGGAGTTGTTTTACCTCTGTCATGCGCCTGAAGACCCTGAAGACCGTTTTGCCATGGGGACGTT
Organism: Branchinecta lynchi; assembly: GCA_023053575.1. Taxonomy (NCBI): domain Eukaryota; kingdom Metazoa; phylum Arthropoda; class Branchiopoda; order Anostraca; family Branchinectidae; genus Branchinecta; species Branchinecta lynchi. Next base: position 5,004,464 of record JAKZAP010000019.1, read on the forward strand.
TTGCCATGGGGACATTTTGTCATGGGAATGTTTCGCCACGGGGATGTTTTGCCATGGGGACGTTTCGTCGCTAAGCCTCTGCGCCGACCACCCATGAAGTATCACTCGAACCGGGGCATTTTCAAACAATTTCCAGTGGGCCTATCGGTTCGGTACCCTCCCCCCAGCCCCACCCTCAACCTACGGATGTCAGATCTGGTTCGGCCCCTGCAAGCCTAGGACCCGTGAATTTTGTACCTTTCAAGTTTCATCCCAATCACTCTGGATGGACATCCTTTCGGCCCCTGCGCGTATTACTACATTTCCGAGACTTATCTGCAACACCTTTCTCGCTGCGGAGAATTGGAACATCTTGGGCAAGTTTATTCGAGTCCGAGCACTTTCTAGGGCCTATGAACCCATTTGGTGTGTGAGGCGCATCCCTAAATTTACCGTGACCTTCACATTCCAGTCACAGTTGTCTGATTTGATTCGGACACAGAATCAGCTAATTCTGGGCATCTGCTCCTATTAGCCATCAAGTGTCCATAGAATCGGATTGCTCGTTCACTTCTTCACCTTCTTCACCAACGAAATATCTCTCCCCCTTTGAGAGTTATCATGGTTACAGACGGACGGATAGTCGTTTTGGGATCACAAAAAAGTCGCTAAGTTTGGAAGAATTAAGAGAGTTAAGGAATGAAGAATTTCCAACATCACACCAAATCACATGTATTTGTTGAAAGTTCTAAGGAAGCTTAGTTGTTTAATATTTTTTTAATTATGCTAAGTAGGGTTATTTTGCAGTCCCATTATATGAAACATGGTCCAATGCAGATCCCAAGTTCAAGGAGAAAGCCCAAACATTCTTCGGGGTAAGAATGCTTCGCCAACATCCGGTTGAGAATGTGTTCTCCTTCATTTGTTCATCTAACAACAACATTCAAAGGTAGGCCTGAGTTTTATCGCATTTCTTTTTCAAAGAAAAAAGTAGACGGACAAAAAACTTAAAATTAAGTCCCAGTGATACCAGCAACCCTTTCCTTCAACGAAAGTGCCAGATAAATTGGTTAGATAAATTTGCCTTCCCGCGGGATCACTGTTCCTATGGCCGGTTTCGCGAACTCTGTTCACAAGCCCCTCGGTAGCTCAAATGGTAAGAGCGCCTGTCTTGTAAGCAGAAAGTTCTGGGTTCAAGTCCCGGCTGAGGAGCATTTTGGTCTTTCAGTTCACTATTTATGAAAGTGCCATAAACACCAAAAATCGGTACATTCATTCACTTCCTTCAGGTTGCGACTCACAAATATCTAACCTATTTCCTCTGCGGTTCGGTGACGCTGGGATTCTCAATTTCCTTGATTGAGCATACGGATTCATCATAAAATAACTCACAAAGCAATATTTATAATATTTAAATAAAAGCATGTAGCTCATCTTTGCGAATATGTTCTATGAGTCTCTTAATTTTACTGCGTTGCTATGATAAGATAGATAAGATTTAATTGCACAAAAAAGCCAAAAGGCCATGGCAACAAAATAAACAAAAAGAAAAGAACAAAGATTTATACCGTAACCTACTTACTCTAGCCATAATTTTCGGTGTTGAAAAGCGACCCTGAGGAATCTTGCCAGCCTCCTCACATCACCAAACTGCCGGCTACCTATCATACTACACATCCATTTCTCATCGAACACCTTCACGCATTCTCCAAATACTTCATTCCTTAACTCTCTTAATTCTTCACATTCACACATGACTTGCACCACACTTTCATTCTCATCTCCACACATTGGACAGGAGAGATACTGACAAGAACGTTCGGAAGAACTTCTAAAATATGTTCTTCTTCTCCCAAGCGGTAAACAGTCTGCCCTGGGTACCACACCAACTTTACTTCCTCCCTTTTTAAACCCACCTTGAAAAATATGTCCTCCCCCACACCTCTTTAGCCTTAACATAATACCTCAATGAATGAATGAATCAATCAATCAATAAATTTATTACCCGAAATACACACACGGTGTAAACACGGAGTAAATATAAAAAGAAAAAAAAGAGAAGAAAAAGCAGATACAAATATAGACAAAACACCCTTCTGTTCAAAACAACTGCAAAAAAAAGAAAGACACTTAACCACTTCAGGTAACGATTTACAGAAAGACGCTGAAAAAGCTATTCGTCGAATCTGTCGAATGTCGAATCTATTCGTCGAATGTGACAGATCCTTTGCAACCTGCTAACTCTGAATTTCTCCACCTCTTTTTTTATTTTTCCCAATTGCAAACCAGGACCTACGCCATCATTACATGGACAGTCCACAACCATCTAAAATACATCTTATTTGTGAAGACCACGAATTTATTCTAGTATCTAAAATACTCTCTTTATAAGCCGCCTTGAGGATCCTTACTCTTGGCAGCATCAAAATCTTTTCCCGAAAACCTATCATAGCTACCCATCTATGTCTACGCATGCTTTCTAGACCTAAAACCCCCTTAACTACTAACGAATTCATTTGTTCAGTAACCCCTAATGTTCTTTTGAAATAACTTAACTGTAATTGTTCTAATTTTTCGCCCTTACCAAAACCCCATATTTCAGATCCATAATGGATCGCAGGTATAACATTAGACTCAAATAAATGTTTATGTAATTTTAAATCACCGATTTCCCTAAGGCTACTCCGTAACGTCATATTAATACAACGCTTTCCTTTGGCAAGACTATTCTCAAACTGCTTTCCAAACTTTCCGTTCCACGTAAGCCTACATCCTAGGTAATTAAATTGTTCTTTAAAACTAATCGTCTCTCCTCTAAACTTTAACAACGGCTCCTGGTCTATTTTGCCTCCTTTCCTAACAAAACCAAAGGTGTCGATGGGATCCCAAAAATCTAATATTTGATTCAGACAATCGAGTCTTGTCTTCGCCAGATCCAGTCTTGGACAGGCTAATCATCAGAGAAAACCAAGTTCAGATATACCAAGTCTCTGTAAGCCATATCTATTTGACTGAAAAAAAAATCCGATTACAACCGGATTCCGGAATAATTGTATGTCCGGGTAAAAAACCATTGTCATATACCGACTCAGCGTATCTTCTTACCCCTAAATATATCATCTAATCAACTTCAGATAAAGCTTTTACTTTTGACAAATTTTCCGGTTTTGGCCGGATTCCGGGCGAACTAGTTCTCCAGCGAGAAAATGATTTGAACCATCGTGTTCGGCATGTCTTTTTACCCATAAATCAAACATTTAATCAACTTCAAATAAAACTTTTACTTTCAACAAACTTTCCGGTTTTGGCCGGATTCCGGGCGAACTACTTGTCCGATAACAAAATGGTTTTCACCATCGTGTTCAGCATGTCTTCTTACCCCACAATCGACTATCACATTAGCTGTTTCAAAATATTTTGTTTGCCCCTTAATTTAAACCCCCTCCCCCACCCCTAAATGTAGGGCTACAAAGCCCATCTACGAACTCGACTGGTCCGACGACCCAACGAATCCTCACACCGAGTTTCATCAAAATATCTCATTCCCTTCGAGAGTTATCGTGCTTACAGACGGACGGACGGACGGACGGACAGACGGACAACTTTTGCGATGTCATAGGTATCCCTCCACTTACGTTTTGGGATCCCAAAAACCATTACAACTGTTTTTCCTATATTTATCTCTAGCTTCTTTACTGCGAGATATTCATCCAAAATATCCAGCAGCTCCTGAAGATTACGCCTTGATTCTGCTATCAATGCAATATCGTCCGCCAATAACAACAAACAAATTGTGACTATGTCAATATTTACTGTTGGCGCATTTTTTTCAATCATAAATTGTTCCAAATCATTAATATAAATAGAGAACAACTTCGGGGATAGAGTAGACCCTTGTTTAACTCCCTTTAACGATTTAATCCTCCTCATTTTTAAAAACTCTAACTACTATGTATATGTTAGCATATATTTCCATTATTAACAAAACTAACCGGCTAGGTAGGCCGATACTCACCAGTGCTTCCATCAGTAAAAGGCGTTTAACATGATCGAACGCTCCTTTGAGATCCACAAACGCAACATATAACCTTCCTCGTCTTTTCGCTATATATTTCTGAATTAATACTTGTAAACTAAATATTTGGTCCAAAGTACTGTACCCTTCCCTGAAACCTGCCTGGACCCTATTTAACTTATCTGTCGTATCTAACCACCCTTTTATTCTAACGTCTATAATTTTACAAAATACCTTACTTATTGTAGATCCTAAATGGGATTCCTCTATAGTCACCATGAGATTTTCTATCCCCCTTTTTAAATATTGGTACAACTATCGATATATTCCACTGTCTAAGCCATGTTGCTTTTTGGGATCCCAAAACGTAAGTGGAGGGATACCTATGACATCGCAAAAGTTGTCCGTCTGTCCGTCCGTCCGTCTGTAAGCACGATAACTCTCGAAGGGAATGAGATATTTTGATGAAACTTGGTGTGAGGGTTCGTTGGGTCGTCGGACCAGTCAAGTTCGTAGATGGGCTTTGTAGCTCTACATTTAGGGGTGGGGGAGGGGATTCAAATTAAGGGACAAACAAAATGTTTTGAAACAGCTAATGTGATAGTCGATTATGGGGTAAGAAGACATGCTGAACACGATGGTGAAAACCATTTTGTCATCGGACAAGTAGTTCGCCCGGAATCCGGCCAAAACCGGAAAGTTTGTTGAAAGTAAAAGTTTTATTTGAAGTTGATTAGATGTTCGATTTAGGGGTAGGAAGACATGTTAAAGACGATGGTGAAAATTATTTTCTCGACGGACAAGTATTTCGCCCGGAATCCGGCCCAAACCGGAAAGTTTGTTGAAAGTAAAAGTTTTATTTGAAATTGATTAGATGTTCGATTTAGGGGTAGGAAGACATGCTGAAGACGATGGTGCAAACTATTTTCTCGACGGACAAGTATTTCGCCCGGAATCCGGCCCAAACCGGAAAGTTTGTTGAAAGTAAAAGTTTTATTTGAAGTTGATTAAATGTTCGATTTAGAGGTAGGAAGACATGCTGAAGACGATGGTGAAAACTACTTTCTCGACGGACAAGTATTTCGACCGGAATCCGGCCCAAACCGGAAAGTTTGTCAAAATTAAAAGTTTTATTTGGAGTTGATTAGATGTTCGATTTAGGGCAAGAAGACATGCTGAACACTTATGTGAAAACAAGTTTCTACCCGGACATGTAGTTCGTCCGGAATCCGGCCAAAACCGGAAAACTGTTGGAAGTCAAAGTTTTATTTCTAGTTGATTAGATAAGCGATTTAGGGGTAAGAAGAGATGCTGAGTCCCTGTATGACAATCATATTTTACCCGGACATATAGTTCGACCGGAATCCGGCTGGAATCGGAAAATTTGTTATAAGCTAAATTTCTATTTGAAGTTGATTAGATGTTCATTACTGGGGAAAGAAGATACCCTGATTTCGTGTTTGAGCTTTCTTTTTTCGCCGGACAAGTAGTTCTGGAGTTCGGCCGGAACCGGGAAATTAGCAGAAGTGGCAGGAAGTTTTCGTCAAAACAGATATGATAGGGGTAAACACACATGCTGAATCCAAATCTGAACTTGGTTTTCTCAGGTGATTAGCTATTTTGCCTTAATCTGTTTCTGAATTTTAATTGTAAAAATGTTCAAGGAGTCTGGCGAAGACTGGATCTGGCTAAGACAAGACCCTGTTGTCTGGATCAGATATTGAAATTTTGGGATCCCATCGAAACCTTTGGTCTTGTTCCACTATTCAAGAAAACGCCAAAGCCAGGAATGGTAAAACGTAAACTCTGCTCCACTTTAAAACTATTGTCGGTATACCGTCCGGTCCTGGAGCTGATCTGCCTTTTATAGATTTCAGGGATGACCAAACTTCCTTTTCTGTAATAGGATCTAAAAGCTGCGAATCTACCTCATTCAATGGAAAACAGTACACAGTCTTAAGATCCTGCACAAATTGTTCAGGTAACTTATCCCCATCACTCATTCCTCCTTCCTTTTCTTCCAGAAGTTCTGGCCATGACTCCGCCGGAGGACGTTGCATTGTTCCTTATACTAATCCTACACTTAACACTATTCCAAAACTCCCTAGTGTTCTTTTCCCTAAAACTCTTTATCACTTCTTTTTATGGCACTTGAGCTTACTCAAGTGCCATATAGCGATTGTAATTTCTGTCCGTCAGTCGGTCTGTCGGTCCTGGTTTTGCTAGTTCGGGCACTTCCAGATAAGCTAGGACGATGAAACTTGGCAGGCATATCAGGAACTGGACAAGATTAAATTAGAAATGGTCGATTCCCCGATCTGACCATCTGGAGGGGAGTGGAGGGAGGGGGAATCCAGAAAAAATAGGAAAAATGAGATATTTTTAGCTTACGAACGGGTGATCGGATCTTAATGAAACTTGATATGTGGAAGGACTTCGTGTCTCAGACCCTCCATTTAAAATCCAGACCGGATCCGGTGACATTGGGGGGAGTTGGAGGGGGAAACCGGAAATCTTGGAAAACACTTATTGTGGAGGGATCCGGATGAAACTTGGTGAAAAGTACAAGCAAAAGTCCTAGATACGTGACCGATATAACCGGAACGGATCCGCTCACTTTGGGGGAGTTGGGGGGGGGGGAGAAGTCCGAATTTGTAGTGATCCCACGAGTTCCGTGCTTCCTGATGTGCTGGGATGCTGGAAATTGACAGGCATGTCTGGGACCCGACCAGATTAAATAGGAAATCGTCAATTCCCCGATTCGACCAGCTGGGGGGGGGGGGGAGTGGAGGGAGGGTGAAGCCAAAATTTGAGGTATTTTTAGCTTGCGAACGGGTGATCGGATGTTGATGAAAGTTAATATTTAGAATGACCTCGTGTCTCAGACATCTCACTTTAAATCCGGGCCGGATCCGATGACACTGGGGGGAGTTGGAGGAGGGAGCCGGAAATTTTGAGAAACGCTTAGAGTGGAGGGATCGGGATGAAACTTGGGGAGAAAAACAAGCACAAGTCCTAGACACGTCAATGACATAACCGGACCGGATCAGGGCACTGTGGGGGAGTTGGGGTGGGGGTCCGGATTTCTAGCGATCCCGCGAGTTCGGCATACTTCCTGGTGTCCTAGGGCGATGAAACTTGTCAGGTATGTCAGGGATCCAAACAGATTGATTTGAGAACAGCCGTTTCCCCGACCCGACGATCGTGGGGGGAGTGGGTGGATGGGGAGTCCGGAATCTAGTGGCGTGCATAACTTTTGAACGGGTGATCGGATTTGAATGAAACTTGTCTGGTGAGCTATCACCTCGGACGTTCAGTGTCACGTCCGGGTCGGGTCCGATACCTGTGGGGATGGGGGGGGGGGGGGGGTGAAAAACTCAAGAAACTCTAAAAGCAGAGGGATTGGGACGAAACTTAATGGGTGGAACAAGCATTAGGCCTAGATGAAATTGACGGAGCCAGATGGTTTCGGGGCTCTGTGGGGGGAGTTGGAGGGGGTTTCCTGGAATTCCGGTAATCGTGAGTTAGAATAGTTTCAGATGTAAAACGACAACGAAACTTTGCAGGCATATTAGCGACCCGAATTATCTTGATTTAAGAACCTGACACAACATACCCCTGGAAACTTCCGTTCCTTGATCCGAGTTTTTTTTGGGGAGCAAGAGAAGAGAAATATGGAAATTGGCTTCTATAAATTTCAAACGAGTGGTCTGATTCGAGTGAAACTTCATGGGTGATACGAATCGATGGCCTCGACATGTAAAACATGCGTTCGAACCATATGCGACCACGATTAGGGGAATTGGGGGTGGGGGGACTTTTGACATGCACAAAAACCAAACGGATGGACCGAATGAGATGCAAATTCGACAGTGCCGAGTTTATGCGGCCTAGATTTGTTATTTGGCGTCCGGGCCGGATTCGGCCAAGGTAGGGGGGGGGGGGGTACTGGAAACTTGCAGATAGGCTATGCTCCAATTTGAGTAAAACTTGATGGACAGGAACAGGGAATTCAGAGATTGGGCCCGAACCGGCTCAGACAACGTTGGTGGGAGGGGGGGGGGGGGTACCGGAACTTTCCAAAAATGCTGAGATTCGAGTGAAACTTGATAGATGGTATAAAAGAAGATGCTTTAGGTGGTCGATTTTTTTATTCCGAACCAGACTCGGCCACGGTAGGTGGAGATAGAGTGAGTACCGGAAATCGTGTAGCACGTCTAGGGATCAAACAAATGGATTTATTGGGATGAAAGTTTGAACAGTCATGTGCATTTGCTACAGACAATCGAGACGATGCCGGAACTGCTCAGAAATGAGTGAAACTAAATATCCAGATCCAGATAACCGGTTTTACGCATCTGTAGCATGACACGCGAAAACTCTTTCGGATCATAACGAACACGGAAAATTTGAAATATGGCAAATGCAAAGATTAGTGAGGTGTCGTTCTTGTACAGCCTACTCGTACAAGTGCCATATGAGCTCGTAGCTCTTGTTTATTATCTTCCTCTATCCTACTTTTCTTATTTTTTAACAGGTTTTTGTATTTTTTTACTCTCAATACAGTACTTTTCTAAACATGCTTCTTCATTTTCTGGGGGACTACTTTTCAACATTTTCAAACATGCAACTACGACCGTTCTCATTTGTTTACATTCACTATCATAAAACGTATTTTTATTTCTATTTCCTTTCTTCTTATTTCTGCTCACCTCCAAACCAACTTCATGCAATTTACCTGTCAGCTGTTCAAGGGAACTTTCAATCTGACCTTCCTTAAGTCTTTCGATGCAACTTTTCACATGGATCTCCATATGAACTTGAACCAGCTTTTCTGCCAACTCTTTTTCCGAAAATTTCTCAATTTTTAACGATTTTCTGATATCCACAGGACCTTCTACATCTATTAGTTCATTTTCCATCACCACATGCATTGTCCCTGTACCATGATTATTTTCAAATTCAAACATCACATTCAATGGGAGGTGGTCAGAACCGATCACATTCTTAACACTCAGATTCTTGCAACAAGGCCAAAGTCTAGGACTGAGTAACACATAATCAATTAAGCTTGGGAGCTGACCCGCGTAACACGTAAAACCACCCCCTACTTCCCGATCCTCCCCTATCCTCCCATTCAAAATTATCAACTCTTCATTTCCCGCAAAATCCAACATATTTTGACCCCACCTGTTTTTCCGGCGATTCTGGTCCTTACGTCTCCTCTCACCATAATTTTCGATGTACTCCTCTAGAACAGTGGTTCCCAACCTGTTGTTGGGATGCTTATTTTCCGTTTTTATTCTCCTGCGTCTTGAAACGACGAAGGCGTCAAGCGAACTCAGTGTAAAAACGGAAATTAAGCTGCAACGGCGAACTCACAAGAGAACTTACACAGGCGATCAAAAACGCAACTAATATCATGTTCGAGGCTGGTTCCTCTCACATTTGGTGAAAAGTTATACAGCACTAGATTGCAGCTTTTTGACTCGGCCTCCAACTGCTGAAGCTTGTGTCGAGTGAATTCTAATTCTTTGCTCATTTCAGCTCATTTCTAATTCTTTGCTCGATTCAGCTACCGCTGAATCAGTCTTCTTTTCCAACAGTGAATTTGAAACGTTCATGCTCGTTCCCATGTTTGTAACATGAGTCCGGAGTTCGGACATCTGTGACGAAATTCCTTCCAATTGTGCGAAACGACCGTTTATGCCTTCTCGGAGTTCGCTTAACTCCTGGAGGACTCGGTCTCAGTCTCAGTCTACAAAATACCGGAACCCAACTTATCTTTAAAAGGGCAGGCCCACGTAAGCCTGCAGTCACCTTGGCGGTGACCCGGTTGAGCGTGGAACCTGCTTCTTGATTTTCCACCGTACTCTGATAGCCAAAAACTGGATCCACGTAAATCCTCGAATTTTATCCAATCCTTTCACCAAACTAGTTTTACTTCAGGAGTATGCGACCGCGCGGAATGAATGCTCGCTGACGACTGGATTTTGTGGCCCAAGAATGTTTCATATAATCTTGGCCGTTAAACGACCTGTCTTACCTATAATACTAACGCAACCTACTTCCATAATCACTCCATATATTTCTAACCCGGAGACTCCAATTCCATATGGTATATGGAATTGAACTAACCCCTCTAACAAAACCACGCTGATTTTCTTACTTGCCGTGTTTTGCTACCTTCGATGTGTCAAGATGTGTATCACACTGGCAGCGGTTGTGGAAAAACCGGTTATGTAAATTGTTTACCTCTTTTTGTTATAAGTCAACGGGTCTCGGAAAAGGCTTACAACATCCAAAACCCGGGATTATTTTTTGAAAGCGCGACCTAGTTTTAAAGTATTCAAATATTGTAAAATACCATAAGCTGAAGAGTAAATAGTGCGAGGGTCCTTTAACGTCCTTTCTCATATGTGTCCTGTTGTTGACAGACAAGGGAAGTTTCTTTGAAGCAGAAGCTGAGCATTGAGACATTGAGTTAGGACTAGCTAGCATGTCCAGGTTTTCTGACGAACTTTAGTAAATAATCGTTGATAATTTCCAGTTTCAAAGCATGCGGAGGTGGACAAGCAATAGCTGAAAATCAGAGGAATTTCTTTGTCCCCATCGGATTTTAGCTGAGTTATGTCTGATCTTGGCATTCTGTAGTTATTTGTCCCAAATTACTATGACAAAGACTGACGAAAGTCTGTCTACTGACGATGAAGGACTAACTAGACTGACGAAAAACTGACTACTCCACTTCGTTAGTTTACCCCAACCAAACGCTCCGTTTGCTTGATTTCTGAGGACCCGCGGATAGAGAGTCTTTTCCTTTAGTAGTCTTGAATATTGCTATTTCCAGGATATCTTCGATGGTGGAAAAGCTGGGCTCGAACTATGGTCGGAAGATACTATCTCAAGAAGGAAAAGACGTTTTTGCATTCCCAGATGTCTCTGCACTCTGTGAGCCGTCTGTCGAGTCGAACCTTCGGAATCTGGGTATGTTAGCTACCATTGTGGAGTTGTAACTGTAGAACTAATGTTTCAGCAGCACCGATCTTAGGGTATCTGGAATGACCTGTCTGACTTATATTAGGGTTTGTCCATCATAACGACGATACACTGATTTTTACATTTGTCGTCATTGGCTGTTTCCGAGGCAGACCAGGCTCTCGTTTATTGCTTGCGAGTAGCTCATTTGTCAGAAACACCGGCTATGTAGATTTAACCTCGTTTCTCGCTAAGACCAAGGGAACCGCCCGAGTCTGAAAACGTCAGGGATAGGTTTAGGATAAGAACAAATAAGCACCAGAACCTCCGTCTCCCTATCTCTGTAATACGTCCATGCTCAGTCGAAAAGATTCTCTATACCCTGCCCAAGGGTATAGGAGCGGAGGGGGTAGGAGCTATGCGGACCGTCACAACTCGTTACCTCTTCAAACAGCTATATCGCAGCAAAGCCCCGGAGAAGAAATTTAAATAGTAAAAGCCGATTTGTGTCTACCATTGTGACGTCACATGTGATTTGTGTCTACCATTGTGACGTCACATGTGACGCGCTGCGGAGCGGGTCAGCACGTTTGCTGCAGTTTTTCCTCTGATATGTGCAGCGTCGAAGAGGGAAGTAGACGGGCATCAACCCAAAGCTCAGCAAGTACCACCAGCTAAGCTCAGTTTTATCGGGGTATCCATAGTCGATGCATGGGGCCAAAGATCTACTGGCTTATTAGTTCTTGGTAATCTTCGCAAAACTTGGCAGAGGTCATTGTATTGTAAAAAAAAAAATCTTGCAGTATTCGCTACTGGGATTAATATTTTCTCTACTGAGATAAGATTATTTCTTATTCGGATTAATCTTATCCCAGTAGCGATACTGTCTTAGTTAAATTCGTTAATCCCCAAAAAAAATTCTACCTGTCTTAGTTCAAAAGTTGACTTTTCTGCCGTAGGCCAACTTTCTAACGTCACCACTTAGAAAGGAGCAAAGGATAAGCTCTAGTTTCTTTAGCAATGAGAGAACTTTTAAAGTTTAAGAGGCACATCTGATACCATTTCTCTACCGCAAACCCAAGTGCAAAAAACGAATGATAACCTCGGCTCAAATCGCGAACAGACATGGATAGAAACAATAGATGGCAGCACTTTCGGACCCGTGGGAAAAAGTCACTTTTTTGTCTCTGTAGATTTTTCTATTTATCACTCAAAGAAGATATGTTGGTTGTGGGGCCGGTAACTGCCGCATATATTTAGCACTTATAGATTTTAGTCCATCTTCAATTTGAAACTGGTGCCTGCCTGCTTGCGTGCTAGAACGGAGCTTTCCACTCGAAAGCAGAAACCTGGTTTGATGAAACGAAAGGTTCGCTACACAACTTCAGATAGTCCTCTCTGACATAGGCTATATAACTCCACTTCACTTCGCACACCGTAGGTTCTGGCTCGAGGACAAGCAAAAACCATCCTTATTGGCCCCAGGCAAGAGTTCTACGGAGCTTTCCAAAATGTAATGTCATATTCATCAATCCGGCCTAAGGTCCACCCTTTCCGTAAAACCGCACAGGTTAGAGCCTTACCAGTTACCAGGAATAAAATGAAATCGGCGGCATAGGAAAAAAAAAAAAAATAGGACAAAACCGAAGTGTTGCGAGAGCAACACAATCAACGGACGAATACCGGAACTGCTAACATGCCAAAGACTCTTAATGTTCAGGAACCCAAGAATTAATAGTTGCGTTTTGTTCGACTTTTCACTCGCCTTTTCGACGGCTTTTTACATTTTTTGCGTTTTCGTAAAGTGGTCCTAAGCACGTACTTTTTGACAATTTCCCGTTTTTATCAAAAACTCAAACGCCGACTTTCGCCTTTTCCCTCGGCTTTTTGCAAAAAGGCAATCTTGGTAGGTGGCCAAGTTACGCTCTCTTTTTTGCTTTTGCTTCGCAATTTTTACCAGTTTACCCCAAAATCCAACAAAAGATGGATTTGAGTCAAAATAATTGGCAGTTTTTGAAGACTGTCCTCGATATTTAAGATGGACAGTTTATAGTACAAATAAAATACAAGTAAAATGGCATTTGACAAAATTCTGTTTTCATCCAAGAAAAGAGAGAAGTCCTTAGTAGAAACAGCGACTTGCAAAAACGCGAAAATTTTCAAAAAGGCCTGAAAAATGCTAAAAGCTAAAGCCGAAAAGGGAAAGGCAATAGCCGAACAAAAACGTATCTAATACCTCTCTAAAGAAGAAAAATTTCATCTGTTACGAAAATCACATGTGAGTTGTGACAGCCCTATCAGCGTCAGACGCGATAACAGTTCCATATACGGAATTCCTCCCAGCTTCCCTCCTTTCGAAGGGAAGCTTATGCAGTTTATGCACTCGTGATGGGATCTATGAGAGATAGATTTGAAGAAACAAATCCCTGTCTTGCAGGATTTGGATACCGCGCCAAATTCATTCACCAATCGGCGTTAAAGATCCAAGAAAATGGCGGACGTGATTGGCTCTTAGGATTGCGAAATCTGCCATACCTTGAGGCTAAAAAAAAATTGATGACGCTACCCGGAATCGGGGCTAAGGTACGTTCATCCGATGATTCACAGAATATTATTCGTACCTCAAGCCACAATGCTCTTGATGACCATCTCTCCTTGCCGACGCAAAATCTCCGGCCTCTCCAGGTATCTAGCGGAAGAAAGGTGGAAGTGGTGTCATAGATGCTCCCAAAGATCGCGGTGATTGGTTGACACAGGATTTGAGTAGTTGAGTTGAGTTTAAGTCGTACGGACACGCTTACTCCTTCTTCCTGAGGATCGCTGGCGTGTTTTGGACTTAGTCATATAGAGCGTGTTCCACCCTACTTACCGTAGTTACTAGGCATGACGTCACAAATTCCGGCTTTTTGCCGTCAAGGCTGGAACGATCTTTCTATTTTCCAGCGGGATATCATGCCACGGGCGAATCCGACCAATCACGTTACAGAGATGCGTAGTTACTACGCTTACCATGCTCCCGAGTATGGTAAGCAAATAGTTACTATTCCGAGAAGGTTGGAACGGTCAGCGTAGTAACTTTTCTTGAGGATGGAACGGAAATAGTAACTAATAGTTACTATTGGTGCGAGGGTGGAACACGCTCATAGAGTATTAGTTGGATGTTATTGCGACATAGTCGTTCGGGCTAAAAATTTAACTGCCAAACAAGAATAAGTTCATCCAGACGCGGAGAATTTGAATTTCAACAGTAGTGTGTATTTCAAGACATTATGAATTATGAAGCGAAGTAATGTTCAGTTCGAGACTGGAAGGTCACTTCTGTAGAAAGTGTGACCCAAAAAAGGTTTATTTTCCGGTGATGCATTAGCGTTGAAGTTGCTAAATATTTCAAGCGTAGAGGTACAGGAACATAGAGGTGCCACAGTATGGAAGACGAAGACCGTGTTTTTTTACAACCATGCTTAAACGCTAGGGCATGCCGACAGGCCAAATGCCTGTCAGCATATGCGTACCGTGCTATTTTACCCGATTTTGAGACCCTAACAAGTAGCAGGCCCAGTACAGAGGGACGCTGCTACCTAGGGGCAGTAGTACGAAAAAGTAGCATGCAGTACTAACGATGCTACTACATGCTTCTACTTCAAGGCTACCGTGCTACTGCATACTACTCTATGCTACTATTAGCAAAACTGGATGCTACTATGGCAAGACAGGATGCTACTGGATACTACTACATAAGATTGGACCAGTCTGAGGCACATTAAATGATAGTATTCTTTGCTATTAGATAGTATTACATTACTACCATACTACTACGCAGGCTACAAATTTTTCATCGGGTAGAAACTCGACTGATCGTTATTTGAAAACTGGTGTACCCTGTTTCACCGAACCTTATAATTCCAGTTAATTTGTGCGTATAGTAAAGATTAGCAGTTTTATATGACACTTGCTCTTCGGCCAAGTGCCATAAGCGATCGCAATTTCTGTCCGTCCGTCGGTCTGTCCAGGTTTTTCTAGTTCGGGCACTTCCACACAAGCTAGGACGATGAAACTTCGCAGGCGCATCAGGGATCCGACCAGATCAACTTACAAATAATCACTTCCCAGTCCGACTTTCCCCGGATCCGGGAGTCCGGAAACTAGAAAGCAAAAGTGGGGCGAAACGTAGCAAAAAGAGCGCTGCCCAAATGCCGGATCGAACCTCGGACCTCTGAGTCGCGAAGCGACCGCTCTACCACTGCGCCTAGACTCCATGTATGAGACAGCGAATGCGGGACTATATAGAAAGTGATTAAACTAAACAAATCTCGTGAAACGATTCCACATAAGCTAGGACAATGGAACTTGTCAGGAAGATTTGATGTATTAGGGAGCGAATGTGGGAGTGTATATTGTTAAAAGATTGAATGGGGAACCCGACCTGATTAACCTGGACATAGTCAAGAACCATAAATAATAGTTCGGGCACTTCCACACAAGCTAGGACGATGAAAATTCGCAGGCATCGACCAGACTAAGTTGGAAATAGTCACTTGCCCGATCCGACCATCGTGGGGGGAGGTGGCGGAATACGGAAAATAGGGACGTTCATAACTTTCGAACGGGTGATCGGATCTTAATGAAACTTGATATGTGGAGAGATCTCGTGCCTCAGATGCTCATTTCAAGTCCGGACCGGATCCGATGAATCTGGGGGGGAGGGGTGAACCGGAAATCATGTGAAATTCGGACAAATTCGGATTCGGACACTGTGGGGGGAGTTGGATGGGGGTTCCGGAATCCCGACGATCCGTAGTTAATGTACTTCCAGGTGGGCTAGGACGATAAAACTTGACAGGCGTATGGTTGTGGCGGAATCCGGAAAATAGGGATATGCATAACTTTCGAACTTGTTATTGGATCTAAATGAAACTTGATATCTGGAAAGATCTCGTGTCTCAGGTGTCTTATTTCAAGTCCGAACCGGATCCGACGGATCTGGGGGGGGGGGGAACCGGAGGGGAGAACCGGAAATCGTGTGAAACTCTCAGAGTGGAGTGACCGGGATGTAGCAAGTGTATGCGGCCTAGATTTGTTATTGGCGTCCGAACCGGTTCCGACCAAGGTAGGAGGAGAATTTGCAGATATGCTCCGATTCGAGTTAAACTTAACGTGGACGGGAAGAGAAGATTTTAGAGATGCGAAGTCTACGTGTCCGAGTCGGATTCGGCCACAATGGGGGGAGGGTGTTGAAGGGGGAGTCTCGGAAATGTTGTGGCTCGCATAGGGGTTATACGAGAAGTGAATTGAATGAAACCCGGAAAATAGATATAGTCGTATGCCTTAGATTACATGTCTAAGGGTCGGGACCGGATCCGAGCACGATGGGGAGGGGTATCGGGCTTCCCGGAAAAATCTCAGATTAACTTTCTCGTTTCTCACACCACCTACTCGTAACAAGTGCCATATGAGCTCGTAGCTCTTGTTTACACAATTGTGGTATTTGCGTGAATGTCACGTACAACGCAGGCTGTTAAAGTTTAACTGAAAAGCCAACTTATTTTTGTATCTAAATATTCTTTGAGCCCAAGCTGACTTTGAATAAATATTTTTGTATCGTTTAATTGAATACACTGAATTATTTCGATCCTGGTAATTGGTTTTGGGATTTTCCACTTTTCCTCTAGTAGTGTCGCTAATAATATCTACGGCCGTCTCCACGACGCAAATTCTTCTACGCGGAAACTTCAGATCTCAATCCAAACACGGGTTTTCAGTGGCCAGTGGTGAGCTTGGTAAGAGAGCTTGGTAAGACTGCTTAGTGCCTGAACACACGTTTTTCGTAAACATTTCTAGTCAAGCATACATAAAAGCTACAAGCACATAGACGTACAACAAATCGACAGGGAACGTCCACTATTCGAAAATTTATTTCGTGAATAGCGAGCAATGGATTAGCGCATTTTCATCGGTTCTTCAACCGATTAAGTGAACAAGTGATGGGTAACTTTAAGGAATTATAGTACATTAGTGTTAATATTATTATATGCCTCTTCAGGTAGCTGACTGCATTTGTCTGATGTCCCTTGACCACGCTGTCGCTATACCAGTGGACACACACGTCTTCCAGATAGCCAAGACTTACATTTCAGAATTGTCAGCTGTGAAGTCCGTCACCGACCGTGTTTATAGTCAGATTAGCAAGTTCTTCCAGGAACTATATGGACCATACGCTGGATGGGCGCATACGGTATGTTGTATTTCAAAATTCGGCCGGAGCGTACTATAATATTGACAGTATTAGTATTCACCTATTATACTCACCATTTTAGTACTGTTGTGCCTTGTACAACTTTCGTCTTTCTTGCGATTTGCAAAAGGCACTAACCCCTCGCGCTCGCCGTCGTGACTTATTGAGCGTGTTCCAACCTCACCAAAAGTTACTACGGTGACCGTTCCACCCTTCTCGAAATAGTAACTATTTGCTTACCACGCTCAGGAGCGTAGTAAGCGTAGTAACCACGGATCTCTGGAAGGTGATTGCCTTGACGTGATTTTTCCAGCATTGGCGGCAAAAAGCCAAAATTCGTGACGTCATGCGTAGTAACTACGGTAAGTAGGATGGAACACGCTCATTGTTGTCGACCGACTTGACTAGTCAGTGCAATTCATTCCGGTTTGTTTCTTAGTCGCGGATCGGCAAGTGATCTGGCCACAAGTTGATCGTTGGCCTCGGGGTCAATTGTAAAATGTTGTATTCGCGACTTGATATTTTGTGTGCTTCGTATTATTAATAAATTGGAAACCACTCGTGGCCAACTAATGGTGCGAACACACGACCAGGATCGGGAGGTCCCGGACTGGAATTCCTGCCCGTATTTTGGCCACCATCATCACTTCCAAATGGAAAAGTTGAAATTTGTTCACTTGATGATGAAAGTGCAGGAAATCTGGCCGGGAAATCCTGATCGTGTGTTCGCACTATAAGGGACACGTACCTAACAAGTATTCTCCGCCGACATCAACGAATGAACTGCTAAAAAAGAGTAAGATAGATGCTAAGCTAAAAAATGTCGAGACTACGCACTTTGAGATACGCACGTAAACTTAAAGCACTGCTCTTACCAAAAACATGTTAAGATTGTGAATCTCGTGATTCCTTTACGTTTTAGCTGTTGTCCAAAACCGAGTATCTAGTGTACTTTTAGCGTGTAGCCGAGTGGTCGGTACAAATTGGACTATACCGGTACTCTGATCTTAATCCTCTTAGGGTTGGTTCGTGGAGGTGAGGTAGGAGTGGAGGAGCGTGGAGTTCGGGCGGTAGGTCCTTATAAACAGTGTTTAGAAAACACATTAACGTTTAATATTGAAGTTCTGCATACATCGAATACATCTGTTAGTTCAACTTTCCTTAATCACTACTGACTTCTGACTTCTGCCTTCTTACTGATTTTAGTTAATACATATACATTGGTCCTTATATACCTGGTTTTTGGGATCCCAAAACGTAAGTGGAGGGATACCTATGACATCGCAAAAGTTGTCCGTCTGTCCGTCCGTCTGTCCGTCCTCGAAGGGAATGAGATATTTTGATGAAACTTGGTTTGAGGATTCGTTGGGTCGTCGGACCAGTCGAGTTCGTAGATGGGCTTTGTAGCCCTACATTTAGGGGTTCAAATTGAGGGGCAAATAAAATATTTTTGAAACAGCTAGTGTGATATTCGATTATGGGGTAAGAAGACATGCTGAACACGATGGTGAAAACCATTTTGTCATCGGAAGAGTAGTTCGCCCGGAATCCGGCCAAAACCGGAAAATTTGTTAAAATTAAAAGTTTTATTTGATGTTGATTTGATGTTTGATTTAGGGGTAGGTAGACATGCTGAAGACTATGGTGAAAACCATTTTCTCGACGGACAAGTAGTTCGCCCGGAATCCGGCCGAAACCGAAAAGTTTGTCGAAATTAAAAGTTTTATTTCAAGTTGATTAGATGTTCGTTTTAGGGCAAGAAGACATGCTGAACACTTATGTGAACAAAATTTTCTACCCGGACATGTAGTTCGCCCGGAATCCGGCGAAAACCGGAAAGTTGGTTAAAAGTAAAAGTTTAATTTGATGTTGATTAAATATGTGATTCATGGGTAAAAAGACATGCCGAACATGATGGTGGAAATTATTTTCTCACCGGACAACTAGTTCTCCCGGAATCCAGCCAAACCCGGAAAATTTGTTAAAAGCAAAAGTTCGATTAGATGACAGATTAAGGGGTAAGGAGAGAGGCAGAGTTGGTATATGACAATGGTTTCTTACCCGAACATATAATTATTCCGGAATCCGGTTGTAACCGGATTTTTTTATTAAGTCAAACTTTTATTCAAAGTTGATTAGATGTTCTTTATAGGGATAAGAAGATACGCTGGTTTTGTTTCTGTATTTTTTTTTTGCTGGACTAATAGTTCGCTCGGAAATCGGCAGGAAGTCTCGGGTCAGTATCGTCAAAATAGATATGGCTTATAGAGGTATATCTGAACTTGGTTTTCTCTGATGATTAGCCTGTCCAAGACTGGATCTGGTGAAGACAAGACTCGATTGTCTGATTGTCGATTGTCTCCCTTCTCCAACTCCCCCAAACAGTTCCCGAATCCGGTCTGGTTCTGTCACTGGTGTACCTAGGACTTGTGCTTGTTTTTCCCACCAAGTTTCGTCTTGATTTCTTCACTCTGACCGTGTCGCATGATTTCAGATTTCCAAATTCCGGGTCCCCTCCCACACGATAGTCGGATCGGCAAGTGACTATTTCCAAGTCCAAGTTAACCTGTTTGGGTCCCTGATATGCCAGCCATCGTAATAGCGTATCTGGAAGTATACTAACTCGCAATCGTGGGAGAGACCGACCGACGGAATTGCGATCGGTAAATGAGACTTGGCCGAAGGACCACTGCCATACAAATTATGTTTCGCTCGCCTTATAATTTTTCGATTTTTTTTTAGGTCCTCTTTAGTGCAGACCTGCGCCATCTAAAGCCCAAACCGAAAACACCGACAAAGAACATATTGAAAAGCCAGGTAGTAATAGAGAAAGAGATAAAAGAAACTCTCAAATCAGAAGGAACACTTAAGAAAGGCACGAGGAAAGGGAAAACTGAATCAGTTGGCATGGTTGTCTCGAAAACCAGTGTCAGGACAACAAAGAAGAGACTAACCATAGTAGGAACCAAATCAGGAGAAAAGGTGCAGGCAAGAGTTGCTCGAGCTGTGGAATTTGAAGGAAATGCGAAACCAGAAGGTGTGAGGAAAGGAAGGACCAACAAGAACCAGTGACCAAGAAAAGTATGATATGAGAAAAGAATCCGAGGACAAACGGAACAATAAGGCCTTGGCAAGACTCGCCTTTCTTCTACTTCCCAACAGTAAACGCTTGTTTGTTTTTCGGCAGAGGGGAATATTGTTTTTAAAATAAATCTACCTCAAAATTTGTTGAGGCTATGGATCCAGGCCAGAGCTAATTCCCTCCCCCTATTTGGCAGGGATAGGACTGGTCCAGATGTCAGGTATAATTGCCAGCTTTGCAAAGCAGGGGAAGAGGAAAACATGGACCACTTTCTCAATCGATGCCAGGAGCTTTCGGAGTTAAGGGGATCTTTTTTTAAGGAGAGTGTTTTGCTTCTTCCGGATATCCTGAAAAGGACGTTATCTCCGACCGAAATCAACGCCTTATCACACGGATGCAAATTCAACATTACGCCTCGAGAGCCACCAGTAGAAGAGTTCATCGCAAGTTTCGAGACAGGTATTTTCCACAAAAACGCAAAAGTAGACGATTTTTGACAAGTAAGGGTAGATGCCGCCCACTTATCCAGTCCCGGATCGACACTCCGCTAAAATCTAACCTACCAAAAGAAGAATTCCAAGCTTTGGAGTAATTACATAACGATGACTGCATCATCACAACCAAAGCGGATAAAGGCAACTCCATCGTCGTCCTCGACCGCACTGAATACGATGAGAAAATCCGAAGCACTCTAGCAGACAAGGACGTCTACACCCAAGTAACAGCAGATCCGACCCCATCAATTGATAAAAAGGTCAGAAACCTCGTAGAAAACCTTCCCCTGTCAAAATTTCAAAAACAATCGTTGAAAGTCACTGGACCAGTAGCCCCACGGAGTCGTGAAGGTACATAAAGCAAGTCGACATCCCAGCAACGAAAAAGAAACCAGCCCCCAAAAGACTTCCTTCGCGTCAACCTGTGCTAGTGCTAAGCAGGTTGTGACTTGCGACACGATCAAATGCGACCCTGATAGGCCAACGAGCCCTGCAGCTCGTCGAGCCAGAAGTCTCCTTTATATACAAGATTGTTCATAAATGAACACTCCACTAAAAACTGTCTCCAACTTGTGAGTTGCGAATATACATTTTGCTCAAGATCGTTAGCATGGACAAGACAACGATTAGATACATTCCACTCTTTGAGTTTTCACCTGCATGCTGTTCTTAGTCTGAGAAAAGACCTCCTGAAAAGAGCTGTCATCAGTTTATCGGAACCAGCGACTCCATCAACTGTCCACTGAATCTGAAGGCGACTTACTTTTGATGACTGATGAGGGTGCGAGATTTACAGTAGCCTTTTGTATGCTCCACTGAGCCAGAGTCAATATGTCGGCTGAACCTCGGTTCTAGACAGTCTTGATAGTATAGTCATCCCCTTTTTTTTCTTCAAAATTCAGATTCAGATCATGTAATATTTTAAGACTGCAAACTGGGGTTTTAAAGTTTCGAAAAAAGAGCAAAGCAGTTTTATTTCAAAGTTCCTTATAGTGTCTACCATCACCTTAATATGGACGAAAGTGGTCTTTAAACGTCTCAGGCAGCACATTGCTTTTTATTGGATTTTGCGGAACTACGTGCTCGGCCTGTGGTGATGTTGACCATTCTTGGTAAAAATTAAGGCAACGCCCTTGCCATCTATCGGAATTTGCTCGAACCGTGGTATGGTATACAGTTTCTCATTATTGGAAATTTAAATTAAATTAAAGAACTTTTTTTGGGAGGTTGACCAATAGCAGAAGAGATCGAAAACAAGTTTGAAAAAGTGTGGGAAACTGAAAAATGATGAGATGGATTTATTATGGTTAGGCTACAGTAAGGTCGAATAATCTGAAATGTTTATTTTTCGCAAGAATAGTTTGAAACTTTTCTTTTAGAATTTTGTTGGTGGTGGTTTTTCGCGGAGTTAGGGAGCAAGGGTTACTTATTGGATTAAATTATTTTAAACTGATTTATTGATTTTTATTATTGGATTTATTGAAATTTCAATATTGGAGGTTACTTTTTTGTATCTGAATATTAACCATGATCCATTGTGGGTTTTAATGTTAATAAATTAAGTTTATATGTGAAAATAACAAGGTCTAATAATTTGAACCTCTTTTTTTCATGGATAAATTGTTACACAAAATTCTCGTAAATTTAACTGGGTCAAGTTCCAGCCTGTGCGACGACAAACTTTACGGAACATACAAACGCCGTCTCGAGTCGTCCTCAAGGGCAAGGCCGTGTCCAGGGGGGGGGGGTTGACCCCCCCCCCCCCCCCCCCAAAAAAAAAAAACGTACAAAAATAATCAATTTTATAGGCTTTTCTCTCTGATCTGTGTGTTTTCGTACTTTTTTGTCCGAACAGCAGGCAACCCCCCCCCCCTCGAAATAAATTCCTGGATACGGGCCTGCTCAAAGGTAGTCCTACGCCGTGTCTGATTTCGGCGAACTTTGAAAAAGTGACATACGGTCAAATCGCAGCGACACTAGCGACGCTTACGGACACGAACATCCCTACTGAAATTCGACCAGTCGTTAACGAGCGCTGGCTCTGATCCAGAGCAAAATACAAACAGTTTGCTGAAGCTTCTCTCGCGAAGCGAACTGGGCGGCGCTGCGACGGTGGCCCATTTTTGATGCATGGGAAGGATAGGTCTCCGTATTACTCTCTAGAGTTATTTTAATCTGGTGCTCAGTCTGGTCTGTAGTTGCGTCATAAACCAATTGAAAATTCATTGAAAGTCGAGCATTCAATATATGGTCTCGGTGCTGCCCTAACTTCAAGATGATGAAAAAGCACTCAGTGGAACGAGCATGTAGTTCGGCTAAAAGGTGATAGATGTCATTTAAGCCGTTTGAATTTCACGTTAACGAGAAACCTACGTACCAGAGAAGCGAGCATGTAATTCTGCAAAAAAAACGATTGGTAACACCATGAGCGCTGGTCAGTTGTCCGTTATCATTTCCCAGGAATGCTCCGATTCAAGCAAAACTCGGAGAGGTGATAAAAGATTCTCTAAATGTTGTTATGTATTTGTACGAACCGTACCCGGGACGGTGGGCGGTTTCAGGCATTCCCCAGAAATGTTTCTTTTCTACAGTGAATTTCTACATTCTACAAAACCTTTATTTTGTCAAAGGAAATGCCCGAGGTGTGCCAATATGTGTCTGATACGCATCCGGACACGGTGGGGGGTGAAGGGTGGCTCACAAAATTGTGACACGCACAGAGACCAAACGGGTTGAGCGGTTGAGACAAAACTTGGACGGTACGAAGGTCATAATGCTCTAGATTCGAGTCGTACCCGACTTCGCGGGACGGAGTTTGAAGGGGTTCCCGGACATTTCTCGGAAACCTGATGGGAGGTACGAGTTTCACACACGGTAGAATCAGCGGTGGACATTCCTCAGTCTCGCGATTAAAGTAACGTGTACACAGAGTCCGATTTTCGCGACTGGATGTGATTTTCCTCCTTCGCTCCGCATTTTCGGCGTGCGTGCTTTGGTCCGAAAATGTCTGGCCGATGAGAGTAGGGAATATTCTACGTTTATCCGTGCGAATTTTAGACGCGAGCCAGACTTGTCTTCTGTATCCAGGATCATTAAAGACAGTTATTATTAGTTGCGTTTTTGCAGATAACTGGATCTGCAATTCGTCGTTATTGCAGTTACAGTGGTATTTGATACAAGGTCACTCTGCAAAACCACTATTGCCGAAATTGCTGTTTTCGAAGTCATCCCAAAAGAACAAGAGCCGAAAGCTCGTATGGCACTTGCAAGAATAGGCAAAATGTTGGCGGGAGTTTTTTGTTTGGGAGTTTTGTACAGAGTCGAAAATTATTTTATCACACAATAGTAAGTAAAAAGTACTGTAAAAGGCATTTCTAGAACTCCTCTTCTTCGTTGGGCGGTTCAGAGGTCTTCAATATGTTTCGACATTTATATCAAGTACGTTTCTTATTTGAATTGTTGCTGCGTAATTTCCCGTTTCGATGAGACGGACCTCTGCTTCGTCTATGGTTTCGCCTGCTAGTAGCTGGAAATTATCGTTTGATAAAACTACTTTTCGACCCTGCGGTCAAGATGCGTACTTTAAGGGAGCTAGAACCTCATTTATAAGCAACACCATTGAGGCAAAAATGGTAATAGGCTCATGGGGATCATGAAAATGCATATTTTGCTTTAAAGTATTTTTCTTAATTTGCGGTCATGATTGGTACTTTAAGGAATGGTCAAATTTGGAAGATGGCTATTTCTAAGCCAATCTAGTCGAATTTCTAATATTCCAGCCAAGTTTCATCGTCCTAGCACACCTGGAAGTACCTTTACTCGCGATCACCGAGATCCTGGACTCCCCCTTAAACTCCGCCCACAGTCGCCTGAGCCAATCCGGTTCTGTAAATGATTTATCCGGAGCATCTGTAAGTTATTCCCACAAAATTCAACCGCGATCTCTCCAGTCTAAGCCGGTCACGTATCCCCCCCCCCCCCCCCCCCCAGTTGTTGTCGGATCCGGTCCGGACATGAAAAAGATCACCAGAGACAGTATTTCAGCTTGACAATATCACAATTATTCGCAATATCTCTACAATGATTGATTTACCACTACTTGCTTTAACTGGTTGCTTGTCCGAACAAAGGCTTCGCCGTCAAACATAAATAACACAATAGACGTACACCACACCAGTAATTCGTCGCAAGAAAACGTAGTAATTATTACTTTTACTTTTAACAAGCTTTCCGGTTTTGGCCGGATTCCTGGCGAACTACTTTTTCGGCGAGAAAATGGTTTTCACCATTCTGTTAAGCATGTCTTGAACATCTAATGGACTTCAAATAAAACTTTATTTTTAACAGACTTTCCGGTTTTGGCCGGATTCGGGGCTAACTATTTGTCCGGCGAAAAAACGGTTTTCACCAGCGTGTTAAGCATGTCTTCTTACCCTAAATCTAATCAACTTCAAATAAAACTTTTACTTTTTACAAGCTTTCCGGTTTTGGCCGGATTCGGGGCGAACTACTTGTCCGGCGAAAAAACGGTTTTCACCATCGTGTTCAACATGTCTTCTTACCCCATAATCGACTATCACATTATCTTTTCGAAACTATTTCATTTGCCCCTTAATTTAAACCCCCTCCCCCACCCCTAAATGTAGGGCTACATAGTCCATCTTCGAACTTGACCTTACTCTTGACCCAAAGAATCCTCACACCAAGTTTCATCAGAATATCTCATTCCAGTTATAGTGCGCACAGACGGACGGACGGGCAGACGGATAACTTTTGCGATGTCATAGGTATCCCGCCACTTACGTTTTGGGATCCCAAAAAGTATTTTACTTTTGAATTTGGCTGTAATAATGCGGACTTTAAACGCGCTAGAAATGCATCTGTAAGCAAAACCCTTGAGGCAAAAACGATAGTTCTTAGGGATCATTGATAAATACCGTTTGGTCAAAAGTAGAATCCTTGTGGCAGAAATGATCATGTGCTGGGACGTATCGTTTGATAAAAAGTACTTTTCGACCTTGCAGTGAAGATGCGCCCTTTAGGGGAGCTAGAACCTCATTTGTAAGCAAAACCCTTGAGGCAAAATGGTAATGGGCTCATGGAGATCATGAAAATGCATATTTGGCTTAAAAGTATTTTTCGTAATTTGCGGCCGTGATGTTGTCGAATTTACAACTCCACTGTATTTCAGCTTGACAATATCACAATTATTGGCAATCTCTCTACAATGATTGATTTACTTGCTTTAACTGCTTGCTTGTTCGAACAAAGGCTTTGCCATCGAACACAAATAACACAATAGATGTACACTACACCGGTATTTGGTCGCCAAAAAACGTAATTGCGCTGTCACGATAGGGAAAAGCTCTGGCGTGTAAGAACTGCGCGTAAGATCGCATAGAGGCCATCTAGCGTTTCAGAAATGCATATAACCTGGTAGTTTTGTTTGGCCAGAGAAGCCTCTCTGATACTTGCCATATTATTCCAAACCCCTTCGACCTTCGATTGCTCTAGCTCTCTCCGAATGAATTTAAGCAAAGAAAACTCATCCACGAGCAGAGCTATACTAGTGTGATGAAAGAATGACTCATACAGGCTCAGAGCTAGACTATTGTGAAGAAAGGGGTAGGGGTTTGACAAAAACTAGAAGTGTTTCGAGAGATTTCGGGTGTCCGGATCCGAACCGAATTTGACAGTGATCATCCAAGACACTTGTTCTTGGTAACTGTCAAGTTTAATGCACGCCCGATTATCCGTTCTAGAGTTAGGAATTTTACTAAGTTCCGGATTCCCCATCTTGCAACTGCCCCACTGATGATCGGATCGGGGAGTTAACCAGGTTGGGTCCCTGATATGCCTGCCAAGTTTCATCGTCCTAGGTCATGTGGAAGAGCACAAACTAGCAAAATGCGGACAGATAGACAGACATTACGATCGCTATATGGCACTTGAGTAAGCTCAAGTGCCATAAAAACTGATATCCAGTAACATGACTAAGCGCTAAAATCCTTTCTCGCCAATTTGACAAAGTTTGATGAAAGTGAGATGACTTTTCAGATAGCACGATCAGTTACCACAGTCAGACCGTGGCATCCGAATAACAGATACCACGATAACTGGCCAGATACTACGATTACTGCAAAAACGACTTTAGGCCGTGTCAGATACCATGGTATCTGCAAAAACGCAACTATCAAGATACAAGTGGAAACAAGAGGTGAAAGCTCGAATTGCACTCGTAAGAATAGCTAGCATGCCTTTCAAGTGCGGTTTACGCCATCAAGGTTGTAGGTCTCTCCCGAGATCCCTTTCATGGGAAGATGGGGCTGATGTAGTGAATTTGGATCGGTAATTCCATTCGTTGACGACTTTCAAATAGAAGTTATAACAGAAACGTCCTGTTGTCAATTTATCAAGTTTCATTCGGATCCGATCACCCGATAGAAGCTTATCCATGACACAACTACAAGATCCCCGTTCCTTTGTCCTCCACTCCCTCAGATATGGCCGGATAGGGTAAGTGAGTATTTACATGTCAATCAATCTGATCAGGCGCATCTAGAAGTAGCCTACCCTAACTGGTGGTCACTGGAATTCGGAGAAATTTCCTCCAACTCCTCCCACAACCCGATGAAAAATGTATCTCAAAATGGTAGTATGAAGTCGTACGAAAAAGTAGCATGCAGTGCGAACTGATGCTACTACATGCTACCGTTGTCAAGGCTACCGTGTTACTGTATTCTACTGCATGATACTGTTAGCAAGACTGGGTGCTACTGTAGCAAGACAGGATGGTACTGGATACTACTGCTAAAGATTGGCCCATTAAATGATAGTTTTGCTTACTTACATATAAGGACATGCAACTTTGTCGTACAACTATCATACAACTACGCAGGCTAGAAATTTTTTATCGGGAGTTCACCGATCCGATCCTGTTCTGTCAATAATGCTTGAAATAGAACGTAAAAAACACGTGTTCTTACCATTTACCAAGTTTCATTCACGTTCGATTACCCGTTCGAAAGTTACGCATGACACAAGATTCCGGATTCCCCATCCCTCCACTCCCAAAGATGATCGGATTGGGGAATGACTATTTCCCTGATACACCTGCCAAGTTCAATCGTCCTAGCTTATGTGGAAGTACTCAGATTAGCAAAACCTGGACAAATTTTACTATCGCCATATTACACTTAAGTTTGCCCAAGTGCCATAAAATGGCATAATGACGCCAATTTCACATACGAAATCTTATCCGACTGTGTGCGCGTACCTTAACTTAAATCGACAAGGGCCCTAACGAACTCAGATTCTTAGTATTCCTACATGTATGAATCAAACATGAGCTTAAAAACAAGGTGGATGAAAACTGAAGGAACCATACCGCAAAATCACAACTGAAAAACAATTCAGAACGGTCATACACACGGTAGAAGTCATAAAACTTGGGATATGTTTCGTCAACTCAATTCATATTTGCACTCCAAGTCGATTCCACTTTGCCCACTGTATATTCGCGCTTCAACGGATTTGGGGCAACTCCACGCCCTACGCGCCAGTGATGGCTCAGGAGGAGGAGCCTCAGGAAGAGCCATCAGCCAATGATGATGGCTCAGGATGCTCTACTATAAATAGTTGATTATCAAAAATTTATCACCACTCACGAAAATATTACACGTAGGAATGCACTATTTGTTTCTCGAGTATGTCAAACTCACTCGGGGGTCGAAGGTACAGTAGAACCCCTTGAGGAATTCGTAAATTCAGTCCGCACAATATCTAACTTCAGTTCTTGCGAAAACCACCTACTGGAATCGTTCACAGCAAGCTTCAAAGTTTGCCCTAGAGATGACATTGAGGAGACTATCTTGTAAGACTAGAGGTCATTTTAACCGGATTCGTAACTGTCAAATCGGACACCACTGTTCCTCTAAAGTTATGCCGAACGCTGTTGGCTCAATCCTCCAGCCCTCGAATTTGAAAAAGTTACTTCAACTTTTGGGAAGTTGTCTACTTTAGCCCCGTCGTACTCCTCAGTGACTCGGCTTCTGCCAATGGGTCTTGGCTGTTAAAGGAAATGTAGAGCTTGCAGTACTGATCGAGTTCACTGATCCTTAATTGTTCGATGCATTCCGACCCCGAAACTTTGAATTCCGATCCATCTTTACGACAGGGATATTTTCATTTACACTATTAAGACCTTTTTTGCCTCGCTTTCGCACAGATGCAAACAAGATCCAAGCCTTGGCAGTATTGAAAATAGGGTATTCTCTGGATTCAAATACGGTTACTCACAGGAAACATTTAAATAAGAAGAAATGTTTCAATTGCAGAATTTCCTTTTCTCCCTCTTCATTTCCATCGTCCGTTCTGGCCGAATGGCTAGCACGCAGAACTCAAAAGCGAAGAGTCACTGGTTCGAATCTCTATGGTGCCTGCCGTTTGGTTTCGGGCGAGGGATGGTGGCATTTCCCTGTAAAGCAAGTTTAATCCACGCGATTTACGATAATAATGGGAACACGTTAGTGACCAATCGTATGAAGCTGTATCTAGTATGCACTGGGATTAAACCCCATGTTTTTTCTCTGTAAAAACATCACTATCTCACTGAACTTCGGTCGCCTTGTCGGCTCAATCCTCCAACATTCGGACATCAAATGGTAAAATTCTGGGGGGCATATGAGGGGCCGAGGCAGAACCCCAAGAGCTCCCAGCCCAACTTCATCGTCACTGTACTTTTTTGCGGGAGAGTTCTTGTCCAAAACAGCTGTCAGGATCTGAATGTCCGAGTAAGTCGACCAAGGTCTCTGCTGACATAGATTTAGTATCTCCCACAGCAGGACTCCAAAGGACCAGACGTCAGACTTGTGGGACCAGTCCTCCTAGAGAAGAAAAAGCAGAATTAAATAGACCCGGGTTTCGTAATGTTCTACTAAGGTCGTACAAAGCCTGGTATATCACTGAGTGTTTTAGCTGGACAGAGCATACGAGCTGGAAGTTCTCCTGCAACTCCTGGCTAAGCGAAGTGAGCTTTACCCCCCGTGGGAACTGAATTGTTTGTACCCTGTTTGCACCCACTGTTCATCCGATTTGTCTTTGTCAAATTAGAATACTGTTTCCCCGTACAGCCTGGCGCAGGAGCAGCCAGACGCGATTGAGAGAGTTCAGTTTCGGGCATTGTTGGCAATTTAAAAAGCGCCTAAAGTCCCATACTGTGTCCTCCTTGAACAGTAATCTGTCGCTTGCTTTTGGTACAGCCTGCTGAACAGTACATTCCATCGATCCATACTTACAGTGGTTACAGGCAACCAGGCTAAAACACATGACCAACGAATACGGAGGTGATTTACCGAGTACAATTCAGTTCAGTTTATTTCTAAAACGTAAAGCGCACAAGCCGAATATTCGTTTGTTCGTCAATAAAAATATAGCAGAATTTGAAGTCAACAGTTATGAATTAATTTAAAATACCTCTGATTTCAAGCCACATCTAGAAAGACCCGCAAGAGCAGTGGCAATAAATTATTTGACGTCACTGCCAGAAAGTAATTGTGTACCTAAGGTTAACTCTTTTTATTAAATGTACTGGATGATTGTTTATATTTTGTAACTGACTGTAACTAACAAGAGCTACGAGCTCATATGGCACTTGTTACGAGTAGGTGGTACAAGAAAGTAGAAGAGAACTTCACAAAACAGCCCGCCATCCAAAAATGCGGTTCGGACCTAGAATTAGGATATCTAGTTTCCCTCAAGTCAGAAAATTACCGACATCACGTCCAAGCCATCGCCAACCTTCCAAGTTTCAACCCAAGAAATCCACTTCCTTATGTGCGAGACGTGCCCAAGATTTCCGGTACCCCCTTCCAACTCCCCATATACCGCGTCCGAATCTGGCCCGGACTCCTAACTCTTTCATCGCAGGGGCATTTGCTCTTACCACCTATCTTTCACTCGAATCTGAGCATTTTTTTGGACCCACCGTGGTCAGATCCGGCCCGATCCTTAAAATATGTCATCTAAGGCATATGATCTCTATACCTTCCAAGTTTCATTCAAATCACTCCAATTGTTTGAGCTTTATGTGAGCCACAAAATTTCCGGGACTCCCCTTCAAACTCCGCTCACCGTGGCTGAATATGACTCGAAAACATAAATGTCGCATCTCTGATTTATCCTCTTCCTGTCCTTCAAGTTTGACTGGAATCGGAGCAGAGCCTATCTGCAAATATCCTAGTCCCGCTCCCCCTCCCCCCTAAAAAAAAACTTGGCCGGATCCTGTCCGGACGTCAAATAACAAATCAAGGTCGCATAAACTCGGCACTGTCCAACTTGCATCTTATTTTGTCCATCCGTTTGGTTTTTGTTCATGACGATTTTCACAACCCCCATGATAGTCGGATTGGGGAAACGACTATTCTCAAGTCAGTCTGTTCGGGTCCTTGAAACGTCTTCCAAGTTTTGTCCTAGAACACTAGGAAGCTCCGAACTTGCAGGATCGCCAGAATTACCCCCCCCCCCCCAACTCCCCCACAGTGTCCGTATATGATCCGGTTATGTCAACACTGTATCGAGGACTTGCGCTTGTTCTTCCCACCAAGTTTCATCCAGATCCCTCCACTCTAAGCGTTTACAAAGATTTCCGGTTCATCCCGCCAAAGTCACCGGATCCGATCTGGATTTGAACTGGCTCGTCTGAGACTTAGCGTCTTTCCAAATAGCAACTTTCATTAAGATCCGATCACCCGTTGGAACGTTACAAATACCTCAAGATTCCGGATTCCCCCTTCCTCCATTCCTCCCCGCACCTGACATGGAACATCTGAGACGATAGCTCTTTCCACTTGCCAAGTCTCATTAAAATCCGATCATCTGTTCAAAAACTGCCCCTGCCACTAGATTGCGTATTCCCAATTTCTCCACTCCTCCCACGATGGTCGGATCGAGGAAAAGACTATTCTCAAGTCAATCTATTCGGGTCCCTGACACGCCTACCAAGTTTCATCGTCCTAGCACATTAGAAAGTACCGACTCACGCGCCTACTAGAAATCCGCTCCCCCCCCCAACTCCCCCACAGTGACCGAATCCCGTCCTTTTATGTCAATGGCACCTGACAAGCCTGCTAAGTTTCATTATCCTAGCACATTATCCTAGCTGTTCGTAATCTGCGGTGGGATAAGTCAAAGGTTTCTCGTTTTCATGAAAAGTCTGATCTTCTTTTGAATAAGATAGTTGTAGACCCAAAGCCAGACCAGACTAGTATTGATATATTGTATGGTGAAATTATCCACTCTCTAAAAGTTGGTGCACATTCTACTTTTGATATTGTTTCTTCTGTTCCGGGTACGCGTAAGTTTGGTTGGAATCTTAACCCTATATTACTAAATGCTAATAAAAATGCTAAAAACGATTTCCATTTGTGGAAAATAGCAGGTAAACCACGATCTGGCCCTTTTTAAGTGCTTTTAGAAATGAACTGCGTTTTCACAATGATTTTATAAGGGATGAGATTGCTTGGAAAATTTCGGGAAACCCTAATGGTTTATGGAATTTTGTTTCTAAAATGAAGAGTAATAGTGTTTCCCCTGAAGATAAAAGTTTATTATTAGAAAGTGATTAGATCCAGCACTTCTCATCTCTTTTTTTTCAATATATGATCCGATTGATAATGAGAGATTGGAAGATAATTTTCGCTCTGAACTTGCTTCTCATGTTCTGACGGAAGTGTCTGTTTCAACTGCGGAGGTTACTACGGCCCTAAAGAAATTAAAGTCGAAGCATTCTGAGGACCATTATGGTGTGAATTCGCGTTTTCTGAAATGGTCATCGCCCTTAGCTATCTATTGTATTGCCCTTTTATTTACTCTTATTATTCGTACTGGTTTTATCCCTCGAAGTTTT
Source organism: Branchinecta lynchi (assembly GCA_023053575.1). Classification (NCBI taxonomy): domain Eukaryota; kingdom Metazoa; phylum Arthropoda; class Branchiopoda; order Anostraca; family Branchinectidae; genus Branchinecta; species Branchinecta lynchi. The sequence continues at coordinate 5,037,149 of JAKZAP010000019.1, forward strand.
TGTCAGTCAACTACACGCCCCCTTCTAAAGAGAGGTGGTAAGTTAAATGAGTGCTCTTCATACCGCCCTATAACGACATCATGCCAGATGAGTAAACTTTTTGAACTAGTTTTAGTGCCTTATTTTGAGGGTTGTAATCATGGGTTAAATCAAATTGGGTTCCGGAAAAAGTTAAACTGTGATTTGGCACATTCAGTTCTTTCCCGTATTCTTTCTTTTTGTTCTCCTTTTAAAAAGGTTTATGCCCTTACTTTGGATATTGGGGCTGCATATGATAGTATTTTGCATTCTTGGGCGATGTATGCGCTACTTAAGAATAGAGTAGAGAAATTGTTCTAGTGTTACACCAGTGGTATAAACTATCTAAAGTAAGAGTTTTTTGGAAGGGATCTTTTTCTGGTTATGATGTTGTTGTTAAACGAGGTGTCCGGCAAGGTAGTGTGCTTTCCCCGTTTATTTTCAATATAACACTAGCTTTGTGTTTGGATCAACTCAAGACTTCTTTTGTTGATGCTTCTGGTATTTTTGTTTTTGGATCGCTTACGCGGATGACATCCTCCTTTTAAGTCGGTCTCGTTTTTCTCTACAATGTAATGCTGATTTTTTTTTTCTTTTAAATAAGCATGGCCTTCGGTTAAAACCTGAAAAATGTCAGTTTATTATTTTTGGTTCTAAGCCATGTGAAAACCAGCATGAAAATATTTGTATTGGTCAGCATAGAGTTATGGCTACTGATTTTATTGAGTATCTTGGTCTTATTTACGGGACGACGCTTTCTTCAACTCGTGCTTTTATTGTAAAGGCTGTAGATGCACGAATTTCTTGCTCTTTTGGTGCTCACGTTTCTCCCCGAGAGCTTTTGACAAGGAAATCCTTGTCGCAAATTTTTAATACAGCTGTTTTATCTCAAATTTTAATTGCTTCTCCCCTTTTACCGTATTTTACCCTTAGTAATTTAACGCATATGAAAACGTCATTTTTTTATTTTCTAAATGTCTCCAACATAACCTGTGCAGGTTTTTTCGTGAATGATATTTTTCTTTTCTTTTTTTTTTGATTTTTTTGATTAGGCTATCTTTTGGCAGTTCATGAGTTATAGTGTTTTAGCCGAAATTTGTCAGTGTTTATTAATTTCTTTTTTACTCGCTATCTTTGGCGGAAATAAAATATTGATTGACTGATTGATTAGAAAGTACCAAACTCGTGGGATCACTAGAAACTCGGATCCCTCCCCCCAACTCCCCCACAGTGACCGGATCCGTTCCGGTTATGTCATTCACGTATGTAGGACTTGTGCTTGTTCTTCCTACCAAGTTTTATCTCCAACCCTCCACTCTAAGTGTTTCCCAAGATTTCCGGTTCCCCCCTCCGACTCCCCCCAATATCACCGGATCCGGTCTGGATTTAAAATGGGGCGTCTGAGACATGAGGTCTTTAATTAGTTTCATTAAGATCAGATCACCTGTTCGCAAGTTTAAAATACCACACTTTCCGGACTCCCCCCCCCCCCCCCCCAGATCGTCGGATCGGGGAAACGAATATTCTCAAGTCAACCTGTGGGTCCCTTACGCGCCTGCCAAGTTTCATCGTCCTAGCACACCAGGAAGTACCGAACTCGCGGGATCACTAGAAATTCGGCCCCCTTCCCCCAAAGTGAACGGATCCGGTCCGACTATGTCAATCACGTATCTAGGGTTTGTATTTGTTCTTTCTACCAAGTTTCATCCCGATCTCTCCACTCTAAGCGTTGCCCAAGATTTCGAGTTCCCCCCTCTAACTCCCCCAAATTTTACCGGATCTGGTTCGAATTTTAACTGGGATGTCTGAGACACGAGGTCTTTCTATATATTAAGTTTCATAAAGATCCGATCACCCGTTCGTAAGTTAAAAAATAACTTATTTTTCCGGATTCCCCCTCCCTCCAGCTCCTCCTCTCAGATGGTCGGATCGAGGAAACGACTATTCTCAAGTCAATCTGTTTGGGTCCCTGACATGACTGCCAGTTTTCATCGTCCTAGCACATCAGGAAGCACCGAACTCGTGGGATCACTAGAAACTCGCCCCCCCCACCCCCAAATTGAGCAGATTCGTTCCCGTTATGTCAATCGTGTATCTAGGAGTTGTGCTTGTTCTTTCCGCTTCATCAAGTTTCATCCCGATCTCTCCACTCTATGCGTTTTCCGAGATTTCCGGTTTCCCCCTCCAACTCCCCCCAGTGTCACCGGATCCGGTCTGAAATTAAAATGGGACGTCCGAGACAAGAGGTCTTTCCATATATCAAGTTTCATTAAGATCCGATCACCTGTTCGTCAGTTAAAAATACTTAATTTTTTCCATTTTTTCCGGATTCCCGCTCCCTCAACTCCCCCCCCAGATGGTCGGATCGGGAAAATGACTGCTTCTAATTTAATTTGGTCCAGTCCTTGATATACCTGCCAAGTTTCATTATCTGGAAGTGCCCGAACTAGCAAAACCGGGACCGACAGACCGAATGACGGACAGAAATTGCGATCGCTATAGGGCACTTGGCCGAAGGGCAAGTGCCATACAAACCAGAAGAACGATACGGACTCTTCAACTTGCAAGTAAAAGTAAAATAACAAAAGATAAAATGTGCATGTTCAAAGTGTAGGCTATATGTACAAATCTGTGATTATCTACAATTCTGAATTCTGTGTATATTTACAATTTACCATCCGTCTGGGAAAGCGCAGAAGCTTTCACCCAGAAAACGGCCCACTCCAAAAATCCATAATGTGTTTCAGCCAATTCGAATAAAACCTTCCACAGAACCGGTATTTATCCCTCGCACATCATCTTGGAGGGGTAACTAGCTGATCAAGAAAAAACCCCGAAATTCTCGTTTTCTATTTTATTTGAAATGAATGGTCAGCTTGGCTTCAAACCTTATGCTGTTACTGGAAAAATACTTTCCCAAACAAAACGCAAAGAAGTTTTAAAGAGAGCTGCTTAATTCCACAGTTTCATCTTCTTTATGTAATATCCATCCTGGCAGAATGCTTAGGACACTGAACTCGGAAGCGAAGGGTCGCTGGGTTCTAGTTTCGGTGGCGCCTAAAATTTGGTGTGGGGCGGGGGTTAGTGGCGTAACCCTGTAAGACAAGCTAAAGTCCACCCAGCTTCAAATGGGTACCTAGAGGGATGTAGGGAAGGTGACAGGAAGGGTGGGCGGGAGGACAATGACAGCTAGCGCCTAACCGCCCATTGCACTTCCTGGTTGGGGCCAGAGAGTCGGAGATCAGCACCCCCAGTCAGTGACGTCTTTACCCTTAGGCCGGTTAGGCATGTGCCGGGGGGCCAAGCCAAACGAGAGGCAAAGCGCCCGGTGTAAATTGTGGTAATGGTTGCTAGCCGTGTTGTCTTGCTCATTACCACCCAGGTGTGACCAGCTGCGTAGCACCATCATCTGCGTTACCGAAATTATGCTCAGATGTGACCAGTCTTGATTGACCAAGAATTATGTGTGCTAATGTGCAGGCGTTTTTACGATTCTGACTCATAAAAAAGGGCCAAAAACTTATGGACGGCCTAGGATCCACCAAAAGTAAAAGACGGCACTGCCGCCAGTTGAGCCTGTGTTTGCTGATGCTGATACATACATCTACTCAGAGATGGGCGAATCAGATTCCGGATTTGAATCCAGGATTCGTCATTTTGGCCGGATTCGAATCTTCTGCGTGTCAGGCTGGATTCGGATTCCAAACCCTCAGTTTTACGAATCCGCTCAAATTCCTAGAGTTCATCCTTCCAGTTTCCGTGTTCCCAATTTTTACACAGTGTGCCTAAGCAATCCAACTTCCTGGCCTCCACCTTCAGCCATCCTCAGTAATCTATCACATTATGTGATATCTGAAACCTTAGATATTACCTTAGATCGGATTCGCCCATCTCTGCTTCCACTATGTAGTATAAACATCCGTGTTCTACGCATTTCTCCAGCAGCCACCAGATCAAACATTTATAGCCTGTGTAGTTGCATGGTAGTTATACGAAACAAGACCAAAGGTGTCGATGGGATCACAAAAATCTAATATTTGATTCAGACAATCGAGTCTTGTCTTCGCCAGATCCAGTCTTGGACAGGCTAATCATCAGAGAAAACCAAGTTCAGATATACCTCTATAAGCCATATCTATTTTGACGATACAGACCGAGACTTCCTGCCGATTTCCGAGCGAACTACTAGTCCGTCAAAAAAAAAAAACAGAAACAAAACCAGCGTATCTCCTTATCCCTATATAGCACATCTAATCAACTTTGAATAAAAGTTTGACTTAAAAAAAAATCCGGTTACAACCGGATTCCGGAATAATTATATGTCCGGGCAAAAAACCATTGTCATAAAACGACTCAGCCTCTCTTCTTACCCCTTAATCTGTCATCTAATCGAACTTTTGCTTTTAACAAATTTTCCGGTTGTGGCCGGATTCCGGGCGAACTAGTTGTCCAGCGAGAAAATGATTTTCACCATCGTGTTCTTCATGTCTTTTTACCCATATATCAAACATTTAATCAACTTCAGATTAAACTTTTACTTTTAACCAACTTCTGGTTTTCGCCGGATTCCGGGCGAACTACATGTCCGGGTAGAAAATTGTTTTCACCTAAGTGTTCAACATGTCTTCTTGCCCTAAATCGAACATCTAATCAACTCGAAATAGAACTTCTAATTTTAACAAACTTTCCGGTTTCGGCCGGATTCCGGGGGAACTACTTGTCCGTCGAGAAAATGGTTTTCACTATCGTCTTCAGCATGTCTTCCTACCCGTAAATCGAATATCTAATCAACTTCAAATAAAACTTTTACTTTTAACAAACTTTCCGGTTTCGGCCGGATTCCGGCCGAATTACTCGTCGATGACAAAATAGTTTTCACCATCGTGCTCAGCATGTCTTCTTACCCCATAATCGACTATCACATTAGCTGTTTCAAAATATTTTGTTCGCCCCTTAATTTGAACCCTCTCCCTCACCCCTAAATGTAGGGCTACAAAGCCCATCTACGAACTTGACTGGTCCGACGACCCAATGAATCGTCACACTAAGTTTCATCAAAATATCTCATTCCCTTCGAGAGTTATCGGGCTTACAGACGGACGGACGGACGGACAGACGGACAACTTTTGCGATGTCATAGGTATCCCTCCCCTTACGTTTTGGGATCCCAAAAATTGCATGTATTGATATGCAGCAGTACAGAATACTTTAATTTAATGTGCCTCACACTGGGCTAATCTAAGCATCTCAGTAGCAACACGCCTTGCTCTAGTACCCTCCAGTCTTGCTTAGCATCAGATCAGTTGGTACTGTATGCTACTTTTTCGTACAACTTCATACAACTATTTTGAGAGAATTATTCATCGGGCATTCAGAAAAATCATTTGTTTTAATCTTTGTAATTCATTCCAGCTCCTTCCACTCCTTCCACACGCATACATAAAGCGTACTTTCATTTCCTTTTCCTTCAGATTGCAGACAATTAGAAACAGGTTGCATTCGTTGTAAGAAACATATTCCTCTGAGAAACGCGTTTCTTAGAACACTTGGGTACACATTTCTAAGTGTGCCAGCAGCTGTGAGCAGCCATTTCTATTCTCATCCAGAGCGGTTCATTCCATTTCTAATTCATTCCAGCTTCTTTCAATTGCCTCTAAGATCTCGGGAAATTAGCTCTCGTAATTTGAGCTTAATACTCCAGGGAAATTTTCCGAGACAGAAGGCCCCCACCGTATTAAAAACAAGTCCCTGCTTCAGTTGGGGAGAGGGGAGGGCGATCGCACGTTGTCTGTCTCGAATTATTCGCAAGGGTTTGCAGTCTTGAAATACAGATCAAGCGTTCAGAAGGCGGCTCTTTTAATACCTAGTCTATTAGAAGTCCCTGACTTTTTGAGTAGCCGGTTATACCCTATGGCAAATTCCAGGCACAGTAACCCAATGGCGTTCAATAATTTTTTTTTTTTTTTGGGGGGGGGGGGGGTAAAGATTAATCTTGGTCACCAATCTCAGGTTTACCAGAGAGACTCAAAATTTATCACTTTTTTTGTTTAATGTAAAGTAATTTATATACCTTAAAGTAAATTCGTTACTTTTAGCGGTAAAAACAACAAGAACAAAGGTTTCGATGGGATCCCAAAATTTAATATTTGCTCCCGACAATTCGTTCTTGTAGAGATCCGGTCTTCAACAGACTTCTTAAACATTTTTACCTTTAAAATTTACAAACAGGTTAAGGCCAATGGTAATAATTAGAGAAGACCAAGTTCGTATTTGACAGTGCAAACCGGATACGCCAGCTAAATTTCAACAAGATTAGATATATTGAGATATCCGTTTGTATTCAGATACGGATTCAGCATATGGTTTACCATATAGCCTACGTCGTATCTCCTTCCTTCCTTACTTCTGCCCAACTTCCGGTTTTGGCCGGATTCCGGACAAACTACTTGTTTATCATCAAACTAAAGCTCAGAAACGAATTCAGCATGTCTCCTTACCCGCTTAGCCAACTTTTAAAAGTTTAGGTTGCCAGGTATTTAAGATTCCCCATGTTGTTTCTCTTAGATGGCTGGGTGTTACAGTAAAAAGTTCCTTTCCGTCTTTCCGCGGTACTGCACTTATCGACATTAAGCGTACGCTACAAATAGGGTACGCGAAGACTGTAGCAAATCGGGGCAAGTAGGTTACAGAAGAACAGCTCTAGCAAAAGTTTTCGCGTCTTTTTGCGACCCGGCAGTGCTTTTCTCGGTTGGTCTGTTTGATGTTTTTCATAAACGGGATCTATCCAGAATAAGGATAGATTATTCCCGTTACTGTAAGTTTCTTCTGTATCTGCCCCGGTCCCAGAGTAATTCTAAGATCATTAAATCTTACGGAGCTACTGACATTTTGTCACGGCTGCAAGATTTGCACTCTGATTCCCGTCAGAAGTCTTGTCTACGTCTGTTGCCGCATCACCGACTGATTAGACTTTTTTTTTTATTGACAGTTAGAGGCCTATTGTATGTTCCGTAGGTTATTTTCCTGTTGTTCTTTTATTTTTTTCTGATTATCTCTACTCCACATTCTTTTGTTGCAAAACATCTTGTGGGTTACAAATATACTTACTTACTTACTTAACAAATTTTCCGGTTTCAGCCGGATTCCTAGCGATATATACGTCCGGTAAGAAAATGATTGTCATATGCGGAATCAGCATGTCTTCTTTCCCGCAAATCGAACATCTTATCAAATTTATATAAAACTTTTACTTTTAAGAAACTCTCCAGTTTCGGCCGGATTCCATCCGAACTAATTGTCCGGCAAGAAAATAAATTTCACATTCGGACTCAGCCCGTCTCCTTGCCGCTAAATCGATCCTCTAATCAACTTCATGTTAAACTTTTCACACATTTTCTGGTTTTCGCCGGATTCCGGGTGAACTATTTGTCCGGCGAGAAAATAAATTTCATATTCGAATTCACCATGTCTCCTTACCCTGAATCAACTATCTCAATAGCTTAAAAAAAAAATTTGTTGCCCCTTAATCTGAAACCCCTTCCCCACCCTCAAATATAGGGCTACAGAGCCCTTCTTCGAACTTGACCTGTACTTTAACCCAAAGGATCCTCCCACCAAGTTTCATCAAACTATCTCAATCCCTTCGAGAGTTATGGTGCGGACAGACGGACAACTTTTGCGATGTCATAGGTATCCCTCCACTTACGTTTTGGGTTCCCAAAAACATTAAGGCAGATTTTGACACGCAGGGCGAACTTTTGAGACGTCGTTTTTCCTTCCTACCAATCTCATCGAGGTTCACTGGCATATTTCCCGATTAGTCATATAGAGCAGTGGTTCTCAACCGGTGGTAGTACGCGTACCCAAAGGGGTACGCGAGACCCTTGCAAAGGGTACGCGAAGGTACCAAAATATATTTCATCTATAGCTTCAAAATCTCGCCTCACTCATTTTTGATTGCCGAGAGCCAAATACTACCAGCAGAGACGTGACTAGCCAAATTTTTTTTTTTTTTTTTTTTTTGGGGGGGGGGAGGCATTTTTACTGACTGGCTGGTCACTTTTACCGACTGTTCAAAACAAAACAAATTCTACGACCCCCCCCTCCCCCCCCCCCCCCAACCAATCAACAATTCACTCAACCATCAATATTAGGGTTTACTTGGAATTGCTCTCACTGCCATCTCTGGATCTAAGCTATTTTTGCACTATATATTGATTGATTAATTACCGAACTAAGTAAGTAAGTAAGTAATTTATTTATGACCCACCATTTTGAAAAGGCGGAGTAAATGACGAAAATAAACAAAACACATATATAAACACGTATACACACAGAAAAAGACACTTAATTTTTAATCTTCGGTCAGGAAGCAGTAGACGACATCGTGTGCTGGTTGGGCCTTGTTGTCCATGATTTTTGAAAGTGATGACAAAACATCCAAAAGGGTAACACTTGCATCTTGAATTTTGAATCTCTTCGTCAATGTATGGTTATGACATAATTTCGACAAGTGGAGCAGGTGCTTTGCATATTTAAAATAACTGGCTGTAAGGCTTTAAAACAACTTTGCCGGTTGTTGATGCAAACAAACTGATAAAACTGTGTATAAGCATTTAGTTATATTTTAAAGGATGACACCTCTTGGAAACTATAGGTCTCGTCCTTGCTTGAAGACCCCTCGCTAAGTTAAGTACCGCTACAGCCCCCCATCCTATCGCACACATGAACTTCTATCACGAAGTTCCGAACTGGAAACTAGGAACATTATAATCTTAGCTCTCCCAATGGCAGAGAGTACAGTACGAACTTGTTTCATACTTCCCTTTTGCGGTTGCTTTTGTAGAATGCTCATCTGATATTAAACTTCCTTCGAAGCTTACATGACAACGGTAGTGCTACACAATGCGGGTGGATCCCCACTCCTTGTTTGATTTCCACACGAGAGATCTGAGTTCCTCGGATGTTAATTAGTGGTCGAACAGAAAATTAATTAATCCAAGGGAAATTGGGGGAAGGGTATTCAAACTTGGTCTGATACTCACTGAAATGACGGGTAGAACCTGGCTGGAAGAATTGTTTTCTTTGAGTCTACGTATTTATAACTCTTCACAACAAATGAAAAGATGGAGTAATATACAATAACTTAACTAAGTAATTTAATGTTTATTTTTTTTTAATCTTGTGCAAACTTTAAATAAAAGTGTGTAACTTTAAATAATTTCAAAAATGTGAAATTATTATCTTGTGCATTTACTACATTATTGAAATCTCAGTGTATTTTTTCCTTTTCTTTGTCTGTACTGCACTATTTTCCTCTTCTTAACTGCGTAAATAAAATTTCATCATCATCATCATCATCCCAACCTCAGTTAACTAACTCTTCAACTAACCTCAACTATATTTTTTTTGTTTTTTTTGTATGCTTTAAATTAAATCGCATATCCCAATGGAAGAAGAAGCATATTTAAAAGTCGACAAAAATACTCATGTCCTATGCTTTTCTTTGGATTCCATTACTGTAACATAGATTGATATAGACTATTATTTGGCATCGAACGTTGCTTTCTTGTTGTCGTGGCTCGAAAGTACGCTAAGGAACGAAATAAAGCTTCACATTCTATGTGGAGTCCAGTCGTGTATTACCGCCCTTTCATAGGGTCACATTATATGTAATGATATGATATGATATTTATTACTCTAAAAGCCCATGGGCCATGGCAATATAAACAAAAGGAAACACAATGACGAATATTTCTAACAACCACTAAAGCCACGAAAAATTATCTCTGTGAATCATTGACAGCTTGAGGAATCTACCCACTTTCTTTATAGTAGCATAACACTCACTCTTAAACATTTGCTCCATTTATTCATGATCACACTCATTTACTCCAAAAATATTTCACTTCTCAAATCATTCAATTCCCTATAATCACACACAAGAGGTCGCACACACTCATTCATATCTCCACACATCGGGCAGAAGTAAGGACCAATTCTCCCGTGTACCTCCTCCTATCTCCCAGCGGTAAAATATCAGCACGCAAACTAATTAATAATTTCAATTCCTCCCTATCTAAACCTGCTTTAAAATAAACATATTCACCACATTCTTTATTTAAATGGAACATCTTCTTTTTTCAGAGGTCCCTAAGTATGCTTTTGACTTCTCCAGCTACTGTCCCTAGCTTCAACTCATGACCATTACCCTCACTCCACCTAGCACCGACCAAGTACTCATCTAAACTTTTCTTAACCTGATTCGCCCATGACCCCCCCCCCCCCCCCTTTATAGCTTCCCTTATAACTTTTTCGAACAGGAATTGAGTTGGGAATTCTATCCCCAAGTTAGTAAGTAAGTAATTTATTTACAACCCGCCATTTCGAAAAAGCGGATAAATGAAAGAAAATAAATAAATACACTGAGACTAGACTGACTGACCATGAACGTGTTCGACCCTTCTAACAACAGTAACTATTAGTTACTATTTTCGATACAACCTCGTGAAAAGTTACTACGCTGACCGTTCCAGCCTTCTCGAAATAGTAACTAATAGTAACTATTTGCTTACCATGCTCGGGAGCGTGGTAACTATTCGGATTCGCCCGTGGCATGATATATTGCTGGGGTATATGAAAAAATCGTTCCAGCCTTGGCGGCAAAAAGCCAGAATTAGTGACCTCATTCGTAGTAACTATGGTAAGTAGAGTAGAATACGCTCAGTATCAAAAGTAATCAGAGTCAAGGAAAAGATAGGGAAGTGCAGCGTATATATATAGCTTCGCTCGGTAGATATTTGTCATAGGTACCTCGCCTTCAGCTCCGATAGGTTATTTTCAATGGCCGTCTCGGTGTTATTTTCATATAGTGGAAACCCATTTCCAATATCCCCCCCTCCAGTTTTGGCCAGCGACTCCCCTGACTATTCTACACTTATTTCGTCCCTGGGGCCGAAGATACTCTTGTTTCTCGAGACCTAAAACCTCTATGAGCTCGCATAAACTTTTTTTTTGTTTCGCACAAAAAAACAAACCAGTCCTTTGAGCTCTCTAACAGTCACCCTTTTTTCCTCTCCCCTCTTCATTGGACATCCTTTGATCCCCAGAAAGTAGTAAATTTCAAACAGGTCTGTTGACAACACCCATAACCTTTAAAGCACAATGGACACTTCTAAAACTTTACTTTGTATTAAATGCTTCATAAATAAACATTTCCGACTTCCTGTAGAAGGCGCTACAAAAATCGGCCGTTTTCTTGTTATCCCTTGTCTTAACCTCTCCGGCATTTCGGCGATCCAAATCTTAGGAGCTGGTATATCGTGGCAGGATATTCAAAAACTCCCAGCAGCGCTTGATATAAAAGGATGTATTTGAGATGTCACCAAAGTCAAGCCGCAGATGCAGTTTACCTGATTGTTCTTGTCTTTCATCAGAAGTTCCATGGTTTAAAGTGCATACTAAAAGTGTTTCTTTGTAGAATAGTATTGTGAAGCTTGGTCAGCTTGCTTTATAAATGTACCAGAATATGCAATAAGCTTATAAAAAATAATATAGCTAGACAAATCATTAAAGAACAAATAACCTATTCAAATCTGAATTATACAAGCTGATTTATGCATAAAAAAAGATCTACTAAGTATTATAAGAAACATCACTTTTATGTTTGTCCAAGCTAGTAAATTGAGCATGTACTGGCCCAAAAAATTACGCTTTGAAATATCACAGAGAGGAAACTGCTGAAAACGCTGCTAATCTAGGGGGTAAGCATTGTTCCTTGGTTGTTACAGAGTGGGATTGGGGTAGTTTGATGATGATGATGATGATGATTTATTGATCCACCAAAATTGATGATAATAAGATAAATAATTATATAAATGTGACCATTGAACTTTAATAAGTTTTTTTTTGAGGGGTTGGCTGCAGATTTTATGAGATCAAGTATCTGGACAGTCCTGACTGAACTCATCTGAGCGGCTACACCGTCTGTTATGATATTGATTAAAATTTAGCAGATTATCTACAGCCCGTGATGTTTTCATGACGTCATGAAAGAAATAGGAAAATTCGATTAAATTAATGTTGCCGAATATATATTTGTATCTATCTATATAGAGTCGTGCGGCCAGCCAGGCGCCGGTCGCGTTTATACTTATAAATCGTTCTAGGGACAATCAGTTCCGTTAGTAAATGGAAAATATAGACTTTTCGTGCGACTTCACGACCCGTAGATAATCGCCTAAAGTTTAGTCAACACCTCTTGTATGAACTGTATCAAATCTGTCAACGAGTATCAACGAATAACCGCAAGGGGCTTGGGCTTGCTCAAAGAAAAGAAAAGAAGACGTTCCACACACTTGATGATGCTTTCATGGTGCCAAAAACATTAATTTTACGGCTCTAATGCCCTTTGTTAAGCCTTCAACCACTTTTCTTATACTCTTAGCCCAATAAACAACTGGCGGTTATGACGGTAGCACTTACCATTAGAATCACCTCTGGTGGCATCCATCTCACAGGTATTCCATGTTTTCCTCTAAAGCTACAATAATCTCTTGCAAATTCAAGCCGATAAGAAGCGACGTCGGTGATCTTTACCGCTAGATGGCGACCAATCAAAACGTTTCTACAAAAAAGAAAAAGTGTTAGAAACGGAATGGCGAGTGTATGCTGCTGGTACCTCACTCTAATGTAGCGTTTACACGGACAAGAAATCCCGTCGAGTAGAAAGGAATTCTGGTCGACTCGAAAGGATTCCGTTCGTGAAGACGAGTAGAAAAAAAGTCTAGCGGGACGGGAATCCTTTCATGATGAAAGGGATTCCGGTCCACTTGAAAGGAATCTTGACGGCGGCGCTGGTAAAAAGTACAAAAAAAAGGCTAGCTAGCTTTTGAGAGCAGCAATCATCAGTACGATGTCATAAATGCTCTCAAAACATATTTTTATTGGATAGTGAATTTATTTATGTCAGATTTTCTCGTTTGAAGAATTAATTTTTTTCCCTCTGCGTGTAAACATAATCTTGTCACCAAGATCGGATTCTGTTCAAGTTTTCCTGTACTTGTAAACGCTGCATAAGAGCTTGGTAACACCTGGCTTTTTGGGTTGCAAAAGTAGAAAAAAGAACAAGATATATCTAATTCTGAATGTTGTCGCTTTAAGTTCAGGAGATCAATTAGAGCAAAACAGCCTGTATAATTATGTTACAGGAACCCTAATTGACCTCTAATTGCAGTCTGCTCATTATCCTCAAGCTGTCACGAAGTCCATCAAATCTCACGAGCCCTAGGGATTTCCAATTGGCCATATTCCTGTTCAGCGCTTCCAAGCGGACTAGTTTCTGTTAATCCACCCATGCCTCACCGTCATTACTTGGATCAGACATGGTAAAATAGATCCACGGTTTAGTAAGTGGAAAACCTGTCATCTGTGTCCCAGGTAATGGAGGTTTTGCATATGTTTCAGCATAATTCAGCAGAAAATGAAAGGGACCCACTACCCTATGGATTCGACTTTTTACTATGTCTAACCAACGCTTGTGTAGACGTAGTAAAAAGTCGAATCCATAGGGTAGTGGGTCGCTTTGTCTTTCTGTTGCTAAAACATATGCAAAACCTCCATTACCTGGGGCACAGATGACAGGTTTTCCACTTGCTAACCTGTGGATCTAGTTTACCATGTCTGATCCAAGTAATGACGGTGAGGCATGGGGGGATTAACAGAAACTAGTCCGCTTGGAAGCGCTGAACAGGAATATGGCCAATTGTTTGTCGAATAGGCGGCTTTTTGAGCGCAGTGCGACCAAGCTCTAACCGAATAATTTGGCAACGATTTTGGCTTGTCTGTCACGGCTGAATGTGCCTACAGTTTATTACTGCTAGTACAGTCGACATGGCAAGGATTGCAACAGAGTGAGGTTTTCAATGTTCGCGATTCAACCACCTTTCGGTACGATGCCAGATATAACCGTTCACGTATGCCAGATGGCGTCCGTAATATGGATCAAGTAGGACATAGCGCAGATCAGTTCAAAGTGTAGGCTTTGCTTATCCCACTAGAATGAATGAATGAATGAACAAATTTATTTCCCATCAAAATTGGCCCGAGGGGACCTAGACGGAGTAAACAAAATAGAAAAGAAGAGAAAAAAAAAAACGACACACGTAAATGAGTCGTATAAACTGTGGGATCTGTTTACTGAACTTTAGATACTCAAAACAATTTGATTCAGATCTATTAGCACTACCGAAATTTTAGTTTTCGACCGGAATCCGGTCAGAAGTCGGCTGGGAAGGAACAAGACCAAAGGTTTAAATGGGACCCCACAAATTTAATATCTCATCCAGACAATTGGGTCCTGTCTTCTCCAGACTCCTTAAGCATTTTTACTACAAAAATTCAGAGTTAAGGTCATATAGCTAATCATCTGAGAAAAACAAGTTTTCAGATGTGGATTCAGCATGTGTGTTTACCCCTATAAGTCATTTTTGTTTTGAAGAAACTAACCGAAACTTCCTGCCTTCGCTTACTTCTGCCGAATTCGGGAACTACTTATCCGACAAAATAGCAAAGCTCAAGAACGAATTCATCGTATCTCCTTACCCCTATATAGATCTAATCAACTTCAAATAACACTTTAACTCATGACACATTTGCCGGTTTCAGCCGTATTCGGCGCGAACTATGCGTCCGGGTAAAACAACGGTTGTCATTTACGGATTCAGCATCTCTTCTTACCCTTAAATCGGAATCTAATCAACTTCAAATGAGACTTTTGCTTTTAACAAATTTTCCGGATTTGACCGGATTCCGGTTGAAGTACTTGATAGGTGAGAAAATGGTTGTAATAATCGTGTTCAGCATGTCTTTCTACCTCTGAATCGAACATCTAATCAACTTCAAATAGAACTTTTGCTTTTAACAAGTTTTCCAGTTTTGGCCGGATTCCGGGCGAACTACTTGTCCGGAAAGAAAATGGTTTTCATAATCGTGTTCAGCATGCCTTTTTAGCCCTAAATCAAACATCTAATCAAGTTCAGATAAAACTTTTACTTTTAACAAACTATCCGGTTTGGCCGGATTCCGGACGAACTACTTGTACCGAACTAAAAGATGGTTTTCACCATCGTGTTCAGCATGTCTTCTTAACCCATAATCAACTAGCTGTTTAAAAATATTCTGCTTACCCCTTAATTTAAACCCCCTTTCCCCCACCCCTAAATATAGGGCTACAGAGCCCATCTACGAACTCGATCTTACTCTTGATCCAATTGATCCGCACACCAAGTTCCATAAAAATATTTCATTCTCTTAGAGAGTGATCGTGCTTACAGACGGACGGACAACTTTTACGATGTCATAGGTATCCCTCGACTTACGTTTTGGTATCCCAAAAGTTAAGTTGGGATGTGTCTTCAGTATGTTTCTTTACCGCTAAACCGACAGTCTCAACTGAGGGGCTGCTCACTTCTGTCGCATGGTGAGTCTCTGCCTCAGGGCCTCTCTGCCTCTTGGTGTACGCCAAAAACTTGAGTGTCCCCTCGGTCTCAACGTGACGCTAAACCGACATTCTCAACCGAGGGGCTGCTTACTTCTGTCGCAAGGTGAGTCTCTGCCTTCACGCCTCTCTGCCTCTTGGTGTACGTCCAAAACTTCAGCGAGTATCCCGTCGGTCTCAACGTGACGTGGACTTGGACCCCAAATAACCCCGCAACAAGTTTGCTGCGAAAGGTACTTTATTAATAAAATGCCCTAACTCCTTCGAAAGTTATCGTGGAGCAATCGAATTGACATTCAGACAAGTTGACGAATGTTAAGTTATAACTCCGCCACTTACGATCTTGAATCCCAACCCGATGAAAAAGTTGTAACATGCGTAGTTGTACGAAAAAGTTGCATGTATTGACATGTAGTAGTACGGAATACTTTAATTTAATGTGCCTCACACTGAGCTAATCTTAAACAGTAGTATTCAGTAGCATCCCGCCTTGCTCCAGTAGCATCCAGTCTTGCTATAGTAGCATCAGTTGGTACAGCATGCTACTTTTTCCTACAACTTCATACTACTATCTCGATGTAATTTTTCATCCGGAAGACCCGCTTAGAAGTTCTTATTAGACATAATTTACCATTCTGACTATCGGCTATCACCTGGCATACTAGTGCTATTCAAAGCAGATAGTATACAAGATCATCTAATCAAGGTTTACGGAACATGATGAACGGATTTCCCCCCTTTGCGGTCGCTAGGAGACACATTTTTCTGTATCATTATCCATTTTTGTATGCACTCACCTGGCACTCAGATCGCGATGAATGAATCCTAATGACTCCAGGTATCTCATTGCAGAGGCTACTTGAGACGCAATATACGTCAATCCCCCGAAACTGAAAAACATAAGTTACTGATTAAAACGTTCAGGAATATTTGAAGACGGTTAAAATCCCTCCGTCAGCTGTGAGCAAGCAAAAGCCAGGCTTCATTTTATAGATTTCACATATTCGTTTTATAAAATTCGATTTTTATTTTTCAGTCGACGCTACACTGTAAAAAGTTTCTATGAGTAAGGATTAGAGTTAACTGCGGTATTTGCTACTGGGATTAATCTTATCTGTACTGGGTTAAAGTTAATCCGAATTAGAGATAATATAATCTGAATAAAGACAAGATTAATCCCAGTAGCAAATCCTGCAAGACTTTTTCACAGTGTCGTCGAGGTGGATCCCGATGAAAAATTTGTAGCCTACTATGTAATAGCAAAGAATACTGTCATTTAATGTGCCTCAGACAGGTCCAATCTTATGTAGTAGTATCCAGTAGCATCGTGTCTTGCCATAGTAGCATCCAGTCTTGCTAATAGTAGCATATATTAGTATGCAGTAACACGGTATTTAGCCTTGACGTAGAAGCATGTAGTAGTATCAGTTAGTACTGCATGCTACTTTTTCGTACTACTTCATAGTACTATTTTGAGATAAATTTTTCATCGGGATCCGGAAGACAGAGACAGACAATACATATCTGGACTGGGGCGCTGAAACCAGGTTTGACTTACAGATTCCCAGATATGAGCTCGTTTGTTGCTTCTATGACACCCTCTGGGGGTTCAACACCCCCAATTTCCGGACGTTCATAGCCTGTCTTTATGTTCCGGATCCAGTTCGACGAAAGAGGATGACCTCGATCCGGAAGAAAATACTGAAGGTGAAGCCTGGCTTTTACTCCTAGATTTCGGAATCTGAAAGGGTGTCATAGAAGCAACAGGTCTCAAAGACAAAACAAACCACAACAGTTGAGCTAAACAAGTCGCTAACTCAAGAAACTTACATGGGAGGCTGGCAGTGAGCGCGGTAAAGTCTCACCAAGAAACTGGGCGGACATCGGCGGTTTGGGGGCCTCGAACTTTTGAGACTTACAGGACCCCTCGCACTATTTACTCTTCAACTTACAGTATTTCAAAATATTTGAATACTTTGAAACTAGGCTGTGCTTTCAATACTAACCCACGGTTTTGGATTTTTTAAGCCTTTTCCGAGACCCGGGAAGAAGGGAAAAAAAGGTTTTTTTTTTTTTTTTTAGAAAACCGTGATTTTCGGGGTTTTTTTTATCCGCAGTGACTACTCTAAGATGATGTGCGAGGGATAAATATAATTTCGGATATTTCGGTTGCACTTCCGGCAAACCGAAAACAGCGAATAAAACAAAACTAAATCATAAGATCCAAAACAATACCAACAGAAAAACGATGCGGAACCAACAAAGTACACAACGACATGTAACTAAAAACCAAAAGACCGATGCGGATTGAACGAAATACAAATTCAAATAAAACAACGAATATTAAAATGTACGTGTTTTAAGTGTATATGAACAAATCTTTGGTTATTTTAAAATTCTGAGTTGTGTCTACATTCTATTTACAATTTACCTCAGAACGAAATGGTGAATTCGGATTCTTACCTAGCCCTGGATTCTAATCCTTTCATGATCGGATTCACCCATCTCTGATTTGAGCAAGAACTAATAAGCCAATAGACACTCCGTCTTTGGCTCCACGCAGCGACTATGGTTACGACACTTTCGTAAACCACATTTCCCTGACCTTTTTGTGACTATGGTTACCCCGACAAAACTGAGCTGAGCTTTGAGTTGCTGCACGTCTACTTCCCTCTTCGCCGTTGCACGTCTCAGAGGAATTAGTGCAGGTGGCGCACTGACCCGCTCTGCAGCGCGTCGAGACAAACAATCGGCTTTTACTTTGGAAGTTTCTTTTTCGCGGCTTTACTACGATATAGCTGGTTGTAGGTGTAATGAACTGCGATTTTACCACGCAGCTTCTACACTCCGCTTGTTTGTATCAGGTGAGTTACGGGAATTTATTCGACTCCGCCTGGGTCGTGTAATAGAGATAGGGAGACGGAGGTTCTAGTGCTTATTTGTCCTTGATTTGAGAAACAGAAATCGATCCCCCAGAATATCTACATTTATGCACGTGATATATCTTATTTCCCGAGTTTGTGGTTGCTTGAATCGAAAGAACAACCATATTATCGTCCGAACGACAGCAATCTAGCAGTGCAACACGATTATTGTCGTACATCTATTTGACCTATAGCATTGTTATCGTACAGCTAGTTCAGTGGCACCATTTTTTTTTCGGGGGGGGGGGGCATGTATTTTAGCAGAAAACTGGTTGATTTTTTTGTTTGCCTGCAGCTCACAGTTTCAACGTAATTGAGATGTTTTTAGATGTTAAACCCACATCCGAGCTCAAAAGATTTCATGAATCCAGATCTACTTGTCAAGATCCCAACAAATCTCGATAGGGTTAGATCTGAAACCTCAGATGGTCCAATGTCGCTTATTCTGTCATAAGAGTAGGCCTCAAACTCCTGATCACACCATTCTCCAATGAATATTTTTATTTGTGAAGGATCTTTGAACACTGTGTGATTTTGCATGTGCTCATTATGGTATATTTAAAAGCTGTTTTAATTTTACCCTCAGAAAAGCAATTAAATTTTGCTTAGAGCAACAAATAAATCTAGGATGGGGGCCCAAAATGGTTGTTTGCCCCCCCCCCCCCCCCCGAGGTTTACTGAAATGGTGAAAAACTACAAAAACACATAGATCAGAGGGAAAAGCCTATAAAAGTCGTTCTTTTTGTATGTTTTGGGGAGGGAGGGGGTTCAACCCCCTAACCCCCCCCTGGATACGGCCTTGGGCGCCACTAGCTAGTTGTAGCCTAATGAGACGCTTAAGATGACGTATAACGCGATTGTAGGGCATGCGGGTTTTATAAAGACTTTCGTTTATGAAGAACCAGAAAAGCACAGTCAAATGAAGGACCGCGGGCGGTCAACTTGGGTCAGTATGGCTACTCAACCTTACTGCCTGCCGTTTGCGGTTTGCTTATTTTTGTTGCTAATATCTTTATACATTATTACCTATTTCGTGCGCATACTGTTTGCTTGTTTCCTATTACTTACTTTTGCTTAACAAAAATTTTGTATTATAATATACCCGGCATCCCCTGCGGTATAATCAAAAGAAAAATGTTCTTTTTGGACGGACTAACTTCGCCACGACTAAACTGAAGTCAGGCGACTGAAACGGCTGCTAAAGTCGAAAAGGGAGTTGCCGCCACCCTTATCAATCCACTAGCTTATTTCACTGCAATCTTGAAGGAAAACAAACTTCCATCGACTCCTAAACCACAATCCATCAAATCACTAACCGACAGGAGAGCGGGCCAAGAGCCATTTATCCCCCCCCCCCCCCTCCTTCCCAACATCGGTCAATTTCAGAAGTAAGTGCCCACTCCAATTTAGCAAAGATAGGTGGCAGGCAAGCTCATCATTAATCTTAGTTAGCTACGATTACTTCACTACAAATAAGGTAGAGTATTTCCACCTGAGAGCAGATTTACGGGGTCGCTAGGTTACTTTTTGGGGAGGGGCGAGAATTCCTAGCTTAGCGCGGCTAACGAGATGTAAGACAATTTTCTTAAAAAACGTTGCTTTGGTTCACAGAAACTAATTATCATTTGCCTCGAGGCGATTTCTCTAACTCCCCACAGTGGTCAGTGCGGTTCGGGCACATAAACGGAATATGTCATGCATCTGTTTTACCCCCCATCAAGTTTCGTTTGAATCGAACCATGACGTGGGTCACAAGATCCCTCCCCCCCCCTCCACGGGAAGTGCTATTAAAACCTAACCAGGACGCAGCTGATTTTTTTTTTTTTTTCTTTACAAAAATAAGAATAAACATGAGTATCTATGTACCACCAATATTTAACGTTATCCTAACAGTTATACAGATACTGAGTCCGATAAATAATAACTGAAAACTTCAAATGAACATTCAAACTAAACTACTAGAGAAAGAAAGAAGCTAAACTGCGCGCTCGCAGAGCGCGCGACCACAAAAGTTTAGCTAAACAGGTCGCTAACTCAGGAAACTTACTGGCAGTGAGCGCGGTAAAGTCTCGCCAAGAAACTGGGTGGACATCTGCGGTTTGGGGACCTCGAGATTTTGAGACTTAAAGGACCCCTCGCACTATTTACTCTTCAACTTACAGTATTTCAAAATATTTGAATACTTTGAAACTAGACAGCTTTCAATAATAACCCACGGTTTGGGATTTTTAAGCCTTTTCCGAGACCCGTTAACTTGTAGCGAAAACAGGGAAACGATTTACATAACCGTTTTTTCAGATGGAAAAACTTCTCGCAGATAACTATCGACAGCGTGATACACATCGAAGGTAACAAAACACGGCAAGTGAGAAAATCAGCGTGGTTTTATCAGAGAGGTTAGAATGTATCGAACGAAATTGGGGTCTCCGGGTTTTCAAATACATTGAGTGATCATGGAAGTAGGTTGCATTAGTATTATAGACAAGACAGGTCCATTAAAGAATCGTATTTTCAGTCGCTGTGTTTCGAGCTTGCAAGGTTGACATAAAGAGGCAGATTCTAGTCGTTTGGATACGAAGAGATTTTTAGTCATATTTTATCCGTTTGTCAGAATGAAAAGAACGATGTTCGCATTTGAGCTTTCACCCGGCAGCTCGCAGTTTTAACCCAAGTTTCAACACGATCCGTTGTGTACCAATATCTCTCGCTTTTAGAAAACTCAGGCTGATGTTGCTTGTGGCGCACATTTCCAAGATTGTTTAGCTCCATGCAAAGATCCTTTGCATTTAAAAGAAAAGAATTTGATGATAAGAATTTTCATCCAGAGCGAGGTTCAGAATTAAACCGGCTTCGTCAGCAATGAAAAATTGTCTAATGTCGGGCAAGTTTTTTTTCGGAAAGGGTCATACTGAAACAATTTCAGCACATCTTCTAGCAAAATGTCTTACACTGTTTGGATTTGAACAAGGACAGACTTATGATAAGTGGTTCTTACTTCCATTTGAGATCCGAAAAGACGTTCTGATCTTCAGATTGCATAATATTTCGCCTGCGGCACCTTTCGTAATAGGCTCTATTTACTGGAAGGGGGAGTAATTTTAAGGCTTGGAATTTCGGAGCCTGGGTCCATTAGAAGCTAGAATTCATTGAGGGGAAGTAGTGTTTTGCCCGAAAACATTTCAAAAATTTCGTCATTCCCTACGCTGTATAGTCGTTAGAAACTGCTGCGGGCCAGCCTATTGCGGAAGCCAATTCCTTTCACTGCGAATCATGTTTACCTTAACCTTAAAAACACTAGCTATAATGAGCGTGTTCCATCCTACTTACCGTAGTTACTACGCATGACGTCACGAATTCTGGCTTTTTGCCGTCAAGGCTGGAACGGTTTTTCTATTTTCCAACAGAATATCATGCCACGGGCGTATCCGACCAATCACGTTACAGAGATCCGTAGTTACTACGCTTACTATGCTCCTGGCGTGGTAAGCAAATAGTTACTGTTAGATACTATTTCGAGAAGCTTGGTCAGTGTAGTAACTTTTGGTGAGGTTGGAACGGAATAGTAAGTAATAGGTACTATTTGTAGAAGGGTGGAACACGCTCAATGTCAACTATTTGCCGCATGTGGTGCAGTGTTTCTCGACTATTTGTCTAACTGGTATGACTCTTGAGCATTGCAGAACATCCACCAGTCGTATGTTCTGAGGAAGTCACCTCCCATACCCAAACCCTTCAAACCGCCCCTGAGCTCGGAGATACAACTACTTCAACGCTTGCAGTTCTCATGAATTATCCGAAAAGCTGAAATGGGCAGCAGGGCGCCTGCCACTCCCCCCCTCCCACGCACCCCTCGAGTTTTGGCTAGCGACGCCCTTTACTATTACTCATTTCGTCCCTCGGGGCCGAAGACACTCTTGTTTCTTGAGACCTAAAACCTCTATGAGCTCGCATAAATTCTTTTTTTTTTCGCACAAAAAAACAAACCAGTTCTTTGAGACTCTAACAGTCACCCTTTTTCGAACAAAGCCGCCTCTCCCCTCTTCAATGGACATCCTTTGATCCCCAGAAAGTAGTAAATCTCAAACAGGTCTGTTGACAACACCCATGTTATGTCTATCGTTTGTTGTCGGAGGACTTTCGTGAATCCCCCCTCCAGATTTTCCGCAGGGAATATCCTTCTGATCTCAAGAGTTCCATTCGTAAACCAATTCAGTAGACGCTGATAACCGCTTGTACATGGCCTCTGGCTTAGGAGCAACTACTGCTCCCTTGTATCCTCCCGCGACTATACTTGAAACTGTGGGGTCCCTACTAGAATCCTTTGATCCGGTGTATGTGACAGGGAGGGGGGGAAGGAAAACAAAACACCTGACATCGGATTTTCAATGTACGGTGATTGTTCAAATGGGCTGACAAGTTACGCTCCGGTTTTCCTTACAGAGATGCTTTCATGTCAAAAGCAAAAGCAAGCAAGCAAACTTTCCACATGCAAACCAATGAAGGTTCGCGATCTCCTGACTCCCTACCCCCGCCGGGACTGAGATGTATGGTTGGGGCAAATAATCCGACGTTTCCCATGCTTTTTCCCTAGATATTTCAGTAGGCACACACTTGAAGCTAGTGACTTGTCTCGGGAACGTCACTTAACCCTCGCCTCAAACCAAACGGTAGCTACTACCGAGACTCGAACCAGCGACCCTTGTGAGTTCAGGGTGCTAACCATTCGGCTAGGACGTATGGATTCCGGGGGCTTCGCAAGTCTGACCCGAAAAAGGAAGACTTGCAGATCTGAAGATGACAGATTTGAATCAGTGGCGCCATTTCAGTAAGCCTCGGGGGGGGGGGGGGCAAACATCCATTTTGGCCCCCATCCTAATTTTTTTTTTTTACTCAAACACAAAATTTAATTGCTGTTTCGGGGGTTAAAATTAAAGCAGTTGCGAGCAAATAGGAGAGTGACGTGCTGTTCAAAGATCCTTCACAAATAAAATATTCAACGGAGCATGCTGTGAGCTGGACTTTGAGGCCTTCATTTAGGCCTTGCTAGAGGCTTATCGAGATCTGTTGCAATCTCGAGAAGTAGATCTGGATTCATGAAATCTAATGAGTTCCGATGTGGGACTAATATCTAAAAAGACCTCACAAACAAATTCTAGCTTTTAAAGTGGTTCAAACTAAAAAATTCCAGACCAAAGCCACACCCAAATTACTGACGACAAGATAGACGCCACAGGCAAAATTGTATGGAATATTTACGATCAGACCATATTTTTTTAATCTCAAAAGAAAGGAAGGGTTCCGTCTGTGCCCACAACAAAAATTTCACCCCCCCCCCCTGCCCCCTCCCCAAATGGTGCCACTGATTTGAATGGGGATACGGTCCCCTTGCCCCGCTTCACTGTGCTCCATTAAGGCACTGTACTGATGCGTTGGGATATCCCCTAGAGTTGGAGCATTGTGCCCGAAAATTGAACATTTGTGTATGATCTAACTTGCCTTTGTGATAACTTGTATGTGTTTCTAAAAATTGTCACATGTACAGATCTCCGCGGAACAAATTACCTAACTGATAAAATTTCCGCTGTGAGAGTGGGATAAAATTTCCATGAATCGCATGATACACAAGAAGAGCTGTTCGACTGAATATTTGTTTTGGGGAATTGTCCTATGTAGTCTTCTATAGGTGTCGTTATATCGCCATTCTCCAATTGTCCTATGCAGAGGCGTTACTAGCCAAAATGTTTTGGGGGGGGGACGAGGCATTTAACGACTGGCTGGTAATTTTTAACGACAGTTTTTGCAGAAAAAACGACTGTTTTCAAGAAAAAAAGAGACAATTCTGAAAAAAATCGACTGATTTTCAGAAAAAGCGACTGTTTTGACGAAAAATCGATTAATTTTCAGAAAAACGACTTTTTTCATGAAAAAAATCAATTGTTTTGACGAAAAATCGCGGTGCTTCGCGCCGACTCGGTTATTTTTTACCGACTGGCAGACAACACTGGGGGACGTCCCCCCCCCCCCCCCAGTCGCGACGCTCCTGGTCCTATGTAGTCTCCAATAGGTGATTTGGAGAACGCGCCATTATTTTGTATGGGTCCAACTCCAAATCTATCCTTACGCCAACTAGGAAGGCGAGCAAGTACGGACCCCGTTAACCAACGAGTTAATCAACGATAATTGTGGCAAGGACGCAGAAAACGCAGCCCAAAATAATTCCTGAAAATCAGAGGCGTTACTAGCCAAAATGTTTGGGGGGGGGGGAAGGTATTTACCGACTGCTTGCCATTATACTCACGGTTTTTACAGACAAAATAACTTTTTTCAAGAAATAAATGACAGTTTTGACGAAAAATCGATCGCAGATAAAAAACGACTGAAAAACCTACTGTTTTAATGAAAACTCGACCGTTTTCATGAACAAAATCAAATGTTTGACAAAAAAATGCGTCGCTTCACGCCAACTGGGTCTCCCTCTCTCCAGGGCGTCACTATGGGGGGGGGGACTCCCCCCCCCCCAAAGGTCTTGAGAAAGTACTTTCGTTGGGCACATCAGGTTCTTTTTATACGCAAGAAATGAAACCCTTGAAACATTTGTCGGGCAAAAACACAGAAGAAACCGAATTCTGCATGCTTTTGTCGTGCCTCGGTATTCTCGTCGGCACATTGGGTTCTGTTTATAGCCTACATAAGGAATCCAGAAGAAATACATTTTTTTATATTTTTGTCGGGCGTCGGTCGAGTTCTCAGCACATCGGGTTCTTTTTATAGGCAAGATCCTGCAAATATTTGTCGTCCAAAACACTGAAGAAATCGAATTCTGCATGCTTTGTTCGTGCCTAGGTATTCTCGCCGGCACATCGGGTTCTTTTTATACATAGGGAATCCAGAAGGAAAATTTTGTATGCTTTTGTCGGGCGTCGGTCGACTCATCGGCACATCGGGTTCTTTTTACACACACCAAAAAAAAAATCAAAATCTGTAATTTTTTATCGGGCGCAATCCGAAAGTTCAAGTCTCGTCGGTACATCGGCTTCTATTTACACGTAAAAAGTTCTTTACAGTCTTGTCGGGCAAAACACAGAAGAAATCAAATTCTGAATGCTATTGTCGGGCGTCGGTATTCTTGTCGGCACATCGGGTCTTTTTATACGTAAGAAATCAAATTCTGGAAACATTTGTCGGGCGCCTATTTTTCCGGAATACAATTCGCCGGTGTTGCTTAGTTCAACTTGTTCTGGGTACAGACGTTGGAACCTTCGCTTTTTAGCAAAAATTGAAACGAAAAGGCGAATATATGAATTTACATCCAAGGAACAATCTCAACTGATGCATTACAGTTATTTTTACATAAAATTTCGCCTGCGGCGCATTTTGTAGTATTCTCTATTTGTAAGAATAGTGTATCATTTAGTTTTCGTTTTAGATAGAGATTCTTGGGGTTTGAAACCCGTTAAAAGCCGGAAATTATATGGTATTATAGCTAAATTTTTCCGAAATAAAAGGCAGATTAAAACAAATTTCGCCTGCGGCGCTTGGTGTAACTTGTCTTGGTATAGTCGTTGGAAGTTCCGCTTTTTAGCGAAACCTAAAATGAAATGCCGAATATGTGAACTTTAATACACGAAAGTAGTATACCAAAGGGATAATCTGAACTGATACATTACAGTTAGTTTACACAAAATTTCGCCTGCGGCGCATTTTGTAGTATTCTTTATTCGGAAGAACGGTGTTTCATTTAGTTGGCGTTTCAGAATTGATATTCGTGGTGTCTGAAACGCGATAAAAGCTAGAACATGTATGGCAGGTATAGCTAAATTTTTCCGAAAAAAGGCAGATTAAACAATTTCACCTGCGGCGCTTAGTTTCATTTGTTCTTGGTACAGTCGTTGGAAGCTTCTCTTTTTAGCAAAAGCTAAAATGAAAAGCTAAATATGTGAACTTTAATAGACGAAATTACATCAAAGGAATAACCTCAACTAATACATTACAGTTAGTTTTACCCCGGTTCTATTCCGTGCTGGCGGAAATGTACGCCGTTGCCGCGGCAACGGCAGGTTTTGTCGGCAGGTTTTTGAGTCTGTCGGCACAAACCGGACGTCCCCCAAAGGTAAAAGGGTAGTGACGCCCCTGCCACTCTCCCCCCCCCCCATTCGTGACGCTCCTGCTGAGAATTCCAGCAGTTTCTAAGGAGTAACTCCCCAATATTGGCTCTGGCAAAAAACCCCGTATAAAAAACAAATCCGACCCCCCTCCCCCCTTCAAAATAAGATGTAAGAATTTTGCAAATCTTTTGATTTAATAGGTAGTTCGCTAGCAACTTAATTTATTTTACTGAAGTTTCGTTCTTCTAGCTTCAACCTGGTTCAAGGTATAAGGTTCAAGGTTATCTTTATTTACAAACAAATGTACTATTAACACTTTTCGCTGGTGGGAGCAGAGCTCGAACGCACAAGAAAAAAAAAAAGTAAAACCAAAAAGTAAGTTCAACGTGACGAATCATACCCAATAATATCCATCCGCTAAATAATCATACAATTCAATTCAATTCAATTCAATTCGTTTAATAATAAAAAAAAAAAACATCATTATACTTCCAGCCTCACCATAAGGCTCCCGCCTGGCAGTGGGTGGGGCTCACTTTTAATTCATAGCTTATTCATAGAATCAAATCAGACAGAGCAGAAGGAAAGCAAAAAGGAAAAGAAAACAAACTAAAGGAGAAAAAGAAGAAGGAAAAACTAACAAGAAAAAATCCACAGGTGTGCGAATGATCTTCCATCGAAAAAGGGATCAGAAAAAAAAAAAAAAAAAAAATAAAATAAATAAATTTTATGTCTTTGCCAAGAAAAAGGACTTCGCCCGTGACTTGAAACATACATCGTCTTCACCTTTTCTAATGAAGACCCTGGCAAAAAATGGGCTAAAATATCGCTGGAATTCATATCAGCAGTCTTAGCGACAGCAACCAACTCTCAAGCTTACCTCATAGTTCCCGCCGATTCTTCCGTACTGGATATTCTCTGCTGGGAGAGATAATTGCACAAATGTCCATTTTCTAAGTACTCCGTAAATACAATTGTCATGCTGCTCGTCTCTACGTTGTCGCTGGCGATTTGCGAAGTCAGCGCCACAACTTTTGCAACGGTGGGATCACGCAGGGAGGATAGATGACGTATTTCTCGAAGTAACCTCTGCCTAGAATAAAAAAAAAAAAAACACTTAAAAACTGAAATTTGCAAAAAAGTCGACCGTAATTTTTTGAAGGAATTTCTTCGAGTACGTGTAGGCTACACCTGGATCACATCGGTAACCTAGATTCCTCGCTTACGCATTCCGGTTCCTCTGCGAATGAACAAGTCTCGACTGTAATTGTCTTGCTGTTTTATCTTTACAGTTTAAGCTTATATATACGACTTCTTGTACACAGCTGAGATTTCTCCGTACGGCAACGTAAGATGAAGAAGAAATTAATCATAAATACTATCTTGATTAGAATATTCACCAGTTCGCCCAGACCACGGATTTACGAGAAGATTTAGTTTTGTGTATTTAGTTAATAATATTTGTTTCCCTTTTGTTCTTATACTTACAGTACTCTGAGTTTTTGTCTTGTCTGATTTTGATGGGGTTAAGGTTAAATAATCATCATTACCATCAATTAGTATTACTAATCAAATATCCAGTCTTCTCAGAATGTTGACGTGGTAGCCAAACTTTTCGTCTTATCATGAATGCTAGAAGCGCAGAATATCCCATTTGCTAATAAAGCTCCCAAGTTTACTTAACCAGTTTTAATTAGGAGGTGTTTACATTACCCCCCCCCCTCCCCCCACTGTTCTTCTCGGATGTGAAAAACAAGGTATTGTGCCAGCGTAATCTGTTTTGAGTAGAGTTCATGAATACAGATTGGTTTTATTTTGCCTTCCATATCGTTTAACATGGGAAAACACTGTAAGAGACACTCGTATCTTAGAGCTCGTGATGTATATTGTGAGAATCGAAACTTGTTTCTTAGATGGGTGAAGATAGAAGAGAAAAACAAAGAACCCGATAGTTGAAATGAACGAGACCGAATCTCTCGCCGGGATCCAAAACGGAAATCCATCAAGGTTGTTTTTTCCAAGAGGGGATAAGCAACATTTTCCAACTTTTGCAGGAACAACGAGAAACCTTTCCGAAAAGAAATGGCGATTGTCACCTTAGAAAATACTCAGTATTTCGGTAGCGGTAGCTCCGATTTCTACCAGACACGCAGGATACACTTTGGTATGAAATCCCTACAGAACCCCTCCTTCCGCTACATCCTGCCACGTCTCTTCTAACCTCAACGATTGCGTCAACAAAGAGTGCGGAGCGAGTACCCAAGCTGGAACCCCGTTTCTACCGTACGGAGCGGTACCGTAATAGTTTATCCTCGATTTTATCCACTTTTTCAACAACGCGTTTTAGCGCGTCTTGTGTGTGTTTTACTTTTATGACTTTGTGTTAGACCATTTTCAGTCTGAATTATTTATTCTGCTGTTTTGACAGACTATTGCTCTAATACCATGTATCTCGACTCCAACAACACGCCATTGTGTTGATGCTTAGAAATAAACTGAAAACTGAAATTAAAACTGAAATTGAAATTGAAGCAAGGATACGGCATTATACCAATATTTTACATCGCCTGGCTTATCACCTTTTAGAAAAACACCGTTTGATATCTTGGACTCATTGTTTCAGACAATCAGGTTAAATCGAATTTCGCAAGCATGTAACGAGGTAGGCCTTTTCAGTCTAGCACGGGTTATGACCGGATTTCCAACATAAACTCGAAAACTCGCACAATCTCTGATGTAGTTCATTATGTCTAGGCCATATAATATACTTTTTTTTTGTCATTCTCTTCTTCCTAATAAAGGGTTCGGAACCCCAATCACTCTTTTTTACGATTGCATCTAAATACTTTAGTAATATATATATGTATCGACATTAGGTCTATCCTTATATGCAGGTTTATCCCTTATGAGAATATGAGAATAGGATTCGGCTTGTCTTTTTTAACTTTTGGCGTAGAATTTGCCACAAACGAGAATTTCTCATTTCGTAATTACCAGTGAAGCTTGGAACCGGAATTTCGGATCCTGAGGTAAAAGAGTTTCTTATGAGACTGTTGAGCACTTAACCTTTCATTCGAGCAATTAAATCATCGGAGAAACTAGATCATCGCCAGCTGAAAGAATCCCTATTTTTGAAATTCCGAACGCTCCTATCAGCGTAAAATCGCCTCTTAGGAAAGTTTCACCCTAGGGAAGGAGGGAAATTTTTGGGTTTGGAGCTAGTAGACCTCAGAGGAGCTTCGGCGTTCATTTTTATCAGCTACAAATTTTGGCTTGGAGTGATTCATTTAGACCGAATCCTCCGAAAAGGGACTTCGGGCGGGATCACTGTTCCTTTGGCTAGCTTCTACCAGGCTATTGTAGTGGTTTGCGAACTCTGTTCTCAAGCCCCTCGGTAGCTCAGTTTGTAGAGCGACTGCCTTGTAAGCAGAGGGTCCTGGGCTCAAATCCCGGCTGAGGAGCATTTTTATCTTTCAGTTCACTACTAAAAAGACAAAAATAGCCTACTCAATATAGTAAACAAATAAAAAATAATAAACGAATTCTCTAAATTTCGTGTAAAACTCCGTACTGAAGTAAAAGCTCTGCTTTCGGACGAATGGATTAGCCAGAATCCGGCAGTCCGGAAATGTACTATTTAAACTTCAAACAGAAAGTTTCAAGTTGAAGTTCCAGTTCTGTTTATTTCAAATTAAATTCAACATAAAGCGGACATTTTCTTCTACTACACACTATAGAAACATCGACTCACAAGTTATAAATAAATCATAATCCATCCAATTTCCCGATTCAAACGACCAAGATGAGTTGGAATTAACCGCGAGAAACCATTCACCCGCGACATTACCTTTAATCTATGTTTTATTATTATTATTTATTTTTCTTTAAGTTTTTTCACTGAGCATTGATTTAACTTCACTATGATAATTATGCCATACCCTCAACATAGGTATTTCTTAGTGAAAATCTTGATCTTTCGGAAATTATTAAAGGTTGCCGGGTTTTAAGAGGATCGCGTGTGTTATGTCGTCATTGGATTTAATTCCAGAAAATAAATCGGTTTTGTCTCATTTGTTTCGTGATAGAATAGAATAGAATTTAATTACCGAAAAAAGCCCGAGGGCCATGGCATCAAAAATTGTAAAAAATGTAACCAAATTATGTCGTGAACTTCCTAAAATCTGCCGAGTGTCTCAGTTCACCATATTAAAACGCTGTTTAATAACTTTTCGTATACAAAATCAATCAACAAAAACTCTTAACTGCTTCGGATCTCAGTCCACTCGATACCTGTCATTGATGTTGTATGACTATTCGGCTGAATAAACTTTATTACTGTAATATTATTCTGACTCCTGGTTACCACCTCTCTATCTAAAGACAGCACAAACTCTATGAGCAAGAGTATTTAATCCCAAAAGTTCTAAGAGTACAAATACACTACCGGGAAAGGGATTTGGACAAATTGAAATCGATCATAAAAGCTCCAAATGTCTTTAAAAACAACGAGAAAGCCTTCTCAAATCCGACTAGAGATTTCCGGTGAGTAAATATTGATAAAAGCTTGGGTTCCGAAGAATCCTCAAAAGAAAGTTGAATATAGGCGCTACGTGGTCTTTACCGTTCTGAAGAGATAGAGCTTGCTGGAAATGGGAATGTTTATCCGGGGAGAATTCGCTTCTCTGATTTCAGAAAGGAGATGCCGATAATGTTCGATGTCAAGATACGGTACGTCGGTTAATTTACCATGTCACTGGTATCACCATTGATAAAGTCTGTATCAAAACCTAGAGTTCTTGACGATAATCTAAACTAACCGTAAGTCGGTAATTTACCATTTCGTCGATACCTCCACAGTTAAAAAAGCCTATGGTAAAAGTCAAAGTAACAGTTGAAATTGTAAGACGTAAAAATTCAGTACTCTTAATTGTGTTGCGAGAGCAACACTTTGGTTTTGTCGTGTTTTTTTGTATTGTTTTTTTGGGATCCCAAAACGTAAGTGGAGGGATACCTATCACATCAAAAGATGTCCGTCATGTATGTTCGTCCGACTGTGTGTGTCCGTCCGAATGAGATATTTTGATGAAACTTTGTGTGAGGTTCTTTGGGTCAAGGGTAAAGTCGAATTCATAAATGGTCTCTGTAAACCTATATTTAAGGGTGGGGGAGAAGGTTCAAATTAAGGGGCAAACAAAATATTTACAAACAGCTAATGTGATAGTCTATTGTGGGGTAATAAGACATGCTTAAGACGCTGATAAGAACAATTTTCTCGCCGGGCAAGTAATTCGCCCGGAATCCGGAGAAAACCGGAAAGTTTGTTAAAAGCAAAAGTTCTATTTGAAGTTGATTAGATGTTCGATTTAGGGATAAGAAGACATGCTGAACACTTGTGCGAAAAGCATTTTCTACCCGGACAACTAGTGCGCCCGGAATCCGGACAAAACCGGAAAATGTGTTAAAAGCAGAAGTTGCATTTTAAGTTCATTAGATGGCAGATTTAGGGGTAAGAAGAGACGGTGAACCCATACATGACAACCATTTATTACCCGGAAATGTAGTTCGTCCAGAAACCGGCTGAAACCGGAAATTTGTTTACAACTTAAAGTTTTATCTGAAGGTGATTCGATGTTCTTTATAGGGATACGGAGGTACGGTGAATTTGTTTCTGAACTTTCTTTTTTTGCTGGACAAAAAGTTCGCTCGGAATTCGGCCGAAAAAGGAAATTTGGAAGAAGCGAAGCAGGAAGTATCGACAGTAACGGCAAAATAGATATGGCTTACAGAGGTATATCTGAACTTGGTTGTCTGGGATTACTAGCTATTTTCTAATTAATATGTTTCCAAATTTCAGTAGCAAATATGTTCAAGGATTCTCGCGAAGACAAGACCCTAGTTGTCTGGATCAAATATTAAATTTTTGGGATTCCATCGAAATCTTTGGTCTTGTTTTTCCAGTACCCCGTAATTGAGCCAGAGCCTAAGGTGTGTGAAGTGAAGTAGAATTGTATAGCCTATGTCAGAGAAGACTACTTGAAGTTATGCAGCCGCGCTTTCTTTTCATCAAACCAGGTTTCTTCTTTCGAGTGGAAAGCTCCGTTCTAGCAGGCAAGCAGACAGGCACCAGTTTTAAACTGAAGATGGACTAAAATCTACAAGTTCTAAATACGAGCGGCAGTTCCCCGGCCTCACAGCCAAAATATCTTCTTTGAGCGATAAACAGAAAAATTTAGAGAATAAAAAAGTGGCATTTCCCCAAGGGTCTGAAAGTGCTGCCATCTACTATTTCTATCCATTTCTGTTCGTGAATTTTGCTAAGTTTATCATTGCATTTTTCACACTTGGGATTCAGGAAAAGAAATGATGGGCCTCCTAAACAAGTTATTTCACTGCTAAAGGAATTAGAGCTTATCCTTTGCTCCTTTCTAAGTGGTGACATTAGAAATTTGGCCTATACGACAAAAAAGTCAACTTTTGAACCAATACAGCTAGAATATTTTTTGTTTACGGTAATCGATAGACCTTGATGAGCTGATCAAAGTATATGTCTTCCGCTTTTTGGTACAAGCATCCTTTCATGCGATATAATAACAGTTTGAAAGTTTAGAGGGTTGACAACTTCAGTAGTAAGACACACACTGAAAGCAAAAATAGACCGATCCCAATTGTGAGACATGTAGGGGACTTGTAAGCAAAAATCGGCTGTTAGACTATAATCTTCTTCGGCGATGAGGGGTCTGTATGTTTTGCTAGTTGGTGTACCTATTAATCTTATTATATGTGTCCGGTGTGTTTGATCGTGAAAATAATTTGGTACTATCAGGGACCCATAAATTTCCTGTAATGACTCACCATAAAGGGGGCTTCTCAATAAGAGATTTCTGAAGCGCTCTTGACCGAGCGTCAGATAGTTCGAGAAATACCCATGGGGATAAAATACCCCACTATCCAGATAGACAAAATTTTTCGCAGCTGTTGTGCTGAACTAGGAATATTTCTCTCTAATGGAAGAGTATCCCGGATCTTTTGTCCCAGCTTAGGTACCTGGTGGCATGCTGACAATTTCGTCAATCTGAGCAAGAACGCCGATTCAACCCAAGTGGAATTTTTGGAAACTAAGTGGGGCTCAGGCAAAAAAGCAACATAGAAGCATAGGAAATGACAAGCCCCCTGAATGGCGAGTCATTACAGGAAATTAATGGGTCCCTGGTACTATGTCTATCACAGGGAGATTGACTTGTAAGTAGGAATTGGTTGCTAGAGGGGGTTCATGATGGGTTAGATACTAGTGCAAATTGGTGCACGTTTTATTTGATCTCTATAAATCTGAGGGTAAGAAAATTAGTCTCCTGGTCTATCACTGTAACTTAGAATAAAGTCCTTGAGGGGTTGACAACTTCAGTGGTTGGGTACACAGTCAACCAAAGAATAGGCGGAACCGAATTGTGAGACAAGTCAGGGACTTGTAAGTAACAATCGGCTGTTACACCATAATCATCTTCGGCGGTGAGGGGCTACTGACTTTAGTTTCGCAATAATAAGTAGAGTGTGTTCTATGGTATTTTGAACTACAAAGCTACACCTGCAAATTTGCAATTGCAGGTGAATAGGATTTCTCCTAATATACGCCTTATGGGTGCTGTCTTGTTCAGGTTTCCAGTTGAATCTCCACTGTTTGCGTGACCACTCCTTGTCCAAATGTTGTTTGAAGCTATTCAGCTGCTGCCGAATCGACAGAAGCATTCAACCGTCGTTTGGATGCTGAGTGGAGAGACAAACCGTGGAGATTTGACTAGGATGCACCAGAATCTTCCACTAGACTGTAACCAACCACATATGCAAAAGTCATCACAAGGAGTGATTCAACAGGATGAAAAGTCTTTATTTCACTCCATGCAGTGATTTAAGGTAATTTTAAGGTATTTGTTGTTTGGCAGGTAACAGTGGAATCTGCTAGCGCGTTCCACAAGTTGATCTAACTACTTGTGAAGAAGTTCTGTGCATGCCGCTTCAGTACAGGCCTCTTCGTCAACTTTTTTGGGTGGCCCCTGGTGGTTCTTCCTGTGTTTGGCACGAAAATGTTGGGTGGGATGTTGTCGCTCAAATGCTCAATAAAGCTATGGATATCTTTATAATACCAACTATGTTATATGATAATGTTCCAAGTTTTTACCAGTCACGATGTCTACGATTGAAAAAGATAAAGTTCAACTGACTGCAAAATCAATTTAGTCCCTACTTCCGGTATCTTTTTCTTTTTCAGCTCTGAGGGAAATTTGTAGCCTGCGTAGTAGTATGGTAGTAGTACGAAAACGTTGCATGTAATACTATGTAATAGCAAAGAATACTATCATTTAATGTGCCTCAGACTGGTCCAATCTCATGTAGTAGTATCCAGTAGCATCCTGTCTTGCCAGAGTAGCATCCAGTCTTGCTAATAGTAGCATGTAGTAGTATGCAGTAACACGGTAGCCTTGAAGTAGAAGCATGTAGAAGCATCGTTAGTACTGCATGCAACTTTTTCGTACTACTTCATAGTACTATTTTGGGATACATTTTTCATCGGGAGACGTGTGTCATCAGTTCAGAAAAAAAATTCTTCATGTTTTGGAACGTACCGTTTTGAAAACCTCGATGGGTTAAGAAATTCAGCAATTAATGTTCGCGAAGAAACGAAACCAACGTGTTGCGATTTGCAGTGGGGTTAACAACTTTAGTGGTAGGGTACACACTCAAAGAAAGAATAGGAGGAACCCACATGGTGAGGAAAGTCAGGGACTTGTAAGTAACAATCTGCTGTTATACGGTAATCATATTCGGCGGTGAGGGGCTTCCGACTTTTCCTAGTTTGTGTGCCTATTTTGTTTCCGATGTTTTTGTTGATAAGGAAAGTTTGGTTCATGTCTTCATTCAACAACCGGTTGCTAAAGCAGCTTCATTTTCAGAAGATGCTAGAATGTGATGGTCTACTACAGTAACCTAGAATTAGTAGAGTGGCATCTATGCTACTTTGACCCTGAAAAGCTACGGATAGCTTTATAATACCAACTAGGTATTAGTTGGTTTTCACTACGCTGTAAAAAGTTTGTACGTATAAAGATTAAAGTTAACTGCAGTATTTGCTACTCAGATTATTCTTATCTTTACGCAGATGAGATTAATACCAAATAGAGATAAGATGAATCCGAGTAGCAAATACTGCAATTAACTTTAATCTTTATGCGGAGAAACTTTTTACAGTGTAGTCACGATGTCTACAATTGGACAAAGATCAACTGGATGAAGTAAATTTGGTCCTTACTTCCCATTTTCTGTTTTTTTTCAACGCTGAGGGATAACCATGTGATTACGGATTATGTCATAAGTTCAGAAAAAAAAGATTCTTTATTGAGTGGAACGTACCATTTTTAGAACCTCGATGGGTTGACAAATTCAGCATTTAACCGTTAGCGAAGAAATAAAACCATACTGTTGCTCTCGCAACACTTAACGTTGCCCAGGCAATGTATGTCTAATTAGTTTTTTTTTTTATCGAGCCTCTTATCCCTAGTTTACTAACAAAAACTAAATTCAATTTAATCGTTGGATTAGAAATTTAGAAAAGTATTTTCAGGCCAAACATTTGTTCTTTGAAGATATAATATTTGACTGGAATACACCACTGCCGACCTTTTTCGACCTGTTCGATCTCTTTTGGTCTACTACAGTGCAACAAGTCTGCCGGAAGGTATGACAATATAATCATATTTTCCTTCACAGAAGATAAGAAATGGCAATTTAACCATTTTCTGCGTAATAGAAGATAAGAAACTAATCATAATGTACTGTATTTCTTGACGATATGGCTGGTTTCTAAACCAGAAGCAAAATAAAACTTAAAAATGAAATGAAAGAGACACGGCCGAATATTTGTTTTTCTTTTCTTAATGCATTGTCCACCCGCAAGCTAAAAATATATCTTTCTCTAATTTAGGAGCAATTCGACAGTGTCCAGCCATTCCAGCCATACTTGTGAATCACTCAATCGATCATCCCACTGTCGCACCGATTCCTTGGTTTGGACTATGCGACTCGAATGTGGGTGATAAAATTGCGGGTCGCTGTCAGTACCCCCATGGTGGGCGTAGTGACGGGTGGACGAAATGACGGATGGACGTAGTGACGGGTTCCCAAAATTGAAAATGCGAGGTCAGTAAGGCCAAGATAAGTAAGTAATTTATTTATAACCCGCCAATTTGAAAAAGCGGAGTAATTGAAAACAAATAAAACACATAAGCACACAGAAAAAGACACTTAATTTTCAATTTTTTGGCCAGGAAACAGCGGATAACGTCGTGAGCTGGTTGGGCCCTGCTGTACATGGTTTTTGAAAGCGATGAGGAAACATCCAAAAGGGTAACACTTGCATCTTGAATTTTGAACTTCTCCGTCAATGTATGGTTATGACATAATTTCGACAAGTGGAGCAGGTGCTTTGCAAATTTAAAATAAAATGATCTCATCTTTTTAATCTCCTTCTTTCGCAGAACATCAGTGACAACAGAACTAAATAGTATTAGGAGCGCTGAAGGTGATGTACAAACTTCTTGAAGCTTTACGATTATAGCGCCCCCGGTCGGGATAATGCGCGGATAATGCGCCCATAGGCGGTAGGGACGGATTTACAAACTTCTTGAACAACCGAAGACAATGAAGATTTGGATGTTATGCCGAGCCATCATAGAGAGTCTGTTGATTTGACGATGAACGAAACAAGAGTCCATATGTAGTTAGACTCTGACAGCAAACCCTTATCTTCTGCCCCCCCCCTCCCAACTTAAGACGTACTTCTATAAGTAGTGAACTGAAAGACAAAGAGCGTGTTCCATCCTACTTACCGAAGTTACTACCCCAGGGGCGAATCCGACCAATCACGTTGCAGAGATGCGTAATTACTACGCTTACTACGCTCCCGAGCATGGTAAGCAAATAGTAACTATTAGTTACTATTCCGACAAGGTCGGAACGATCAGCGTAGTAACCTTTCGTGAAGATGGAACGGAAATAGTAACTAATAGTAACTATTGTTAGAAGGGTGGAACACGCTCAAAATACTTCTCAGCCCGGATTTGAACTCAGGGTTCAACGGGTTCACATGTTTTTTAAATTTATCTACGCAATTCACATCTCCATGTCACTGGATAAAACCAAGAACAAATAAGAGCAAGAACTGCTGTCTCCCTATATCTGTCACACAACCAAGCTGAGACGAGTCGACTCCCGACGCAAACGAGCGGAGGTGGATCTTACCCGGGAAATCATAAGTCGTTACCTCTACAGAGAGGGTATAACGCAGTAAACCACTGAGGAAGAAAAATCGAATGGAGGCAGCAGTGATAAGCCTGTTCACACTGGGCTGGGCGGGCGCTGAAACAGCGGTTGCCGGCTCATTGATTCAGACAAGCTTTCGGGGGTTGACAAGAAAATTCCTAAGAATATCAAAATATACAGAAACTGCCATTTGATGCAAAGCAGATTTTACAAATGCGTCAAATTTAGTTAAAAGTACGACAAACTGTATATATATCTTATTGAAAAAAAACAAAGGCCGTACACAGGTAACGTAAGATATATGGTAACGTAAATTGTATCTTTTCGGGGTCAATTCAATTAAGTGGTGTCAATATCCAGAACAAGAAGAGATAAATTTCATTCCAAGTATTTGCTCTCATATGAGAATATCAGATGAAAACAGGCAGATTCTTTAAAAAAAAGGCCGTGTTTCAGGCTTAATAGGCTAAGTGGAAATGAACAAATATTACGCAGATGGAATAGGCTTCTACTCTGACAAACTAACCAGAAACAATTTTGAATTGAATTTAAAAAAAAAAATAGGACTTCTATGTGGGTCCTAGACAAACTAGATCCCATGTGGCAAGGCCTCAGTACGAAAACCAAAGACTTTCTTTAATGGGAAAATACACCGTCGACATCGAATTATTGGAAGTAGTGAACTAAAAGACAAACGAGATAGACCAAGTTGAGGTGAACTTTCGTCTTTCAATTAACTACTGAATCGAAATCTAACTCACTAAATCGGAATGTATACAATTATACATTTCGGGAAAAAAAGAAGAAAAAACACAAAATGACTCACCTACTGGTATTATTTTGACTATTCCATGCTATTCTACCATTTCGGTAATTTCAGTAATCCTCGAAAGCCTTAATTACGTTACTCTTAGTTTACACTCGTCTGACAAAGTTAATACTACAGATGTTGAAACTCAATGGGTCATGACTTCAGTGATTGTGCTTCAAACCCAGAACGACATACCCAGAACGACTCAAAGCCCTGAACATCCCCACAATGACCTACAGGAGAAATCGTGGTGATATGATAGCTGTGTACAAGAATTTGAGCAGCAACATCCCACTCAACATTTTCGTGCCAAACACAGGAGGAACCACCAGGGGCCACCCAAAAAAGCTGAAGAAGAGGCCTGTACTGAAACGGCATGCACAGAACTTCTTCACAAGTAGGTCGATCAACTTGTGGAACGCGCTAGCAGATTCCACTGTTACCTGCCAAACAACAAATAGCTTCAAACAACATTTGGACAAGGAGTGGTCAGGCAAACAGTGGAGATTCAACTGGAAACCTGAACAAGACAGCACCCATGAAGGCGTATATTAGGAGAAATCCTATTCGCCTGCAATTGCAAATTTGCAGGTAATTTGCAGGTAAATCCCGGTTTGCATTGTACGGTTCTCCCGAGAGACATAAAAAGGAATGTCACAAGGGATTTCAATCTTCATACGTATGGTCATGGTGTAACAAAAGCGATTATGAATGACCATCGTCAAGTTCGCTTTTTGTTTTTCGCATCACTAATATTCACTAATCCGACGCCAGCGTCTACTCAAACAAAATCAGCGCTGTTTCCTTCCCGTGTGAACAGGCCAGAACATCCGCCTCGCTAGTGGCTACGTTGTTTTCTTCGTAAATGACTTCAAGTGTGTAACGGCGGAGAGTCGGAGACCAACGAGTATACACGGGCGACCAAGAAATGGGTCCACCTCCGCTCATTGTTGTTGGAACATTTTTAGTCGACGGATGGACGAGAGACCATTGTTCTTACTCGTTATTTGTTCTTGATAAAACAGATCAATTCAAACAGTTACATCTGGTGTAGGCTACTTGTCACGGTACAGATCCCTTGTATAACCCTTCATCTATGTAATATTTATAAGTCGACCACGAATAATCTTGAAACGTAATTTTCGGAATTTAAGAAATACAAACTGGAAAGTTTGCCGGAAGTACGAGCCCAAGAACATTTCTTTTGTCTCGGGACTTATAGCGGCTAATAGGAAAGTTCATTCGAGTTTCAAAGAGGGGGAAAGAAAGCCCGTGGGAGAATCCTGAAAGTTTCTAGCTCTGTGGCTGTCTTCTTCGTTAGAAACAAGAAAATGAGTAATCAAATTTTGATGGGTTTCTAAGAAAAGGCAAATTTGATGAATATGGAATGAGGTTACGACTTAGCTACAGTTACGTTCTTACGGACGTTTTTCTGTTTATGTACGGCAAATGGGGTCTTTTGGGAGCAAAAAATCGACTTGCTTGATCGTTCACTTTTCGCTACAAGTCGCAGTTGATAGGCTACATATTTCTAACATACGTCAAAACTCCAAACTTTCAAAACATGGAAGATACTTTGAAACTCCAATGGCTTTCTCGAGATTACAAACCTTTCTAGGCTGTTTCCATCCATACTGTGCTGCGTTAGATTTCATAAGAAAATACGGAGAGAAATGGTATAGCCGGTATTTCTGATCAGCGTAGGGTCGTTAGGGTTAAACAATTTGCCATGTAGGAAATCCAAAATCTTAAAAATTCGAAAATCGAAACGTTCAAAGTTCGGAAATTCGAAATCGTCCCGTATCGAACGATATGGGAAGTAGAGTGAAGCAACACAGGTAAGACTAATTTTTTTTTTTTTTTTTAAAGTAAATATGTGACATCTGTTCCATCTTTCTGCTTCGTTTGACAACGTTCATACGAAAACAGTTCGTAAAAGTAGCCGAGCAAAGCGAGTCCTTGACACGTTTCCGGAGTAAACAAAAATGAAATACTAAGCTAAAACTAAGCGCGAGTATTTACTGTTGGTAATAGATAGCAAGCATGCATTTGGCGACGAACAAAAAAGGAAGTGTTTACAGGCGGTCTCAACATGTGATGTTTCTCTTAAAACCAAATTGGATCTTTACATCCTGACACTTGTAACGGTACTTTTCCTGTCGCAAAATTAATAACGATGACAAAACTCCCGCATTTAATCTCTTCAGTCACTAAGTCGCTGTTTCCTAGAATATTGGATGGCATTTGTCTTTCCTGTCTTATTCAAAACGGGTTGTTATTGAAGATATGAATGTTTGGTACCTGAGCTGAAAATATTTTCGTGATTAAATTTTGATTTGCAGTTGCTCTGGAATTCCTTCATACGAAATCTTATAGTCCTGGAATTCCGTCCAGAGGTCGACAAACATGCCGGATTCCGGGTCTGAGATTTCAGAAAAAACTTCCTCATCGGGAATTTCACGAAAGATCGTGGAATGACGGAATTCCTTGGAGACACCCAAGCTGATGACCAGGAATGTTCGGCTCGGTGCGGGATTCCCGAGTGTCGGTCCCAGAATCCTCGAGTTGGAAGTCCGTAGAAAAGACCCGGAATTCCGCGTTTTTTCCCGGAATCCGGGACCTTCTACAGAATTCGGGCACCTTTTTTCCTACGGGCAGCATACACTTGGCATACTGAGTCGATCGTGTTGAAATCAGCCAAGTCTGTCATTTCTCTGAAACATCTTACCTGGCGAATCCAGACCCTTTGGTGAAGATAGTTCGTCCAACAAAGGTCCTTTTGGAAGATACGTGACCTAGATTCCCATTTCCGGGGATCCACTCCACATCGAAAAGATGGACCTTTAAAAGTAAGTCATCAATCAACAAGAGACCACTCAAACCGTTGCAGATAAACAGTATCTGTCGAATCGATATTTCTCGAGAATACATAATAAGTTTAGTTATATGGCGAATGTTCAACTTCCAGGACCAGTAGTTCGCAGCGATATGACCGCATCTTAAGTGAGAATACACTGGGCTTCCTCGAAAATACAGGAAAGGTTCTTAGCAACTAACCCTTCAGTCCTGCATGTCGACTAGGACAGCTAAGAAGTGCACTGGAATAACGCTTATCCTATCCAGTTAGGTCTCTCTGCTTTGAAACTAGTACACATTATTAAATCGGAATCGTTTATTCTAAAATAGGTGTAATAGGCTTCCAAGACGGGCCTGGACGCCAAAAGCCGTTATTATTTACAATAAATAGAAATAAAACAAGAGCTGTAAGCTGAAATGGCACTTGCATGGGTTAAGATGTATTGTTTGATCAAAGTTTTTCGACTTTGCGGTTAAGACAGTGCCCGGAGACAATCCGGTTCTGTAAATGTTTTACCCATAGTATCTGTTTGTTATTCCCACAAGATTCAATCCCGATCTCTCCAGCCTCAGCGGGTCACGTATTTTTCACCCCCTCCACCACCCCTCCACCAATAGTTGTCGGATTATATCCGGACATAAAAAGATCACCAGACAAATGTCCTCTGTTCAATTATTAAATTTCACTCGAATTCGATCACCCGTTTCAAAGTTACGCATGACTCTATATTCCAGATTCCCCCTCCCTCCACTCCAACCACGATTATCAGATCGAGGAAATTTTTATTTCCAAGTCAGTTTGGTTGGGACTTTTATATGCCTGCCAAGTTTCGTCGTGAAAATCCTCCAAAACCGCCAACACCGGAATTCCGTGAAACCCCTCCACTCACCACCCCCCTCAAGTGTCCGGATCCAGTCAAATTATGTATACGATTTACCCGAAGCAGATGCTGTTCTTCCCAGCAAGTTTCACTCCGATCCCCCAACCCCGATAGTTGTCAAAAAATCCCACATAGTTGTCAAATCCGTTCTGGACTTCAAATGGGACATCAGAGATATCTCATCTATTCAGTCATTAAGTTTCATTCCAATCCGATCGCCCCTTCAAAAGTTACTCACTACTCAATTTTCAGGATTCCCCCACCCTAAGCCCCCCCCCCAGATT
Organism: Branchinecta lynchi; assembly: GCA_023053575.1. Taxonomy (NCBI): domain Eukaryota; kingdom Metazoa; phylum Arthropoda; class Branchiopoda; order Anostraca; family Branchinectidae; genus Branchinecta; species Branchinecta lynchi. The sequence continues at coordinate 5,079,834 of JAKZAP010000019.1, forward strand.
TCCGGATCGAGAAACAGACTATTTTCAAGTTAGTTTGGTCAATAAATTTCACTTGAATCGGATCACCAGTTCCAAAGTTACGCATGCCCCAATATTCCGGTTTCCCCCTCCCTCCACTCCCCCCCCCCCAGATTATCGAACCAAGAAATTTTTATTTCCTAGTCAGTTTGATCGGGTCTCTGCTATGCGTGCCAAGTCTTGTCGTGAAATTCCCCAAAACTGAGATAATCGAAATTCCGCCCTCCCCCCCCCAACACCCCCCACAGTGCCCGGAGCAAATGATTTATTCAGAGCATCCCCACACAAAGCTGGTCGTATTCCCCCCCCCCCCCCCAATAGTTGTCGGATCCGGTCCGGACATGAAAAGATCACCAGAGGAATGTCCTCTGTTCACTTCTTAAACTTCACTCGAACAGGATCACCCGTTCCGAAGTTCCGCATGACTCGATATTCAGATTCCCCCTTCCTCCAATCCTCCCACAATTACCAGATCGAGGAAGTTTTATTTCAAGTCACTCTGATCGGGAACCTGACTCTCCAAAACCACCACCTTATTCATCCCAGCAAGTTTCACTTCATTCCCTCCATTCTAACCGTTTCTTGAAATTTCCAGCCCCCCCCCGACTCCCCCATAGCTTTTCAATCATGTCCAGACTTCAAATGGGACACCAGAGATGTATCATCTATTCAGTTATTAAGTTTCATTCCAATCCGATCGACCGTTCAAAAGTTACACACTACTCAATTTTCCGGATTCCCCTGCCCTTCACTCCCCCCGAGATGGTCGGATTGGGAAACTGATTATTTTCAAGTCTGTTTGGTCGGGTCTCTGATCTGCGTGCCAAGTTTAATGGTCCTAGCACATCCATTAGTACCCTAACTAAAAAAGTGTGACAAGCTGCACTCAATTTTTCAGTTTCCACCGCCCTTTACCACCGCACATGCGCGGATGTGGAAACTGATCATTTCCAGGATAGTTTGGTCGGGTCTCTGATAAGCCTGCCAAGTTTCATCGCTTAGCACATCGGGAAGTACCCTAACTCGAAAAAGTGTGACAAAAAACCGGACCGACTGACAGACCGACAGCCGGAATTGCGATCGGCATATGGCACTTGTGCCAGAGGCTGCAAATGCCATAAAAACATGCACTGCATAATGTAGCATTCGGAAAAAAAAAGAAAAAAAAGCACGAGTAAGTTGGGAATTCCGTTCGTTCTGACCAGCAGGAGCTTATTGCATCGATGGTCCGACTATTACTTGGGGTCAGGTGGGAGCATGGGTCTGCATTTTTCACTACTACAGAGTATAGCTTCGGCAAAATCTCATAATGAGTTCATTCCTACGATTTTTTAGGTGCTGAAAGCTGAACAATACCATATAACTAATCTTGTTATGGATTCTTTCGAGAAATATCAATATACGATATGACAGACGAACATTATCAGGAGGGTTAATTATATGTTTCTAATCCTAAACATATCAGAATAGAACGAAAACTATACGAGCCGATTCGACCTCAATGCTATTTACCTAAGCCTGGTATCTTTATACAGGGGTGGGGGAGAGACGGGGGCAGGGGCGTCAAGTATGGGAAGAGGGGAGGGGAACGCCCTCCCCCTAAATTGTCGGCCGGTCGGTCTTTCGCAAAGATAGTCGATTTTTTTCTTAAAACAGTCGGTTTTCTGAAGATCAGTGTTTTTTTGTCGAAACAGGGTTTTTTTCCTGAAAAATAGATTTTTTTCTGCCAAACACGGTGATAAAAATGGGTCAGCTAGTCGGTAAACACCTTGCCCCCCCCCAAAAAAAAACAAAAAAAAACATTTTGGCTAGTAACGTCTCTGGACGGGGGGTGGTGAAACGCACTGTTAAACTCATTTCTTTATGTATTTCGCCAGACTGGGCATGATATAAATGCGGTGAACAATCACTCTCTAACAGAAGGACAAGTCGGCTATGAAGTCGCGTTTATGAAACAGAAAGCACAGACATGTGTTTGTTGGCGCTTAAAAAATCTCGAGGGCACCCACAGAAAACTGGTAGACACTCGAATCGCTCAGAGGCTGTTCACCTTGGGAACCTGATGCAGATATCAGCAAGGTCTGGTAGAATCGTTCACGTGCACGCGCGTCGTAAGTTTCGTTTTCAGCAATTAGCGTGTTGAACTCGAATCCTAACACGTTGCGCTGTCACCCGTTTTCAGCGCCCGTGTTTTGAATAGGAGAACCCGGCACAGGATTTGATACTCTACCGAGTCCGTTTGTGCCTGGATTTCGGTGTTGAACTCGAAAGAAACACGGGAGCTAAACGCGCTTGAAGCCACAGAACACGGAACCCGTGTTAGGATGTACACTGGATGCGCAAAAACGACTTGTAACGAACACGGGTTAAGAATCGTGAGCCTGAAAACGCAATAGTATGTTTAAAGCAAGGCCGTGTCCAGGGGGGAGGGGGGTTAGGGGCTTGAAACCATCCCCGAAACATACAAAAATACTCATTTTTATAGGCTTTTCCCTCTGATCTATGTCTTTTTTGTGGCGACCCGCAGGCAACCCCCCCCCCCCCCCCGAAATAAATTCCTGGATACGAGCCTTGTTTAAAGTTTAACTGAATTTGGCTGGGATCCGAAAGTCTAGTTACACTTCATTTATTTACTTAAATAGGCCTGAAACCCGGTAAAAATGCGTGGCTTCTTTTGTTCGCTATCCACAGGTAATCGATTTCATCAAATGAAGTTATT